>VZTU01019923.1:49214-138548 GCA_013400835.1 Zapornia atra | reverse complement strand
GGGGGGGATGTGGTTTTGTGGGTCAGGATCACAGGGTCCAGGGAAGGCCAGGTCTGAGATGGAGAGGCGTCAGGGTAATTGGGCATTGTCAGAGCCGTTGTGCTACTCCCATATATTTGTGTAGGGCCAGAGAATTTAACCTCGGTGAAAAGCCTTGAGGAACGAAGCCTGCCTTGTGTCTGCTTTGTGCTCCTCAGCTCTGACCTCTGTCCTTGCAGGCTCTCAGAGGACTCGAATAAATAAGCTCTGTTCATTGAAGAATATTAATGGGCATAAGGAGCAGCGTATGCCTGGGCGCAGATTAGCATGAAAGAGTCAGTCTGTCTGGTCCAGCCTCTCCTCTGGTTTTGCTTTGCTTGGCTTTCCTGGTAAGGGTGTAGCCTTAAATATTTATCATTTCAGAACGGAGGATTAAAAATAAATATTGAAATGAACTCGATTGGCTTTTGATCTGCTGAGAGAGCCCTTTGGCTGGCCACAGTCCCATAAGCAACTGACCCACCGGTAGCTTGTGCATTATTCATATTAGGTTAGGTCAGGAAGATGAGAGAGACTCGGGATATGGACCCTTTAGGAGAAGCATGAAGGAATGTGATTTAATAATCTGTGGCTTGTGGGGTTATCTTCTCGAGGCAGTGAGCTATGAACCAGGGGGAACTCAGGAGCTTAGATCTTGCTCTTCATTTCAGTCATGCCAAACCTGAGACATCCTTTTATAGCCAAGGGATTTACATCCATGTAGCTGGGCAGAATCTAGCTTCCTCAGGGACAGGAGTGCCTAAACCAAGCCACAATCCCGCAGCTATTTAAGGTGAGGCTATTTTGTTTTGTGTCAGCACTAATTGTAGACCACAGAACCACTGTTACAGCAGAGCAGGTCTGGCTTTTCCCAAATCCAGGTATTTTAATGAGCAATTTTTAATAAGAAAAATGCTCTGAAAGAACGTTTCCCTGCTTCTCTGTTCCTCAGAAGCTCGGTGAGCATGAGAGTACCTCAGACTGTACCCAAAACACCCTGCCTCACTTCAGACCTTGATGTTTTTGTCTCAACCAGGGTACAGTCTCGCTCCCCACAAATCCTGTTATCTCCTATAGCTAATTTGCGCAACTAATAGGCTGAGTGTTTAGAATTTCTTGTCTGGTGAAGGGCATTGTAATTGAATTTCTAATTTATTTGGTCCAGTTTATAATTAAAAGAAGTACTCTCTCACTTATCGCTGTACATTCCCCTTGGGTTTTCCCACCCATGTCCTGGTTCTGAGGCTGCAAAGCAGCCTGTGCTGTGCTCAGCCCCAAAGCACAGGGGAAACAACATCATTACTGGGCGTTCTTTCTGGGTCAGCCAGTGCTGGTTGTTGTTTTGTTGGGCTGAAGGACCTTCACGACTCCAATCGTGGGTCTGCTGGGAGCAAGCATTCTTGGTGAGCTCAGCCTAACAGCCTTGCCTACTTGTTTATTTTCTTCTTTCTCTTCCCTTTCAGTTAATTATTGTGCAAACACTGCTGGTTACTGTAGGATGGCTCTATGGATCTGGCAGCAGCATTCAGTTGCCTTTCACCAGGGAGAGGCGAGTAATGGTTTTTCTAGAGGGGCAGCTCTTGAGAAACCTTCTGATTTAATTCTTCCCCTCCCGTCATCTCCTGTGGTGTCATATAGAAAATAAAATTGC
Source organism: Zapornia atra (assembly GCA_013400835.1). Classification (NCBI taxonomy): domain Eukaryota; kingdom Metazoa; phylum Chordata; class Aves; order Gruiformes; family Rallidae; genus Zapornia; species Zapornia atra. The sequence goes on along the minus strand of VZTU01019923.1, from coordinate 136,879 downwards.
TGGAGCTTTAAAATACTTCCCTGGCTGAACAAGAGAGTTAATTATTATTTAAGAGGGGACAACTGGGTAAGGTTAAAAGCTGTGAAATAAAAGAGAAGGGGGTGGGGGGGAAAGCTGAAGTCGTGAAGAGCAGGGGAAGGAAAGAGATGATTTTTCTGCAGTGTGGTATTTATATGGAGCAATATTTTTAGTTGCAAGGTGGGAGAAAGGTAGAATAATCCTTTTTCATTTCCTTTTCCTTGCAACCCTTCCAGGATGAGTAAATTGCTATTTGCTCCTTCAGAAGCAGGGATGAAGTGGTGAGCTTGCTAGCTTTGTTCCAGCCCAGTTTGGTGGCCATGCAAATGACCTGACTTGCTGTGCCTCAAAGATAGATACCATTAACCTTTGTGAAGCTGACTGTGGTGGTCTGGAAATCACATCTTAAAACTGTTCTTTGCTGGGCTGCCCTAAAAACTAAAATCCCTGTGGGCAGCAAGTATGTTTTGTCTTGTGCCCATACAGCAAACAGCACAGCGATTCGAGAGCTTGATGGAAAGGGCAGGAGATTCCTTAGGCACCAGCACAAAGCAAATAATTCAGACTATCATGAAGCTTTAATAGGGGGTTTTGCTTGTTCTTCAGGGTAGTTTTGCCCCTGTAGACAGTCACTGTTTGGCTGTGCTTAGAAAACCCCAAAGACTGAGGCAGTCACGCTGTGTTTGGGCTGCTCCCCAATCTTATTCCATGCCGACACGGATGCAGAACCAAAGGTGCCAGTGGCTACACAAGCCTGGCTCTAGCCAAGAGCATGGGGCTATTTTTTTCCCAGCAAAGCCAGTTCCATCCTGAACTCCCAGTGCCTTTGTGTTTATGCTGTGACATAGGAGATTTACCTCACCTCCCTGTTCAGAGCCACAAATCCTTTTACTGCTCTATAGGTAGCAAGTCACAGTCTGCTGAAGAACTTGCACCATGCTGCTGGGTTTTATCCTGTCCCCTGCAGAACAGCTTTTTCACAGCTACTTGTGCAGCCTATTTCTTTTGCCATAAAACTTCTAGTGCTGTGCCTACAGCACTCACCTCCATGTCTAATTTCCCTTCCCCAGAACAGGCAGGCTATGGAATCTTTAATAAACACTCACTGGTCATTAAAGCTGTATTTACAGAGACTTAACAGCTCTGTAATAGGCTGAGAACTTGCTCTGCAGAATTGCTACAGCATAAATATACCAGCATAAGCAGCTGGTAGTTAAAAGCTTTGTAATGCATGGAGAGTTGTAATTTGCTGATTAACAATGGTTGATTGCAATTGTATTGCAATATCTATTTCCTAGCATCACCAGAAACCTGACACATCTCCAAAAGGGCCAAATGAAAGGAAAGCCCTGTTAGAGGTGTAGGAGAGGGAGCTGTAGCTGGAGGAGCTTTGGACCCCCTGATGTTGAGTTGGTTTTAGTGGAGATGGGTCTCTGCAGTGTGGCAGGACGGGCTTCTCATGGTGTAGGTCAGCGTGGTATCTTGTCAGCATGGCTCTGCACCAGCTGAAGATCTGCTGCTTTGTTGCTGAAGCCTAAATTCATAGAAAGCTAGCAAAAAAAAAAAGCCATGGTTCCTTTTCTAGCCACACTAATTTTCCACTGCTAATTTGTTGGAGTTCCTTAGCAAGTCACTTCACCCCCATCTGTCTCTTCCTTCTGGGCTTTGCCTTTCAAAGTTGCTGGCATTTCAGGATGCTCTTTGCTCAGAAACTGGTGTACATGGAACTGTATTTTTTTCTGAAGCTTCTCTGTATCTCTGCAACACAGATGAACATGCTCATACTACTCAACTCTTTCTGCCAGGATTTCAGTTGGATGTAAGTTTACCTTTGCCATGAACAGCCCTTTCACCCAAAGGTGTCTTTTAGACTTTATTTTAAATTATTTTGTGCTCCTGCTTGAAAAAAGAGGGGAGAGGGAGAAGAAAAAAGGAGTCAGGAACATAAATTAAGCCTTCAAATGCATGTGCAGTTCTCTGTGACACAAACTTTGCTCTTGGGGTTTATGATGCTAATAAAATACTACTTCACTGCTAACAGCTCTCTCCTTCCTAGCCTCACAAACTGAGACAAATAAGTGCATGTATTGAAGGAGTTCGCATTTTATGTCTCTTTACATCAATACAGCCCTACTTTATTGACATTTTTAAGGAGAAACTTGTTAGTCATGCCTGGACTCCTTTAACTGTTAATTATTATTCGGACTGAGGACCTCAGTCCTCCTTGTTCTAGGTGGGTCTAAGTACAAATCAAAATTATTTGTATCCCAAAGAGCCTCTAAATATCATAAGAGACAGGAACTAAGTAGGATAAGAAGCTGCAGTGAGCCAGTTTGTGTAACATGATGGGGAACAGCACACAGAGCCACCCCATGAGCATTGTCCTCAGACTGTGATGAGGGAACGTCAGCCAAGGGTTTGCAGCAGGTCCCACCAGACATTAATAAGAAAACACCAGTAAAGGTGCACAAAGGTACCCTAAACTTACCACTCAATCAAAGGGCTTCTGTGTCTGCTGAGGACCTGCAAAGATCAAAGTGATTCCCAGACAACTTGTCCAGAAAAGAGAGTAGAGAATCAAGCCTCATGTCTTAGAAGTTATGGATTTAAAGACTAGTGGTGTTATACTGGTCCAGATTTTGCCTCAGAATCTGTGATCTTCTATAATCTAAGTTCTCCCAGTTTCAGATAACTTCATGTGACTTTCTGTGGCACGTGTAGTAATCCTTTCCTATGTCTTCTTGCCCAGCTTCTTGCTGACCTGGACTAATGACAAATACTCTGTCTGATCCAGAGATTCATCTATGGAGCCGTTTGGGGAAACCACAGTGGAAACTCAATGCAGAAATCAGCCCTCAAAGTGGAGTTAACCTTTAGGAAGATCTTATAAGTAAGTGCCCTGTACCCTTCAAGGTATTCTGGGAATCACTGGCAATACAACTAGACTAATTTAAGCTTGTGTCACATAAATGAGGAAGAGTCAAATTCAGTTCTCACTCATGGGAGGGTAGGGAGAGGGGAGGTAGACCTGTCAAAGGTCTGCCTTCCCATCTTGTTGACTTTCCTCTGATGGGGACAGCCCCAGCTCCACTGAGAGTGGGGAGTGGGTCTGTCCCAGCTGGGATTCTTAAGGTGGCCAACGGTAGGATGCGATTGCCTTGGGCTTCAGAATTCTCTGCACTTAATTCGTTCTCTTTTTAGGACCTAGACTTGTTTCTAAAAATAAAGCTTTATTCTTCGTGCTCACTTCCTAAAGGACAATGACAGAAGAGAGGGAGAGAGAGAGAGAGAAAATGCCATAAACTGGGACATTTTGTTAGCACATTCACTGCACATCTGGGAGCTCTTTTGGTACATAATTGCTGCATAATGCTGCTCACAAGCTCTAGCCTCATACATGTCCTCTTGGAAGCTGTTGTACTGCTGTAGCCCCTGCTTTGGAAGTAGAGTGTGTCCCGTTGGTCAGGAATACAGCTCACAGAATCAGAATATCTTGGTTCCTTCTCTTTGCTCCATGAGACCTTGGCCAAGCCACTGCTATGCTAGTTTTTGAGGCTCTCAAAGCCTTGTTGCTCCCAAATCCACCACAGAGCAGAGGGAAGTGCCCTACCGAATGCATAGCTCATTGCAAGGCTGTGACACAGGGAATCAGGAGGGAAGCTCATCTGCTTAACCGTGTTTTTCCATTGCAAACATCAGCTTATAATGAAGTAGAGAAATTATTCCATTGTGTTTGTTATTTAAGGAAGGAAATCTGACTGCAGAAATGTGTTATCTGGCAACTGGATGTGATTAGAAAACAACCACTGTGCTGTGTGTTCCTTTTCTGCCAGCAAAAGGAAAGAAAAGCAAACTTTATTCCATGGCCTACCTTTCAAACCACACTTTAAACAGAGCTTTGAGTGGGGAAAGTCTGGTTAAGATGCTTCCCAGCCTTTCTTTGGGATTGTGTACATCTTAAGTAGTTAATCCCAAAATTTTGGGGGATGCTCATCCAAAAGGCAGGGAAGGCATGCCAGTTCTGGGGTAACTTCACAGAGTGTTTGCTCCCCTTGGCAATGGCAGGGAGACCCAGTGTAGTTTGGACCTACGGTGTCTGATAATGGATGAATGCAAGTGTAAAGCAAAGATGATTGGATAAACTTCTTCTGTCTTGGAGAGGTGTCTGTCCATGCCACATGGTGAGGATGATGAATTGTTGTGAATTTGTGGTCTAGGAGCCAGCAAATTTCCTCCCTGCCTTTCTTAACCTTGGGACAAATTAAATCAAATTCTGCTGTGAAGCCTAAAGACATAAAATTTGTTAGCTGTAACAGTATATCCTGCCAAGCAGTCAGAACCTCCCTAGTATTAATTACTTTATCCCGTAAGTTAAACAAATGATGTGCTATCTGGATTCAGGGGGAAGCCACCCAGGAGTATATAAAAGGATCCAAAGATACTCCTGTCAGTGAACATCCAAACTCCAGCTCTTAATTTGCTGTGAAGAGCAATAATCTGTCCTAAAGCTGCCTCCCTTCCTGAGCAACACTGTACCCAGTATGAGCATCGTGAGTAGGACTGCCTGAACAATGCATGATAACAATAACCACTTGTGTGCTGAGTGGGGTGGCTGCTGGAGGTCCCTCTTCTCATTAGCTCTCCTCTTCTGGAGCGAGCAGCACCCGCTGAAGGTGGTGCCCCCCTGATCCCACACTGCTTATCTTTGCTCCCCAGTAATTTCCCACAGGTCTGCAAAGGGAAGGAAATGTATGACCATGTCCTCCTCTGCCCCAGATAAAGGCAGGTGGGTCCACAGCACCCTCACACATAGGTGAAGGTGATCCTTGATGCTGTCAGCAGTGCACTGCAGCTCCTTTGTCCGTTTTCTTTCACAGACAAAAGCTCTGGGGATTGTTTTTCCCTATAAAAAAAAAAGGTTTCTTTCAAAGAGACCCAGGTCTGGGCTGGGAGGCATGAGCTGATGGAGAGGCTACTGTTCCCAGGTTGTTCCAGTGATTCATTACTCCATTTAAAAAAATGCAAGCATTATTTTGAATTCAAATTTGGCTGCTGTAATTTCCACCAAGAGATTCTCTCCGTGCTCATCTCTGCTAGATTAAAGAGTCCTCAGTATCTGATGGCTTCTTCCTGTGAAAGTGCTTGTGCACTGTAATCAAATTATCTTTTGAATTTCTTCCTGATAAGTTAAAGAGATTAATCTTTTCACTGTCTTCATTCTGAGGCATTTGTCTCCACGAGTCTGAGTCACTCATCTGCCTTCTCAGCACCCCCCCCCATCTCCAGATTTGTGCCTTGCAACAATACATGGATATTGCAGATGGGTGTAGTGCTGTCACACCGAGCTCCAAACCAGCCCACAGAGGGGGTGGTGGTTTGGGTACTGCACTGATTCTCCACAGCAGGTCAGGACCCTGCCTGGGACATCACCATTTTTGGGGATTGGACTTGATGAGCTCTTGAGGTCACTTCCAACCTCTACAATTCTGTGATGATGCCAGTGCAAAGCTGGCCAGAGCATCCAACTGCCTGTGCCTGCCTATGGGGAGGGTGGGGAAACCTGTAAGAAGCAGTTGTAGTGCTTGAAACCAGATTTCCTTTGCAGCAACACCCTTCTAATGTGAAGCTTTTATTAATTAACCTGGGCAAACCAGCCAGAGCTCTCCTCATAGGTCTCAATTCTAAATGCCTTTTCACTATCCCTATGTCTCCAATCACCTTCAATCTGTGGGGGTTTTTTCACCTCCCCTATTTCTTTCCTTTCTGGTGGAAGATGGAGGACAGCTACTGTGAAAAAGGTGCTAAACAGACACCTGATTTATCATCTTCATTATTTTACTGAAGCAGCCACGTTTGGTGTTATCCTCTAGGCAGTTGGTGTGTATTTGTATTCAGCCCAGTGCTGAGACCTGTCCTGCTCCAGGAGCTGGGTGTTTCCATTCCTGGGATGCTCTTCAGCCTGCTTGCTGGGGTGACCATTTTGTCCAGTTTATAAAATTCAAAGCAAAGCTTTCAAAGATCTTTTCTTTAAGATTTTTTTTTTTTTAAATGAAGACCATCTTAAAAGGCTTCAGAATTGTGGCTATTTTTAGAAAAGATCAAATATTAAAATTCAAAAAAAGCAAAGAGAGGCGAGGTGGACAGGGAAGCTGCCCTTGCAGTACCATGCTCAGCTCATTAGCTCTCTGCCCTGAGCAGTAATGCACATTGCTCTGGTACTAAACTTAATTTATACTGTTAAAAAAAAAAAAAGTATGGGGAGAGTTTAAAAAAATAAATGAGCAAAAGCTCAATCCTGCCAGATGCTGAGTGCTGCCTTGGGAAGTGCTGAGTTGGCAGAAGTCGGAGCTGCTCAGCACCTCTCAAAACACTCCTCCTCCTCTTGCTTTATTGTCAGTTAGTCTGCAGAACTGGCCATAAAACAGCACAGAAGATTTCCAATAAAATCAAAGTCGTGTCCAAGTGTTAAGGGATGGATACTTCACCATACAGAGTCATTCCAGAGGGTGAAATGCCAAGTAGTCATCAAGCCTATAGAGAAGGGGAGAAAGATGATATGGTGGAGGAATATAGAGCTCCTGCACCCAGATGAAGAATGGTGAAGGGAACAGTGTTACCCCAAGAGATACACCCCTGAAATATCCCTTCATTGCTGCCCCAGTGCTGCTCTTGCTCACTGCTGTCCCATGAACGTAGACTCCATCGGGTTGTGTCAGAGAGCAAATAGCCTGTAGAAGGACCATAGAGACCTTAAAGTCATCACTCAAAATTACTGCCATGCATCCTGGCCCAACAAACCCTTGCTGGCCTTATTTATAATACAGGGCAGCAGACAGCATCTCCTTGGAGGCTTTAAAGCTGAAAGCAAGCTGTCGGTACGTAATGTTGCAGCATACATAAGGTGATGCAAAAGTGAGGGGGGGGGGTGACTGCCAGCTCTCTCTGTACCTGCCTGGTAAGAGGGAATCTTATTCCAAAGGGTTATCTGGGTCTCAGATGGTCCTGGGGACAAACAGCACGCAGTAGGTGACTGTCCAGCTCTCCCAGGATACACAGTGGATAAAATGCTTCTGGAAAAAAAGCTGCTTCCTACTCTAAGTATGTATTACACAGCCTTGATCTTGGCTGTAAGCTCAAATCCTAATCAATAGCAATAATTAACAGTAACAAATCGAGAAGCAGAGATCAGAGCCTTACAGGGACGTGGCTCAGGTTCGCTTTACTAGCCCGAGGCCATACAGTTCTTCATGTGAGGGCTGTGGAGCAGTGGCTGCTGTGACCTGTGGAGGCTCTTTGCTCCTTCTGAGAGCCAGTGGCTCAGCATCCCACCCAGCAGGACGGCCTGGAGAGGCTGAAGCATCAGCAAACACAATCACGGCTGAGGCAGAGGCAGAACCAAGAGAATAATTTCCCCTTTAAACCAGAAACTTAAGCAGCAAGTTGAGTTTTTACAGAGTCCCATAGTCCTTCAGAAGGCACCTCATGCCTATAAACAAGCACCCCCATCACTCCAGAACACCATAAAATCCTTCAGTAACGATCATTGTGCCAACTATAAACCTGTTGTTTCCATTCTCTGTGATTTATTGGGCTGGTGGAAAAGGTGGGGCTGCTGGTTTATTGGAATGATCAAATGTTTGCAGAGGGAGAATGCAATCTGCATTCCTCCAAGGTTACTTTTATACACTGAATCATGAATAGATTTCCGTTTCCATTAGCAATTTCACATTGTAGGAAACAGAAACACTTCTTCAAGGGATATATATATATTTTAATTTATTTTATTTTTTTGAAGTAATGTAAAGTCCTGGCTCTGTGGGAGTGAATGCAATAGCCCTTACACCAGCACAGGAGCCTTCCTCAAATGGGGTATCCCTGGGTTTTATTTTTCTCAGATGCTTTTCAAAGCTTGAATTTTCATTCCTAATTACGACGAAGCCACATTGCAGAATGCCAGAAGCCTCTACAAAGCAGCGGTCTTCCTTCTCTGGACAGCTCTGATAATCACCTGTCCTGCCCTCCCACGATGTGATAATGCTGAAGAAGGGGACTCGAGCAGCCATGGCATGTACAGGACCTCCCAGGAAAAGGGACTTTGGTCCAGAGAGAAAAGAGGATGAAGGAAAACAAACCCTTTGTGTCTCTGGAGCGCTGGATCGGCCAGGAGCACACAGAAAGGGGATAAATGATGCATGGGGCTAGCACAGATTTTAGCCTTGCATTATCTGGCCATTTCTCTGTATTAAATACTTCTCATTGTTTTCTGCTGAGTTAAAAGTCTCCACAGGTACTCTAGAGATACTGTGTTTAATAGTTGCAGATGTGGAATCGAATACAATTAATAACAGTAATTGTAGTAACCAGCACGCTGTTGCAATTGACCTAAATGTTTCTTACTAATTAGAACAGCTACAGTTCAGAAATTGTTCACAGGCTGGAAGTAGTCCTTTATATTGGGAAAAACAAGCTGGCCTCAGCCTGTGACACACGTCAGTGTTAACATAGCAACGTCCAGGGGCTGATTGGATTTTATCATTATATTTCTTTGCGTTTTCTGGGAATATTGGAGCTGGGTGGGCATAAGAAAAATGTTCTGTGGTCATAGCAAGGGGTTAACTGTGTGCTCTGTTCTCTGCTCTGGGAAGAGGTGAGCTGGGAAAGGGGTGGTAGAAGGTGCTGGGTATGAAGCCAGCCCTGGGAGAACGTCGTGCTGGGACCCTGCTGCAGTCTGTGTGCTGGTTAGACTGGATTCCCTTTCAAAGCATTTAAAATGCTGACAACTCTGTCATCGCTGCAAGATGCTGGCTGCCCTGTGCATTGTGTGTGCCTGCTGCTCATTTGACTGCTTACCATTCCCAAGTGCTGTGGGGTTATCAGTTTCATTCTCTCTTCTGGGTCATGAGGTATGGGAATGCAGATGTCACCTGGTCCCCCTTCCAGCAAAGACAATGTGTCTAGATCCCTTTGGTTAAATGATCTAGGATCTCCTTAAGCTCAGGGATATGGGTTAGTAGAGGATGGGTATGGTTGGATTTGATGATCTCAAAGGTCTTGTCTAACCTGGTGATTCTGTGACACTCATAAAACTCCCTCCAACCTACAGCCCGTGCTGTCATTTTTACTCCTCTGACACGAATATGAGCCACTTTTGTGAAAGTTAAGGGATAATTTCTTTTGCAGAGTTTCTTTCTGGTTTATGCACTGATGCACATTGTTGGGGAGCATGCAGAGCAGGGTAAAACCAGCCCTGGAGTGTTTGTGGCTGTGACTCCCCGTGTTATGGAAGCGCCGCTGCTTCGGGACAACGTGAGCAAGTGGCTCACTGCAGGACCGTGACTTTTGTGATTGATGGCAGCCAGGACAGTGTTTGATGTTAAGGGCTGTACAAGTGCTTTGCTGGACAGCAGCCAGGGAGCTGATTTTTGCAGCCTTGTTGCTGTGCTGCATCCTCAGCCGAGCTCGCTCAGCCCCACAGGACCCGGCCAGTTAATCACTGGAGAAGACGCTACTTGGGCAAGAGGAGCATCGCCAGAGCAGCATCACAAGGCACAGCTGCCATGTGTAAAGCTCACCTCAACGTTGTTCTCATGTACTCTAGGTCAGGAAGAGATGCTGTGGGCCAGATCCCTGGCTGGTGTTTGCTAGGATAGAAATGGACCCAGCAGGACAGAGCTGGCTGAGGATCGTTGGCTGCCAAGAGATTCCCTCAGCACCAGGACACGCCAGTCCCCTCTGCACAGCAGCTCTTCCCAAAGTCATGCTGCTCACAGCCATCCCTTACCCAGTATCTCTGCCCAGCGCTTGCCAGTCCCCCCAGTAAGAAGAAAAAATTAAAAATTCAGCAGTTTTCCTTCAAGGAAGAGAGAGAGAGAGAGAGACTGGCTAAGGTGAGAGCAGCCCAGGCTCCCACAGTCCCTGGGAGGCAGAGCACTGGGTAGCATGACTCAAATTGCCGGGGAGGCAGTGAGGTTGACTTTGTAGGAGAATCAAAAGAGAGCAGTTAAAGGCCTTGGCAGTTGGTTGCTCAAAGCGACCACAAACATGTGTCTCGCCCTGGTAGGTCTCATCAGCACAACTCAAATGTCATCTGATCCTGACAAAGAGAGAGGAAAAATGACTGCCCTTGCTGGGAAATAATGAGAGCACTGCAGGGAGGGAGGGAGCAGAGAGCGGCCCCCAGGAGGGTTGTGTCTCATTTGTGGTGTTCTCCCACTTTTTTTCTCCAATGAGATGAATTCTGGGGGGGGTTAAAAAGCACTGGTTTTGCTGTGGTACCCACACTGCTCTGTGCAAGGCACTGGGTTAATGCACAGGAGTGGAAAGCCCCAACGTTGCTGCCGTGCAGCAGGCAAAGGCCTGATGGGCTGAGCACTGATCCAGGAAGGTTTTTAGGAGATAAAGGTTCAATTCCCAAATTTAACACGCGCTCCTCTGTGTGATCTCTGGGCAGCTCTCTTAATCCCTCTGTGCCTTAGTTCTCCAGGCTTAAGGCATATTAGAGATGGTTTAGGCAGAGCTGATCCAGCGTTAGGTGCTGCTCCATGTCAGAGGGGCAGGCAGCCTGTGAGATGCCCAAACCTCTTCCATCCCCACGTGCAGCATTCAGCACGCTGAGACACTGTCTCTCTGCTGGCACAACCTGGTTGCACAGAGCTGATCCCTAGCAGTGTCCTTCTGTCTTTGCTCTCCATCCAGGTTTGCTCCTACCTGTTTGATTAACCAGCCAGTCCCGCTCATGGGCAGGTATGCTCAGCTCACTCTGTGCTTCCTTTCTCCCCACAACCATGCTTATTTATTTATTTTCCACTTCCAACACATTCCAGGCTGAGGCTGAAGTGCAGAGTTAAAGGCACTTGCATACAGAACAGCAGGTCAGGGCATGGAACACCATCTCTCTCCTAGCCCAGGGCCTTGTTAAATCCCCTTCACATCTCTGGGCGCAGCTGAATAATGGGTATCTCTGCTGTGGAAATATGTACTGCTTTCTCACTGTATTAAGCATTGGCTTCAACTGAATTTCTCTCACAAGCAGAACTAATAAAAGGGACTAAAAACTGCCAGATTCCACTTGACAAATGGCTCAAAGGAGGACATCTTCTAAATGCTTTTAGCATTTGTGGTGATTGATCAGGGCGGGCTCAGAAGCAGCTGACCTGTTGAGTTTTTTCAGAGGGGGAATGATGGAAGGATGATAATGCTCCTTTCTTCTTGATCACTATAATTTTTGCTTTTCTGCAGATAATGTATCCACTGTCCAGAAATCACCACCTGTGTTTTGGAACTAGCCCAGGAATACAATTTAAACCTGGGAGTACTAACCATGCATCTATCCATCAATTCACTATTCATGCTATCCGTGTAGCAGCACGCTGGGAATCAGATCACACGTGCTGCAGTTATTGCTGGAGGTACATAGAGAGAGAGACAGCCTTGCCCCAAAGTGCTTTATGGGCCCAGAATGAAGGTCACACACGAAAGCTGGGATCAGAGCCTGGCATCAGTCACTACAGCCTGTTCCAGAGAGGGTCTGTCTGCAGCCAGGCGCTTACTCTTCATTTAAACCATGTCAGTCTCTCCTGCTAAAGCTCTGAAAGCCTGTGCTCAGGGATGGATGGATTTTTGCTTAGCTAGAGCCAGGTAGGAGAGAGAACTCTGGAGCAGGGAGTTGTTGATGCTTGGCACCCCCAGCACTCATCTCTAGCCAGAAAAACTGGGAAGAGCTGCCTGCCCCAGCACTGGATGAGCTGGACCATAAAGCAGAGGAAAGGCCTGACGCTGAGGGGGGCAGATCCACCAGTTGATCTTGAGCGAGTCTCCTCCTTTGGAGAAAGCCACAATTTAACTCTTTTCATGAAAACCAGGGGAGTAATACTGCTCCTGCAGGTACTGAGTGCTTTGGAGTCCTGGGGAGCTGCTGAATTTCGGGTGGTCTGTGCTACCTTCTGTCAGCCAGACAAGGGGAGACAGGGATGGGGACTTGGGATCTGCTCCACTAACTGCTATAGTATAGTAATCCTGGAGATTTTCCTCATCAAATACATCTTCAAGCTACAGTGACAATTGTTTTTCTCTTTAACTAAATTAGAAAAAAAAAATGTCCTAATTAAAAGGAGACACACCGTGATCACGTCAGGAAACCTGTCCTTTTCTCACTGAAGATTTCAGACACTTTATCTCCCAGGGGATCACAGGAAACCAGGCATGTGCTAACCCAGTCCAGACTGTCAGGTGGAAGAATCGATGGCTCTTCCTTGGGCTGTTTGTGCAGGTGAATGCTCTCTTGTTTAATTGATGTCCTATTTATTGTTGAAGTATTCCCTTCTTTTTTCTGGAGTGGGTTTTTTCCCTCTCTGTTTCTTCCTTCTCTGTCCAGAAAACAAGGTTTAGTTCAATGATCAGCCACAAGAGATTAGCAAACAAGCTAAGAACAGTTGCTCTGGAACATGTTTGAAATCAGACAGCTCTTCCTGACCCCTCTCTTGTCTCCCTTCCACCCAGCAGCTTTCCTTGAATGCATTAGGAAACTTAGTGGAGACTTTCTGGAGGTAGATTTTTCCCAGAGAGTTGGCAGTGCAGCTGCCTGATTTATCACTGTGTGCAGTAGATAAGAGCAATTTCATGTTACACTCTTAAACTGCTTGTTCATTTTATGAATAACTCCTGTAAGTATCACCTCAGAAGCTTATCCAGCAAAGGAAAGGGGAAGGGACACAGATGGGATGTCCAGAAAAAAATTGACACCAAACTCTGTCTTCAGCTTGGATGCCTGAGGGTGTTTCTGTAAACTCATCCAGGTGGGCTGGTGCTTAGGGAGAGCAGAGCTGGCACCAGAGCTCTGGGCCTGGCACAAAGTCACATCTGCAGCTTCTCTTATTCCTTTTGTGACTCTCTAAAGCACAGAGATGTGAAACCAGGGCAGCAGCAGCATGTTCTCCGTTTCCAGCTGTTCTGCATCCTTTCAGAGCTCTGCAGGAGCCACTAAGGTGTGATGTAACTGGAGTTTTTGTTCAGCCTTCTGCGAGCTTTGAGCAGCTGAAGTACAATCTGCCTCCTTTCGAGCTCTGCAAGAGACCAGCCCTGAGATCAGACACTTTGGGTCTGTGCAGAGTGCCTGGAAGAAGGGCAGGAGGAAGTTCACCCATGGCATCACCAGGGACAAATGCCAAGAGAACTGGAGGAAAACCACTGCCTGTCCCAGAGGGGAAGGTGGAGCCCTGCCCCAGGAAGATGTTAATCACTGCCTGGTTTGCACTCACTGGAGAGGCATTTTAATGAGCTACGGACCTGCTGGAGGCTAACTGGTTTAAAAAACCCCAGTAATGGGAGGAATCTGTAGCACACTCCTTCCTAGCCCAGTACAGCTTTCAGTTTGATCCCCCAGTGCCTGCCAGATCAGTCCTGGTTGGGGTGGCTGCTGTCCCAGGTGACCCATGCAGAGGGTGTTTGCCATCACGGTGTCATTACTGGTTTGGTGCCACCCTGCCAGAGGGTGCTTCGGTGCTTCATCATTTCAAAGCAACGTGTCAACATGCTCCAGCTCAGCTGATCCACTTGCAGGTCCCAACTGAGACTAGCAACAATTAATATCTTCTTTAAGGGGGAAGGACTCTGCTGTCTTCTGCCCCCTCCTGCAGCCACCTCTCCCCGCTGACAGAGTGGAAGGATGCTCTGGCTCACACAGGAGGATGCTGCTGAGAAGGCTGTGGCTGAGCATGCAGCACTCCCAGAGACTCCCAGTGGAACAGTTCCAGTCACTGGACTCTTGGCTGCTGCCCAGAGCAGCTTACTTGTGCATGCAGATTTGTACATTAAATATGTGTGTTTAACTCAAGGGTCTGCACCCTGGTGAAGCAAAGAGTAGCTCTTCCTGCTCTCTCCATTTTTAATTGTCATGATAACCTACCTCATTCCTTGCCAAGACATAAGGCCAGTGCTGTCAGCTGGGATCTTCCCACCTATTTCTGTGGCTGTGGGGACCTGTCCTGACTTCTGATCTACTCTTGAGAAAATGCTGATGCATTTACTCGCAGTTGCTGTGAAGCAGAGAATGTGAAGAGATCCCCTGGCCCTGGCTGCTCAGAGTCCTTGGTCACTGACATTTCTTTTTTTAGGATTTTTATCTCTTTTTTGCACAATTAGGCTTGAGAATTTTCTGAATCAGTTGAACTAGATTGAAATAAATGTGTCCAGCTGGGCTTTGGCAGCAGCTGAAAACTGCTCAGTTCCTGTGTGCTGGGGAGGTCTCCGTTCCTTAAGGGGAGCCTGGGGTGGTTGGGGGCAGGTCTGTCCTGAGGGAGAGCTGTGGGGCTGGCCAGGCTGGAGGTGAGATTCATCTTCTGTGTGCTCTGGAAACTGTAAGAAGGGCTTTATATAGCTTGAGCAGGGTTTCAAACAAACCCCTTAGAGTTTGTTGAAGAGAAAAAACAGAGAAATGCCTCAGTTTGAGATGGGTGTTGGGGTGGGCTTTGTGTGCTGTGGGAGAGGGGTTGTGTACTCTAGGGTTAGGGAGGCTGGCTGTGATGCTGGTGGCTGCAGGCAGGGCTTGCCCAGGCTCTCCCCTGGCTTTGCTTGGGGTGTTGTGTTCTTTCACTTTTTAATAGAGAGCTGTTGAGAGCACGTGGATGCTTCTTCCAGGGCTGAAGGACAAGCAGATGAGTGTGAAGGGATATCTGTGCTGCTCTGAAAAGCACCCCTGAGTGCTCTGAGGCCTCCTGATGCTCCAGCCTGGCTGGGGTCCCCCTGGGTGGGAGTGTGAAGGCAGCGCTGGGGCTCTGGCCAAGCTGAGCGAGAAGATTGATCCCTCTTTTAGAAAGAAAAGGAGGGGAGGAGAATGCAAACTACTGAGAAGCCTTCAAACAAACTTGGGCCAAATAATCTGAGGGAATGCATGTTTTGACCCTTTTTCTCAGGTAGAGCAGATGGACCTTCAGCTGCTGCTCCCTGAGGTCTCTGCCACGTCTCAAAACCTTGGTGTTTTTATTAAAAGGCCACATCCTGCAAGGTAAACCCTTTGATGCCTTCTTCTGCCCTGTGATGAGGGGCTGGGGGGCACGATGCTGGCAACGGTGGTGCTTAGGGAATGCTGTCAGCACTTCTTGTAGATGCCACTGGCTTTACTAAGCAAGGCATTAATTATGCTTCCTGCGAAGGCTTGGCAGCTTCACCTTAATGCTTGAGTATGTTAGCACATCATTAGTCAGAGGGCAGCGAAATAGTGTCATTGTCCTCCCTTTCTCCCCCAGCTGCTGCCCTGTGCTCATTATTTCCTCGTGTGATTGGCGATGTTCCTCTGGAGGAGATGGAGGCTGTGCTCTCGGGCGGAGGGGTGAGCTGTGCTCTGCGGGTCACCAGTTCCCTGCTCCTGCAAGTGTAATTGAAGGGATTTACTCCATTATCCAATTTGATTACAGGCGAGCTGCTGGGTAAACAAGGAAAAGGGAAGGCCTGGGTGAAACCACACAGCTCAAGTGGCTCTTTGGAGCTGATCTTAGCAACCTTGTTTATGTAGATGTGCTTGCCAGAGCCTCTCGGGCGCAGCCTTTGAAGGTCTCTTGCTTGCTGCAGGTGATTCATCCCACGGGCTCTGCTGTGGTAACCGATCAGGCCGGCTTTGCTTCCTGTTGTGGGGAAATTGGGAAGTCCACAGAGCATCAGCTTTCCAACCACAGCTTCTAGTGAGCAAAAGCCGTACGGTTTGGGACTTCCAAGGAGCTCAGTGTGACTTATGATGCAGTTCCAACTGAAACAGCACACAGGGTGTTTGCTCCTCGAGGAGCTGAGTAACGCTTTACTGAGTGCCAGACTGATCCTGCTGCTTCCCAACTGATGGGAATTATTTGTGCTCGTACCAGAACAGAACTGGGCTGGAGGCTAGCTCACTTCTCGGGAATTGATTAGAGCTTAAGTTTCAAGAAAGTACAATCGAAGTGAACTTTTCAATAAGGTTTGTGCCAGGAATGATGTATGGGTCAATGGGAACTGCACCGAGAGCTCTTGTTCCCTTGAACAAGAACTGAGCCAGGGCTAGGCCCTGCACCGGGAGCAGCCTGGGTGCTGCAGTGTGAAGTTGAAGACACGTGTGCTAGTGTGGAGACGTGGCAGACCTGGCGTTCCCCACCTGATTTACCTCACATCAATGTCAAAGTATTTATCTTTGATGAACCAAATCGTTTGGCTTAGTGCTGGGACTTGGCAGCACGTGTGGTTTGCAGCCGTAAAATGTCTTCCCAAGTCCGTCCTTCCCACCGTGCACAGGGCCTGCCTTCCTGCTCCTGCCTTCCTGCTCTGGGCTTTGGGTGAGGCCCTCAGGCTGCCAGGGGAGGGTTATCAAACCACAGAGCAGAGACATCGCTGCTGAAGGGGGACCTGCACCTCTTCTGTGGCCAGAGCTGCGCGTCAGCAGATGCACGAGAGGGGAATTGGCACAACAGCTGCCTGGTGGGCCCTCCTCCGGCTTGCTTTTGTTACTGGCAGGCATCTGAAGAGATGCATTTAATTTAAGTAGAATGACCCTTAAAACCAAGAGCTATGCCAGCACTTGCTCAGTGCCTTATTGCCCTGAGGAGCCCCGATAGCAAAGCTCCTGCTGCACAGGCAGCTCTCGGGTAGGTGAAGCCATCGGAACGGAGCGTAGCAGAGCTGAGCTGGACCAGTCTGCCCCTCACCTTCTTACAGCCCATTAATCAAATCTGTGCTTCAGCAATGCAGAGCTGCCCGCAGCCTGATTACTTATTGCTTAACAAGTGCATTAGTGTAAATCAAGAGGCATGTTTCAATTATCTAATAGAAGAATTATTGATCCACGCTCTCATTCCGAATGTTCAAATGTTCCAGTAGGAGAAACAATATTTGTATATGCTATAAAAAAAAGTCTAAAGTGTGTTTTTTAATGTTTCAATTAGATTCTACTGGGAGAGTTGTTGCAGGATGCTTTTGTGGAAGCAGCCGTGGCCGAACTGGGAGAGGTAGTCCTGGGGTCCCCAGTTCAGGTTCTGCTGCTGGGATGCTGGCTCTGCTCATGGTCAGTGGGGCTGTGCAGTGAGGGCTCTGGATGCCATTCCTCCCCTTCCACTTAGGATGCTGGGCAGGGAAGTCCAGGTCTCTGTTTTTTCACTCGTCATCCACTGAAAAGAGCAGCTGCTCCTCAAAATGCTAAATTTAGTTGAAGTATATTAAATCGAAACAATTTCCTTCTCCCCTTCCCTGCTCTGTGCTTCTGAAAGCTGCCAGGGGAGGGAGGGGATTTGTGCTTCTTGAAGACATGACATGAGTGTAAGGAGCCTCAGGCGTCTTGCTGATAAAACAAACATCCTGAAGGAGAGTTAATACAAAGTGGAGTTATTCTAAACCTTCTGGCTTTTAGTCCATTGTCCTTTGGTAACTGTAAAATGCAATTGAAGGATGTTCCTATTTCCCTTTGATATAAAACATGGGGCTATTATAGAAACTTAAAACCCATTCCAGGCTCTTTTCAGCACTTCTTTTTAAAACAGCTCAGTTCAGCTGTCAGTCTCTAGCTCCACTTTTAATTAAAATAGGTTTGTAGCCTTCACTGACAAGCAAGCATCTGCAGTAAGTTGCAAACCATAGAGCAATCCTTCTCTGCTTAAGAAGGATGCCAAACAAAATGTTACTTGCAACCTCTCTAGGACTGCAGCTCTCTCTATTTAAGAATAAATACACAAATAGAAGCGTGACCTGGGAAGTCATTGATAACTGCTTTCTGGGACAGGGACCTCGGATGAGACATAAGAGGAGTTGTTTCTGTGCTTCATGCAGTGCCAGAAATGTTGCTGGACTTAGTCCTGTCTTTGCTGGATCGTGGTCCAGCAGAACTTTGCAGGAGGGGAAAGCTCAGCCCCTCTCAAAGCTGGGGTGGCCCCTTTGTGAGCAGTGGGGTGGGAAGCTCAGGGAAAGGTGGGAACAGCCTGTGCTTCGGAGTGTGTCACTGACAGACCAGGATTTCCCTGCTGGTCCCAGGCACCTGATGTACCTGTCCCTGCTTCCACATTCCTTTTATTGAATACCTGAAAAACCCTCTGAAAGCCAATCAGATTAACTCCAAACGAATGTGTGGCACAGAGCAGTGAAATCACGCTGCGGGTTCATTCCTGTCACTGTTATTAATAAGCTGCTTCTCCTGGCCTGGCTGCTGCTTCTGGTATCTTTCAGTATTTAAAGCTTTAAAAGTGCCCTGAAGGCCTTGAGATTTGGAGATGCAGATCTCTTCTCACCCTGGTTTGGGGGGGTCAGGCTGGATTTGAGCTGGATTTCTTTAGGGAAGTTTGGGTGTTCCAAAAAAGCAATGTGATGGCTGAACTCCTGCTAGTGGGGTTAGAAACCTGGTGCTGTAGCTGTGTTGTTTAGTATAGGAGCTATGAGAGATGCTTGGCTTTGGTGTTTGGTTTGAGGGGGCTGTTGGCTCAGCGTGGCCCAGCCTGGGCTGGTTTCCCTACAGTGCTGGTGGGGAAGGGTGGTTGTCCCTGGTTTCCAGATGGGAAACTGGAGTGTAAGAGGTAAAATAAAGTGCCTGAAGCTCAGGGGAGCTACAAATCGAACCTGTGCAATGCAAGCTTGTGTCAGGCATGCTGGCTCCCAGCCAATCCTCTTGTGTAAAGAGTTTGTTTGTGACTTTGATTAATACTTGTGAGGGCTGCCCAGCAGTAATTACACCATTCCATCCTTCCCCCACCCTGTTCCTCTTGGTTCATAACCCTGCAGGAGATTATTCCACACCCCTTTATTGAGCAGAGCATCCTTTCCCAGGCTGAGTGGTGGTGTAAATCTCTCCAGGTGGGAAGGGTAAAGAGAGGATGGCAGTTGTATTTTTTCACTCTCCTGTTTACATACTGTTTTAATTAGGAGGGTGCTTTTGATTAGCTAAAGGAAAAAAAAACCCAAACAACCAAACCCAACCTGTGTCAAATTAATCACTCTCTGAAAAATTTACTCTTGTGAAAAGTTTGGGTTTGTTCTGAACTGGGATGTGGGCAACAGAGTGAGAGAAATCAATTTTCCACCCAGGTCTAATCATGACCGGTGTGAAATTAAGTTGTCACACAGTGCCCCTAATATGCATGTCTAAGTGCATGTTCCACTGAGGCAATCTGCAGAAACCTGGTTCTTCTCCATCCCTTTCCCTTGAACTAGACTTCCCTTGTTATAAAACACTTAAGGGCAAACTGCAGCCTGACATGTTGACACCAGGGAGGTACAAAAGTTTCTGAGGAGAGAAGTAGGGCATGTAATAGCAATATAAACTGTTATGAATCAAGAAGCTATTTATGAGCCATTTACTTACTTAGCCCTAAAAATAGCTAGGGCTGTGTGTGAAAATAGGTCTGTGATTGAAATCAAGCCCTAGACATGATGTAATGGGAAAGGGGGGGTATGAAGACAGATGTAATCAGTTAGTCCATAAATAGACGTGCTGTCCTCTCTGTGGATGGGGCAGGAGCCTGGTTTGGGCTCTTGCTGCCAGGTGATTGAGGGGTGAGTGAGACCAGAGGAGCTGCCTTGTAATGGACCAGTGTTTGCTGTGAGACTGAAGGCAGTGGGAGCAGCAGATCAGACCGAAGCCCATCGGGGTGACTGCTTGCCACCACCTCAAATCTCCAGCCATTGCCACCCATCTGAAGTCTCATGCCCCCTGCCTGGTACTGGCCTCAGGGTTGCAACACTTCTGCAAGGATAAGATGCTTTGCTTTCAAATGCCACCTCTCCCAGCTGTAAGCCAAGGCGTTGGGTCCTGGGGACGTGTGGAGGGCTGTGCAGTGGTGACAGGGTGGCAGGTGGGATTCTGAGGGGCAGCCAAAAGAATGAAGCTGACCTGTGCTGACAAGAATACTGTGTTAGGAGGGCCACTGGCTTTTGGGTGAAGCTACAGCTCCCTCCTTACCAAGACTCAAGGTGCTGAGTAACTTCTGTTGTGCTTGCTGGAAGCAGCAGCAATCCTTTGCTCCCATCTCATAGTTTATTAGTTTTGCTCTGTAGTTGCAATGGTTTTGAACTCAAGAGGTGGCATTCTCCCTGTGACCTACTTGTGGTCCTCTTCGATCCCTCAGCGTTGGTGCAAGCACAGCCTTGCTGTGCCTTTCTCCTCTGTGCTGCAGGAGCACTTGGAGAGGCACAGGGAGAGAAGCAGCTGGGTTTAAACTCCTACTTAACATAGGTAGTTAATGAAGGTGGATATGTGTATGAAGCCCCCAGCTCTGTAGCCTGGGGAATCTGCCTAATGACACTCAGAAGGTTTTCTGGCCTTTCTTAAAGTGGATTGGGAAATATAACTCTGCTTTTGCCAGAGAGTAATTAAATAAATACACTACCAGCAATAAAGCTTAAACCCTATAAAATACAGCTGTGCTGTCCTGCTGGGTTTAAAAAGAAATGGTTTCAGAGAAATGGGTTCAGGTGTGTGTCTGTGCCAGAGTGGCTCCTGAATGCTTGGTGGAAGGGCTGCTGAAATATTTTGGCAGATGTTCCTCTTGGTCTAGGACATATTGCTGCGGGGAGGAGTGTCTCTGAACAGGGTAACACATCCTAGTGTGGGCTGAGAGCTGCAGCTGCTTTGGGTAGGAGAGGGGAAGTCTGTTTTGTTCCTCTCTGGTGCAGGGACTCAGCTGGGCAAAGCAGCATCCCCTGTGCTGTGCTGCCTCCTTGCTGGCTCTGGACAGAGCTCTGGAGAGAGGAGATGTGGGTTTTCCTAGCCTTAAGCACAGTGACAGGAGGGTGCTGTGTGCTCACACCAGTGTGTTTTACTCTACATGTCTTTAAATAGGTTTGAAACACTCCAGCACCCCTGCAAGGGGGGAAGAGGGAGCAGAGACCGAGCCCAGCTTCTGTGGTGTGAGATGGGATTTATAACCTGTGACCAGCAGCTACTCACTGCTATTATTTAGGAGTTTTTTTGGTACAGTTCCTTCTCTTGGAAACATAACAAGCTGCCTAAAGCACCTGCTTTCCCAGGGATCCAAGGCCATTCCCTACTTGTGCCCTAAGCACAGTGGCTGCTGTGCCCTGTGCTGGGTGGTTTGCAGCAAGAAGAGGCTGGAGGCAGTTTGAGGACGGCCGTGCCGTGTTTCACAGAGCCTTTAGACTCAGCTCTCCTCCTCCCAGCAGTCCCGTTTTCCCCACAATGTTCCACAATCCCCCAGGAAGGAAACCCATTCTTTATTTCCAGGTTATTCAAAATACCTTTTGTTGTCAGTGCCTAAACAGCTCTTCCTATGCTGCCTGTCCAGTGCAAATAAAATCAGCTCTTTCTCTGCAAACCTGCAGGGTTTTGCCCCGAAAGTGCAGGTTTGATAATTTTTGAGGAAAGTTCTCTTGGTAGGTGCTAAACACATGAAGATCTCTCTGCATTTGGGCTGGAAAAGAATAGTTGTGAACAATTCTGCTTCCTCTTGCATTTGCAAAGTGAGGGTGTCAGGCACAGCGATGAATTTGGAGGAGAGCGCTGTGACACCACGTATCGCTCAGCCTCTCCGAATAATGGATGGCTGGGGAGACCTGGTTCAGTTGTTAGCTCTGCTGCTAAGTCACATCCCATCTGTGATTCTAGATATAAATGGGAACAGCAACGTTTTGTTTTATCTGCTCTACAGAAACGGGAGCTTGATTAATACTCGCGAGCCGCTCAGGGAGCTGGTGGGATGTGCTGCATGCAACCAGATACAGACGATTAGAAACTGGATGTCTGTCTGTGGCTGATGGGATGTCTTTGGGACCTCCCAAGCTTATGCTTTGTTCAGTGAACAAGGTTTTTTGGGTGATGTATGGGGGCAAAAGAAGATAGTAAAGAGTGCCTTTAAAACCCCCTAAAATTGCTAGTTAAAATCAGGATGAGATGAACTATAATCCTTCGTATGTGAAGGAAGGTAGGATGTTATTGCTCACCTCTTAAAGAGATAAAGAAGTATTCTGCACTGAAACACATAGTGACTTTAGCTTTCTCTATGAATATTCTGCCATTACTCAACTCCATTATAGGTTTTAGATCCTGAAAGAGAAACGCTGTTTATCACCTCTAATTTCCACAACTGGCTCTGAAAACTAATTAGTAAAATAGACTGTACCATATGCTTCCTTGGTATGTGCTCATGCTATAACTATTTATATTTTAAGTTGGGTTTTTTTTTTCTTTGTAAAATTGCTATTGCTTCTAAAATGGCTCGATTCTACCTATTGTTGTTTTATTGTGGAGTCGTATTCTGCTCCTTATGTATCTTCATCTCTTCTTGGCATAAAGATTACCTGAGAGGAAGGAAACATAAACCAAGACTTAATCCTTGTCATTCTTACTGCACAAATGTGTCTGGTTTATATTCCTGGGGGCAACTATTGCTGGAGAAACATTGCAGACCTTGCAAGTAAGAAAGCACGGAGTTACTTTCCTTACAAAGCAGGGAGGCTGATTCTTGATGGAGGGGGAACAGGTATCCCTCTGACCCCTAAAAACAAGGATGTTACAGGCTGGGAAGATGGTGGAGCTGCTGTACATCAGCTGTGGCTGCACGTTTGTGGCTACTGGGTTGCCCAAAAATGCTTAGTTTTGGCCAGTCCTGACACCCTTCAGGGCAGGACAGGACTGATGCTTCTGTCGTGCTTGGGAGTGTTTTCCACATCTGAGACTGGCAGAGCTCAGTGGTGCTCCATGGTAGAGATTTCCCTTAATATTCTGTTTAAATTTTCCATTACTCATTTTATTATTATTATTATTCCTCTTTATACACTGAACAACTCCTCTTCCCTGCTGTTTCATGTCCTCATTGCATCTGCTTTCTGGAAGAGAGAATCTACTTGAGAGCAAAATATTATCCTTAAAATAAACTCACTGGTGCAATTTTCAGTGCTGGTTTGCATCTGCAGGGTTGGGTGATGCTTCCCTGAGCCTTCCCTACTCCCAGCAGCACAGAGTTTTGGTTTCCAAGCCATTGAGAAGGAGTTATAACACCACGGTGGGTGAGTGAGTGCTGACTTCTCAGCAGTTCAGTGAGAGCAGAGCTTCCCTTCTGAAATGGGTGACTGCAACGAGCCTGCCAGCTCTCCCTGAGGTGGGACAAGAAGATCAAAACTAATAACTCAGGCTAGCCATGTCAGAAATGACAGTCTGACGCAGAGCCAGGCGTTCTGATGTGCACCTTGCTGGTTTCTCCTTCCTTTGCAGAAGTATCGACTGTTAACAAGAAAGAAAATTGAAGTGATGGTTGTAGGCTAGCTGAAAATCTATACATGTGATGGATGCTGTTCCTACTTCCAGATGCCCAAGATCTTTCGACCCCCAGGTTTCTTTCAAGCTCATGAGATTCCCATCAAGCCAACAAGATTTATGCTTGTCAAATAATGCACTGTGGATGAGAGGAACAAGATTCTTACTCTGTGGGAGCTGAGCTGGTTAGATCATGCTCTGCTTTTATCCTTCCCTTTGAGATCTCCCAGGCTGGTGGCAGGAAAACCATTATCAAGTTGCTGTTCCTTTCCCTTGGCTTTGTGGATATAAATACCGATTCCTTGTGCCCTTTTTTTCATGCATGCCTACTTTGCATGTCCCATTCAGAAGAACAAAAGTACTTCTGAGCTTTCTGAGCTTGGAATTTAAGAGGTTTTGCTTGGTGGTGGCGTTGCTGATTTAATTTTCTTTTACTTTCCCCTCCCTTTCCATCAAAAATAGTTTTTCCTTTACCTATGGACATAAAGGGAAGGGGAGGAAGAAGGTAAGAAGCAAGATGACAGCAAAAGCTGGAGGAGGCTTAACCTGCATGCACGAAGCAGTAATTGAAATGATTTTATTGTTTGGGCTTTCTGATGGTCATCCCAAATCATCAATAAGCTCTTGCTGTCTCTCTGTTTAGCCTTCCTCGTTAGCTGAAGGTACAGCAGAGCACGGAGTTTCTGTAGCTGGCTGGGAGATGGCCGCCTGCCTGGTTAATTCCCCTCTCCCCCCTGCCTCTCCAGCTGGCTTTCATTTCCATTCAGAATATATATGGGACGAGAGGCATGCATGACTCAAGGGAGCAGGGAGGATTTATGGCCAGCAGACAGTATTTAGTACAGATGTGCAGAGCAGCAACTATCAGTTGCCAACAAAACCTCTGGAGATATACATCATAGGAGAAAGTTGTCAGCAATTAATTTTCAGAGGGCTAAACTTCACCCATTTTTTAATAGAAGAGGAGTCTGAGGGACCACAGAGAGAATAAATCATTTGGACTCATGGGAGTTTTTTAGCTACTTTCCAGAGCAAGTGTTGCTACTTTCTTCCCCTTCCAACAGGTGAAACGTTTGTTATTTAACCACTGAGACAAATATCCTTAAATGAGCAGGACTGACAACCAAATGAAATTGCAAATGACTTTTCTTTCTGAGATGCCTTGAATCTCTCCCTCCCCAAAAAATTATGCCAAATACTTAAAGTTCTGATTGAGCTTCTAGGTGATGCTTGGCTGCCTGGGGGGGTTGCTGCATAGAGAAGAACTCTTCTGGGCTTTGTTTTCCCTCTGGCTGTGACATGGCAATGGGCATTTTGCTGATGGGATTGGGATGCTTCTAAAGCTAGCTTGTGGTTTTGGGGTCTGGTGGGTTTTTTGAGTGGTGGGTGCAGTTTGTTAGCAGCTCAGTTCATCTGCTAGCCACAGGCTTGGTGAGGAAATCCAGTCTCTTCACCGTAGAGACGGACGCGGCCTAATTGCAGGACTGATTTATTGGCAATTCATGGTTGTAGTTGAATCGATAATGTTTTAATGAGTCTGTGTTAGGAAAGGATAGATTATATTCTTCTGAAAAACTCAATCCATCAAAGCATTTTGGTATTTTGCTTACAGTTAAGCATACGTTTAAGTTTGGTACTACTGTGCACAGTTTAAATGGCACCTTAGTGTCACCAGATCTGCAAACACTACTAACACAGAGGCTTTTAATCAGAGGAAAACTTTTCCTGTGGCCATTGAATTTGACCATTATCCCCCTATATTAACAAAAACCTCCCACAATTAATCAAGAATCCCCAAAGCCTCCTGTATTCAGAACAGCAGCGACAGCTCCTACTGTTTCCCCCCGCTTCGCGTTGCTCTGCTGCCTAAGAGTGAACGTAACGGGTGGTAAAAGCTCCAGAAAGTGAGGAGCAGACCTTTCCCTGCCATCCACAGAGCTGCTTTGCCTTCCCCCAGGTGAGGCAGCGGGCTGGAAAGCTCAGGAGATAAAGAACTTGAGTGGAGTCATAGCTGAAAAATTCTACTCTGTCATATTTCTCTCTATTACCCTTTCCTCTGTGGCCATGATGGGATTAGTGATATTTCCATTTGTCTATTTTATGTATTTTGTTTTCCCTTCCCCTGAAAAATGATTACAGAATGAAAAGTTTGTCAGGCCTTGGAGTTCAGCAAGGCTCTCCCTGGAATTAATTTCCTACTGTGGAGGGTGAGCAGGCGTCTAGAAAAAAAAACACTATTTGATTAAACTTTTGGTTTAATATAAGGAAATGGTTATTTTAGCTTGTTGGTGGGTGTAGGACACAGGGCTGTGTGGAAAAAGGCAGTATTTTTATTTGTCAGATGCCTGAAGACTTAAAAACCAAAGAAGCAATAATAAGGAGGAAGGCTGAGGAGGGGGGAGAAATGTGTTGCTACAGCTGGTATTTCCTAAATGTTAGAAATTCCACAGCAAAGGAGAGAAGCAATAAGGACAAGTATGTTGTCCTTGAATAAAACACAGTTGGGATGAAGAGAGATGTGTCGGAGCTTGAGGCCTAGCAGAGCCGGATTCAAACGGGCCTGGCATGAAATGGCTTCTCTTGATTGTTATCATCCTCTCCCTGGAGTCTCTCAAGGCCTCGAACAAATTGAAGGGGTTTGTTCTGACACCTGCTGCAATCATAGCTGAATACTTCCCACGTGAAATCAATGCCAGTAATGAAGCCTGTGCTGGGCTCTTGTCCCCGTGCTGGCTCTCTAAGGCTGGTTTCCACTTGTTCCAGTTGCAGGAGACCCTTCTGCTCCACTGCTCCTTCCACCTGGAGCATCTTCCCATAGCCACCTCTTTGTGCTGCATGGCCCATTCTGCATCTTTTAAAATCCCTGCTTTGGGGACACTGTTGGAGAACTGGCTCCCTGTCTGGGGTAAGGAGCAAGGAGCAGGTAGATGACTGTGTTTTTCTGGTTTTATTATTTGTTTCCCTCAGCCTGGATTTTAAAGGCAAGCAGTAAAGTAACTAAACCCAATTGTTTTTGAGGAAGAAGGAGGAAAATCCCACTTTTGGGGGCTGCTGAGCATCACAGGGCAGCTGCAGAACATGCAGTTACTGGAAAGCCTCAACACCAAAAATGGTGTCTAGATCCACGTGCGTAGTGTAAGCAACTTGTTCAAAAGGATTTTGGACCCATTGGCTTTTTCTGATAGTCAAAGAGGATCAACAACCCCCTGGGATTGTGGAGCACATCCCTGGTCCTGTCCATGACCTGCTGCCTGACACTGGAGGAAAAGGGGCACGGAGGGATCCTCCAACTTTGGTTGTACAAAATAAATGAAGCAACAAACCCCAGCGCTGAGGGATGTCATCACTGTCTCATCATGAATTCGAGCTGAGCCCCGGCACCCTATGTGTTGAAAATCAGGTCTCATGTTCAGACAGGTTTGTGGGTGACTGCTGCAGGGAGAGTTATCATCTTGTTTCCTGTAATAGTGGAAATGTGTTTTGAGATCCTCCCATTGTGGCTCCTGTAGTATTTACAGTGGTCTTGTCACTCCTGCTTGGAATATCCCATCTGGGCTTAGAGCAGATGAATGGCGCTTGAATCCAGAGCTCCCACTCCTGCTCAGCCCCAAGCATGGTGAGGTCTGTGTCTGTGGGACTGTCAGGCTGTACAATTTCCAGGATCGTGGCAGGAGTTCTATAGGGCTTAATGGAGCCAAGACTTGTAAATTAGGATATTTTTAATTTATGGAGCTAAAACTCCCCTCCGGAAAGTGCGTTTTCTGTTGTGAGGCTTAGAGGTAATTATAATCTCCTTTTCTGACACTGCACTGTTGGGAATGAATGCCAACGTTGCCAGTTGAGGGTTTATTTGATTATTTTTCTCATTTTGCAAAGCATTATTACATTAACCCGCCACTCCTGAATCCTCATCCTACCATGGCATTTATGCATGAGAGGAACTGTGCTCTGAAAGGAACATCAAACTGAAGAATGCTCCATGATGATGGAAGGGCTTCTGTTTATCCTGTGGCTTTGGAGTAAGGGCTTATTTTTGGCTTTAGAAGCAAATGCAGCCTAGTTTGCATCCAAAACGTAATACAATCCTTCATCTATGCATTTGAGATATTTATTGAGGGCTGAAAGTACTCAGTTGAGGTTCTGGGGGATATTTTTTTTCTGTAGGAGCTGCTTTTACAGCATGTGTGTATATGCACACAGAGAGAGAATATCCAGTGGAGATCTACCTTTCTTCCTGGGATGTGTTGGGTATCAGTGACCTCTGATACAACAAAGATGCTTTTTCACCAGTTTGGAAGAGGCCCAACCCAAACAATGTTGTCTCTACCTCTTTTTTTTTTTCTCTTTTTTATTTCTTTTTTTTTTTTTTTGTCTGCTTGCTTTTAATTAAATCTCATCACATGAAAAATCCCAAGGAAGAGCTAGCAGATCTTTAATTTGATTTTTATTTTCATTAAGCTCAAGCTTATATGACAACTTTTCAAGAACTTCTGCTAAATGCACCTTGTTTTCTGAACAAAGTCCTATTCCTGCCACTGGGATGTGGGCAGGAAGGAAACAGTCACCTGGCTATTACCATCTTACTGACTTCTTGTTATTAAGCTCGTGGCAAGCAGGGAAAGCAGCAAAATACTGAGTTATCCAGGGTCTGCGGAGCATTGTTTTAAAACTCTATAGTTATTATACATTGCGTTGGCATAAAAAGCCAGAGGAAGAAGATTCCTCACACAGAACAAGCAATTCTTCTTGGATCTTATGAAATTAATTATTTTATATCCCATAATTGAAAGTTTTAACTCAGGGTAATTGGCAGGAGAAGTCCCGCAGTAACAATCGCAGGGCCCGTTATTGTTTCCTCTAGTACTCCACTGTGGGAGCGCTGGAAAAGCAGCCTCCTGCTCTGGTGTTTGTTGGCAAATGTTGAAATCAATCATGCCTGCTTGTGCAGTAAGCAAAATGAGAAATAATTTCTTCTCTGGAAGCGTTGAGCGCTGCAGGAGGGCACGGGGGGGGGGGTTTGTGGTACCTCTGTGGCTGGGATTGGGGTTTGCAGCTTAGGAGAGGTGTAAGGAGGGGGGAATCCTGTTCTTAGTTACCTCACCATGTGGCAGTAACAGGGATTAATCTTCTCTTTCCTGTTAAAATAACCCATTAATTGCTTCAGACAGCGTTTGCAGCCTTGATGGAGGGAACTCCTCCTCCAGCAGCACCTTGTAGCATGGCTCCCATTTCCCACACGATGCTTCCAGTACCTCAGCGGCTTCTCGCCCTGTGTATCGAGTCCAGTAAGGGCAAACCTCATGCTGCCCTCATCTCAAGTGTGGATGACCCCTCCACCCTCAGCCAGCTGACTGGGCTTTGCTCCATCCCCATCCTGGAGGAGTCTGCACAGCTACTTCAGACTCAGCTGCCGAGGTGGCTCCTGCAGCTGAGCTAAGCCCACGTAGGCTCTTTGCAGGGCAAGAGTAGAGCGTTCACCAGGGGCTACTGCTGATGTTCTGTCTCATAGGCCCTCTGAAGCTGCCTCCCTCTAGCAACTTGATATATTAAGATATTTTTTACCTACCTGCCTCTAATTTCCGCTTATTTATCTCCCAGGTGGAGTCTACAGTGACAAGCTAAGCAGAGCAATGCAGCTGTAAGCACTAACAGCTCCCCCACCCTGACAGGTTCCTGCTCGCTGCTGTCTCCCTGAGGTTCCTGTGTAGTTTGGGGAGAAGAGGAGGGATGATAACAGCACTTTGTTTAACGTCAGCCCTCAGCACTTGGCAGTGGGACAGGTAAAGTGCAGGGAAATGGCAGAGCAGGAGACCCGTGATGAATGTGGTATCTCCATCCCGCTACTGGAAAGAGCACTGGTTGAGGGGTGGCTGAGGACATTCCTCCTATTTAATGCTGTGGTAGGGAAGCTCAGGATGTAACCTCAGCTGGAACAAGCTGGCCTTACTTTCAGTGGAAACAGGGGAGTTTACGGAGGTTGGGTGCTGACCTGTTGGTCATTAAGGCCTTCAAGCTCATCTGTTTCTCCTCTGCTCAAATTCATGGGTTGGTAACACATACCTAATGTGTAGGAGCAGGAGTAGATTTAAGCACACACTCAGGATTGTGTAAATGTCTTACAGGAATGCATCTTGAGCAGCCAAGTGTCAGTTTGGATTTTCCCATGCCCTTTTTTCTGTAGGGAGAAAGTCGGTTCGATGGAATTGTCATCTTCATGGAAAATACAGTCCTGGTGAAAGGCTCTTGGTATGAAACCACAACGATTCTGGAGAGAATTTAAACAAAAGGGCAGCTTCTAGGGAGTTGCTGGATTTCTTTTTCTATCCATTCTGCCAAGAGAAGAAAAACAAACTTGTGAGCTCTACAGGTAGTGGTTTCAAGGCAGGATAGTTCCTGTTAAACTAATAATTTATGGACTATTAATATTTAGTAAATGACCTCAAAGAGAAAGCCTTCCAGACTTGTTTTCTCTTTCACATGCAGATTGGTTTTGAAAACTTAAATCAAGAGTCAGAATGATTATCTGAGGCTTGGAGAACCTGAGGAGCATTTGGATGGGGGAGAGGTGACTTGGCATGGGAATTCCATAGCTGTGTTCTCCAGTGGCAGTGACTGTGGAGATGAAAGCAGCTCTGGGAATGGTGAGGGTGTGGATTCAGTCCTGCCTGGACTCTTTCCCAATTTCAGCTGTTACTAATGGTAGGTGAGGAAAGGAGCAGCATGTATGCTGCTCGTCCAGGCTAACATCCGAGTGGATATGAAGCAATCCTTCTGTAATGATGGCATCACTATGTAGGTGCTGGGATGTCAGAGGATGTGCAGCACCTGGGGGAGGCTGATGATGGAGCTCAGGCAGATGCATCCGGCTGCAGCAGCCAGCTGTGTCCTTGCAGACAGATGTGCCCTGTGCCTCTGCAAGGGCCAAGGTTGCAGCCTGCTGGCAGGAGATGCTGATTAGGCCATTGAGCCTGGAAGCATCCCCAGAGAATGCTCCAACATTGTATTTGTGGGGATCCATGCTGGGGAGCGTACTTTAGGTGAGACACGCTGGACCAGTTTGGGATCAGACGTGTTTATCCACCCCAGAAGCACAGAGCCCAAACCTCCCTCCTGTCACTCCCCTGGCTGCTGGTATCGAACAGGATTCGGTTTGAAGCAGAACCTCCTGCTCTGGGATTTGTTTGTACTTTGTTAAATCCAGCTCCTGGGGATTCTTCCTCCATTTGCTTTCAAAGACCTAGTTTCACCTTCCCCTTGACTCTGGGATGCCAATTAAGTAGCTTGAAGCAGGGAGGGCTGTGGATGTTATTGATTAGGGCTCTAATTGCTTATCTCTCCATGCTGTCCGAGTGCAATGGGCTGTATGGAGATGCACCGAGCGAAATAGAGATGTGGCTGCCTGCCACTCTGATTGAAACATACATTGTTCCTCAGCACAAGGGCTGTGGGGATATTTCTGAGCTATTCTTTCTCAGCAGTGCTGCCTTTGTCTTGCTGCTGTTGTCTCTTCCAACCTCACTGATTCCAGGGAGGCCCCATGTTGTGATCAGCTGAGGGTGTGGGGAAGGGTCGTCTGCTGCCAGCACACCCAGTTTGCTGCCCTGAGCATCTCCCAGCATCTCCAAGGAGGCTGTGCCATGCAAATTATTTGATAATTCATTTTCTTCCAGCTTGGAACCAACATTTGGTGCTTTCAAGACGTTGCAGGACAGCAAAGGGGCAAGTCCACATACACCTCCAAACACAGACCCAGAGCCATTTAGTTTATTTTTCTTTATTTAATTTCCTTTAAACCCATCTCAAGAGAAGGTCAAAGTTTGGGGTGTACATTTTTATACTGATTAGCTGATCCCAGCTTTGTTTACTTGGTACCCATGAAAAGGAGAAGAAACCTAAACTAAATCACAGTAAGAAGTGGACAGCTGGCACGAGCCAGGACCTTGGGATAAAACAGCCCCTCTCCCCATAACTCTGCACCCTAGCTGGCTGTTACCAGCCAGGAGGCACAGAGAAAACAAGGCAAGCTGTTTGTTACTCACTGAGGGAAACTTTGTCCCCCTGTGAGCAAGGGGATGAGTACAGAGTCATTTAATTGAGCAGGTAAATGATCACTGATGTTTGTGAAAGGATTTCACATCCGTATCTGAAGGAGCTGGAATTGACCTGCAAAGGGAAGAAAAGGCTGAAATCCATTCGTGGCCTCAGCACAAAACTGAACAACCTGGCTGTGGATGAGAAGCCTCAAGCTGGCTCTCTGCTGGGGTGAATTTTGTTAGAATGGGCTGATAATTGCGTTGTTAAAGACAGGATCAAGCAGGGTGGATTTACCTTCAAGGCCCGTGAAGGACAAGAACAAACCAACCTCAGAACAATATCAGGCTCTCTCTTCAAGACAAAAGTTTCAGTGTAATCACTGAGAGGGCTTCTTGAACTCCAGACATCAGCCTCAAGGATGTTCCAGGCTTGACAGTAGCTCTTTTCTGCAAAACAACAAGCTCTGTTCAGCGTGGGGGGTTTGCTTTCATCACAATAGGGTCAGGACATCTTTCAGGAGTGCGAATGGTTCATCAAGTGCTTCTCTTCCCCAGGGGAAGTCTGGGTGGCATCAGTAGAGTGCATTTTGGTATGGTTTGAGGCATTTTGTGGACATGCCTCACTGCTTGATCTCTGTGTGAGGTGAGCAGGGAGAGGGGTTTAACCTGCAGGAAAGGAACAGAGCCCTTTGTTCCAGGGAAGCTCTTTTCTCTGCCCGAAGGGTGCCAGTGCACCTCTCCAGATGTACTGCACCCTTGGGACAGACACAAAATGCCGTAGTGCTGGAGGAGCTGATGATGACAGTGCTGCCCTTCCTCCCTAGGGGATTCTTTGTGTGTCCTGAGTGGAAACCAGCCAGGACCTTGGAATAAGAGCCAATACCTTCAGGGTGGCTACGAGAAGCAGTGCAGATACAGGGGGACTGAAGACAGTAGAACTGGTTTTAGGTAAACTCTTGTTTTTTGGATCAGATCTGCAGACTTATTCCCTGTGTACATGCACACTTAATCCCCAGTTGCACTGGGACGTGAGAATTGGCTGGTACTGTGAGCTCCATCTCTCTGCAATTTCCTGTTGTTAATTCAGCTCAGTCCCTTGTTTCTATTCCAGTCAAATTGTGCCACTTGTCTTTTCCGAGGTCATTGGTGCTGCCTTAATATACCCCCTGCCTCTGTGTTCGCAAGGTTGTGAATAAAGAGCTCTCTCTAAGGAGCTGCTGAGCCAAATTGCCACAGCCAAGTGAGCATGGACCTGAAGGGGCATCTCCATCACTTGATTAGCTGCCAGTCCCGCTGCTCAAACATGCTTGGCTTCAGACACATACGGATGTGTGGGCTGACTTTAGGTACTCTTCATATCCAAATAGTCTTTAGAGAGCCCCACTTGGGATTACAAAGGGATAAGGAAGTTTTTAGCACACAAAAATTGAAAACCTGATTGTTCTAGTGAAGCAGACAAAAGCTGGAAGCTCTGAGCAATGGCAAGTGTGTTTCAGAGGTTTGTGTGTGTCACAACTTCTTGTTTCCTAGAAGAATGGACATTGGGCACAGAAGCCTCTGTCAGAACTGTTTTCCTTAACTTTTTGCTTTCAGCAACTCTGCAGGGATGTGACCTGGTCAGAGGACTCTCCTCAGCCTGGCACAAGGCTCAGGCAAGGCCAAGGGGTGAGCTTCCCTTCCGTTTCTGGTGTTGAGTTTGGGCGTTCACCCCTTTCTTCCAAACCTGACAACAGCAGGAGGCATGTACCCTCTGAATTCTTGCTGGCATCCTTTCCCTGACCTTGGTACCCCGTCAGGAGCCTTCCTGTAACCTGGATGAGCTGAACAGATTGTCCATCTGCCTCCCTGTCTGTACCTGAGTTTATCTGCCACGCTGGTACACGTGAGTATGGAAATGCTTCTTCATGAACGGCACGTAGGCACTATAATAAAAGGCTGGGACTGAGATCTGTGAGTGTTATATTAAAAACAAACAAAACCCCAAGAAAACCCCCCAGGAGACACTTTCTTGGATGAATTAAAATCCAGACAGTACTGGGATGGTATCTAAAAGAACGAAATAGGCAAACAAATGACTTTGTGTCTTGTGTTTGCTTTGATGTGAGTGTCCTTTTTTTGGGTGGCAGTGCTGTTACGCTGCACACTCTGGATGCTGACCTGCATCACACAGGCACTCATTGGCTCTGTCCCTTCCCAGATAGGGACACTGCTTTCCAAATCAAATGCTGGAGGTGAGTTCCAGCTCTTGGGGCTCTGTTCTTTCCCAAGCTCTGCTTGCTTTTTCACTCAGCAAAACTACACAGAAGATTGGCAAGAGTTGTGTTTGATAAATAGGGATGTTGGTCCTTCTTGAGTGCCGTGGGAATGGGCAGCACAAGGTCCAGCACTGAGCTGAGCTGGGTGAGCAGGTTTTGGGCACTGTAGTGTGGCTGATAATTGGGAGAGACTCCAGTGGGGAAAATATTCAGTCCCTGTTTGCTTCTGGAAGTGCAGGTGGATTTTCTGGGCTCCTTTCAAGTGCAGTCACACTTGTAGGGCTACCAAGGAACTGGAGCTAGATAGGAAAGGTTGTAACATCTTTGTATAATGCAGTTATCCATGGCCTGGGGACAGGATGCTCTGGGTCCCTTTGTCCCTCACCTGTCTATTTGGGGAAGAGGGGGGATGGTTCAAGGGTGTGTAGAAGAGGCAAGGAATGGCTGCCTTGTTCAGGAGCTGCTGTTCCATGAAGGTGCGAGCATGATATTCAAGGGAGGGAGAAGAAGGCTTGGAATTGGGGAAAATGGGCTGGATGGCAGTAACAGGGACAAAACCCTTTGTTTTTCTTATAAGCAGGCAAAATCTGAAGTGGCAGAGGTGGCTTATTTCTGCAGAGCTGCCTCTGACAATAAACATGTTGAAATGTCAGTGAGGGGAGCAGCAAGTTGTATTCTTGAAGCTCTTTGATAGGTAACAATACCTTGTGCTTCGTACGTGTTCAAAAGAAAACTGTTGTTCCTCTGAAGATCTTGGCCCACTTTGCAAAGTCTCTTTATTCCACTCTTTCTGAGTCACAAAGTGAGAGAGAGAGAAGGTCAGGCCATCTGGGTTAGTGTTGCAGAGAATGTGGAGAGCATCCCTGGCCAGCTTAACCCAGTGCTGTGTATCTGTGTGCTGTAATAAATCCCTTCATGGGGTCCCATCAGCGAGGTGAGCAGAATCGACACATCATTAGATTAAAAATAGATATTCCCAGTCACAAAGGCTGTAAATTGGGTCCTGGCTGTTCCCCACACCTGCAGCTTTGGTTGCTGCCTGTGAGGCTGCAAGGATTCGCCTACTCTCTGCATCTCCCCTGGCCCAGTGAAACGACATGTCTCACCTGGGAGTGTGTCGTGCGCGTCGTGATAGAGGAAGGCACCGATTCCCAGCGCAGGGCAGAGCAGCAGCTTGGAGCAGGCTCCCAGCTCATTCTCCTGCCAGGCTGTGCCCATCCCAAGCTGTGGTTGGGGCCCCTCCAGCCTGGCTGTGTTGGTGAGATGGTTTTGCCCCTCTGCTAGGCAGAGGTATGTGTTATCCTGGGCAGGCTGCTGGCATAGGCGCTCTCATGCAGCAGGCGTGAGCTGGAACCTGGCAAGCTGGAAAAATAACAGTGTCCTTAGGGAAAATATATACTCCCTTGTTGGTACCTTCCTTCCCTCTGCTGGCAGTTTCTCTGCACATATCAGAGCTCTCAGCCTGCTGCCCCTGAGAGCCAGAGAGGAAGATAAAACATTCTCATCACAGAGATGTTATTTTTCTTTCAAAGTTCTCTCACACTTTCATATGCGGGTGTTGATATTGAGAGCTGTAGATGTCAGGATCTGGATATATGGATAGAGACGTACAGCTGAGTGTGACAGCTGGGTGTCTGACTCTCTTCCATTTCACAATCTGATCCCTTTCCTCTGCATCAGTTTGATTTCATGACCCTTCTGACTCCTTTTCCAGTAGGCATGGGAGCTGTGTAGCACTTGAGCCTTCATTTGCAATGAGCTTGTCAGGTCTCAGCCTGCAGCAGTGAACTCGTTAGCAAAACTGACTCTGATGAACATCCCTTGGTGATGGAAGGTGTCAGCTCATGGTGTGTCTTAGGGACTGAGCTGCCCTTCTGCTGCAAAGGCTTTTCTCCTTGGCAATGCAGAGTCATGTGTTGGGTTTATCATGCTGACATCACACAGCAGTGAGAGACCCTCAAGAGGGTCCAGCTCAGTTCATGAGCAATCCTCTTACCCAGAAGCAGCTCAGCATTCATCTCTTGCACTAGTGTGAATCAGGAGCGATGGGTTTTAATTCAGCTGCTGTGGCTGTATTCTGGTGCTTGGTGCTATCAGAAATAACAGCACCAAACTCAACAGGGGGGGATTCTCAGCCCAGCATCAGGAGAGGAAGGCACAACAGAGCAGTTTGGTGGACTCATGTGGGCAGGTCTGTGCCAGCCCCTCTCTGGACCATGCTGGGGTTCTCTCTGCAGCTCCCTCAGCACCGTTCCCTGCTGCAAGGCTGAGGAAGCGAAATCGCTGCACGTACAGCTGGAGCTGATGATGCTCAGCACCCCCTCTTCTTGTTTCATGTTTAATTAGCTGGCGTGGGAAGGATGGACTGGATAGAACAAGGAAGCAGGACGGAGAAGGAAGGTTAATCTATCCTCTGCCTTGCTATTCCTTCTGCCTTGTGATCTTGTGAAGCAAGGCGATGATGTGTCCTTTGAAGTGCAAAGTACTCCCCATCCCTCTCCCTGAAGTGGTCTCGCTCCTCCTCCTCCTCCCAGCCTGGGTCCTCTGCTTTCTGCAGAGTGCTGCTGATGGACGAGGTGCTGGAGCAGCTCTGGGTAAGCATAGAGTTTTGGAACTGGGTTATCTAAACCCCCTCAATGCCAGTCCTGAAATACCGGGGTGCTGCCTAGATTTGGCGTTAGGGGTTTCCGAAGCAGGAGGAAGGGTTTGGGCTGTGAAGGGGCAGAGCCTGTGGGAAGGCACAGGGCAGTGAGCGGGAGAAGGCAGCGAGCAGGCAGGATGCCCTGCAGCTTGCCAAGATGCTGGGAAGTTACCCAGAGTCTCGTTGGGATCTCAGGATTTACAAATAGCAGCTCAATACCCCGAGTTGGTGTTTGTAAGGAGGGAGAACCAGGCTCCTTCCTCCAGTGGTCCTCAATAGCTGTTCAGATTTTCAGTAAACTTCCTGAACGCCGACTCAGGGATATCAAGGAGGGTTTTCATGGCACAGCATTAACGAACAGCCCTTCCCCAGGACCCCTGTTCTCCCCACGTCATAGTAATTGAATTGTTTTAATATTAATACCTTCTCTGGAGCTCTGCTGATGGGAAGGAGGGAGAGATGTTTCTTCCAAAATAGTCTTAAGCTAATGCAGGAAGTATGAATAAATCTCTCAGAGATTATAGCCCCTGGAAAGCTCCTGTGAATATCAGAAAGACATCCTTACTGCTACGGAAGGTTTGATTGAATTACAAATTTGAGGCAATTCCAAAGCAAAACTGATTAAGTCTTTTCTTTTTCACTCTCCTCTTGTAGCTTTCTAAAGCTTTTTAATAATTAGAAATCCCCCCTGTCCTGTTGGTAAGTAGCTCTAATTGGCATTGTGTCCACACAGGCGGTTGTGCACCGGCACAGAGAACTTGGAAAGCCCCGTTATGAGACATGTTATTGCTTGTTATCTCCAAAGGAGACCCCTGGTTTGTGTTACAGGAGGGGTTTGGAGAAGGCAGGGGGAGATGGTGTCCAAGAGATGAGCCCAAGGGTGCTGCAGAGGGTGCTAGCTGTGGCGGCTGCTGGAGGGGAAACAGGGATCAGGTCCCAGTTCAGCCTGTGATGGAAGGAACCGGGGGATGTATGGCCTCAGAAACAAGGTTTTTGTTGACTGGTGTGGAAATATAGCTAAAACTTCCTTTCCCCAGGCACCAATTGTTTGCAGGGGGGGAGAGGGGAGGGTCCTGCCCGATGGGGCTGGTTTGGCTCTTCCCATCGGAACCGGCGCCCACAGCGCCAGCGGTGTTTGATTAACATTGTCACTGCGCTGCCAGTATCTAACTCACTGCTTTGTGAAACATTGTCGGTGTAAAGACACTATAGAAATCACCTCATTCAGCTCTCTTCTATTATACCAGAGAGAGAGAAGAAAAAAAAAACCCCACAAGAAAGAAAAAAGCATTGTACCACAGAAGCTTTGCATCTCTTGCAGGGCTGTCTATACGAAGAAGACAGCTGTGGTCTTTACCAGCCCTTGACAAGTGATTTTTCCAACAATCAGATGGGAGAACATGCTCTGTTAGGCTTATAATTGATAATATACCACTGTTGAAATATGCCTGTCAGTTCTGCAGGTAGATAAAATTATATCATTGATATTTCATAACAGTTTTCACAGGCAGCATCTGAAACCACGTCCTCCCCCCTGGCAGATAAAAGGTTAGACAGGAAGATGTGTCTGCAGGATCTGTCCTTCTGCCTCAGCCACGGAGAGGGGAGAGGAGCCTGCTGCAAACCTGTGGTACCCAGGCTGGGCTCTGCGTGTGTGGCACATCACACATGTGTTTGAAGCCTTTCCCAGGGCCCAGCAGAGATGCACAGTTCTGGGGGGACGCAGCTGGGTATGAAAATGTCTGTAGCACTGAGGGGTTAATATAATGAACAGGGACATTCAAATGATCTAACCCCAGTTGTAATGCTGGCTTTTTGAACAGAGAAGGCAATTAACTGTTGGACACATCAGAAAATCCCATGATTGTTTCCCCCCTTCCCCATCCACTGGAGTGTTTTGAAAATGAGCCCAGGCTTTGGGAAGATGTTGCATGAACATTGAGGCTGCTGAGAGCAGACAAGGGCATCTGTGCCATGGACATCCATTCAAAGGGGGTGAGGGATGAGCTGGAACTCCACAGGGAGAGGACAGCTTTTGTGGAGCAGAATTTGGAAACAGGTTGTGATAGGGGAGTGATGGAGAAGGGGACTGCAGGGGAGGGATGGAGAAGGGGACTGCAGGGGCTGTGGGCAGGACTTGTCACGCCTGTTTGACAAGACATCACTCCAGGTCTGAGTTGGAAGGCAGGGAGGGGAGATGCTCTGTGTGTGTGTGTGTGGTTGTGTGTGCCAAATCATGGTCCCACAGAATAAAAACTAATAAAAATAAAAAAAATTAGAACATTTGAGAAAGGGGAAAAGCAGTTGTGGAAGCCAAAGGAATAAATGATTCTCTTTTTGCTAGTGGCCAGGTGGAAAGCAGCAGGTGAGGCACAAGGCAGGGACCTGGCAGGGCTCACTGCTCCTCTCTGCCAGCCTTGGCTCAGGGGAAAGAGCCTCCGCTTTCTCAGTCTGCCCTTCTCCCTCTCTTCCCCTCCTGCTTTCTTGCTCTCTTTTCTTGCTGCTTTGGCCCAGAACTCAAATCCCTCAATTGCAAGAGCAGTTACATGATGTTTCTGACACCCCATTTATTGTGCCCCTGAATCATGCCCTGCTCCGGTGTGTGCTTAGCACTGGAGCCCCTCTCTGCAGCCCAGTGAAACGGCGGTCAGGGGGTTTGGACAGAGGGTGGTTCATCCATGGCCTCACCTATTTAAGCCCCAATTAGCACCTTGCACCAAGACACCAGGGCCTGCCTGGCATTAGTGCTTCCTGCCCTGCTTCTTCTTGCCATTCATTACCGTTATTGACTAACATTTGGAGTCAAATTAAAGGCATGTAGCTAATAGTGAGCTCTGAATTCTCTTCAGGGTTGGCTGCACTGAGTGATATTAAAGTTACCAACATCCCCATTCCTCTCCCCCCCCCGCCTTGCTAATGAGCCCTCCCCAACTTGTAGAGGTTGACATTTAAAATGAACTCTGCTAAAATGAATATTTTTGTAACTGGGGTTTTCAGTGTGGATAATAGGAATGAGGGCTGGGGGGAACCCAGGCTTAGAAAGGAGATGTGGTTGGAGATGCCAGCTTCCTCACTCCCACCCCAGGTGCTGGGCAGCACTGCTCAGAGCAGGGCAAACCCCAATGGCACTGCACCCGGGTGCAAAGAGCCAAAAGCCTGGGAAGGGGCCACGAAGGTCCCTTGAATCGCTGCATTTAGGGGATGGGGTTTTTCCTGACTCCCTGGCAAAGGTCCCTGTGTGAGAGCTTTCTCCCTTCATGATACAAAAGCTGGTAAATTCTGGGCTAAGTCTGCAAATCCCCAGCTGATGTTTGTGACTTAACTTACTCTGCCGAGTAAAACGCACAGCATAAAGGCTGTGTGACCAGGCTGCCAGGCTCTTAAACCCCCAATTTCCTGGCTTTTGATGGGTATAAATCAGGATGGGTCTAATAATAATGATAGTTGGTACTTATATGCCACTTTATCTTAAAAGCACTGTACAAACATTAATTAATTATAGACACAGACAGTGTCTGCGGGTGGATAGCTGCAGATGCACAGGGTGTCGGAGCTGCACACAGCTTTTAGCCAGGAGTCTCACAGCATGCAAGAGCACAGAGTACATCTGCTGCAGCCCCTCTGTGTGTGGAGCTGCCGTGGTCTGGTGTTAGCTGCTGGGGGTGTTAGCTGCTGGGAGTGGCAGCTGCAAGGAGTCACCCCGAAAGGTGATTCAGGAGACAACCTGTGCCCTGTCACTGCCACATCGCTGGCCCAGCAGGACTGCGGTGAAGGTGAGGGTTCCTCTGGGTGCTGGGGTACAGGCTTCCTTCACCCCAGTCTATTGACATCTCCCCAGTTAAAAGGAGACTGGTGGTAGGTAATGCGTGTTCATTAAGCATGGTATCTTCCTCTGTCTCAGACCTGGACCAGTAAAAAAGCACCTGCTTCCTATTCCTGGCTAGAGAGATGAGAAGCTTTGGGACTCAGCTCCTGGTTTGGGGCAATCTGCTCTGGCTTGGCAACACAGAATGAGTAACCTAGTCCTACCAAGATTATTGGTGTCCTTTACAATGTAGGTGTTGCTCTTTTGGGGGATGCAGTGGTCCCTAAAGTTTACAGGTGATGCTGAGATGAAAACTGCCTGTCTTCTGCTTTTCCAAATTAAAACAAGCATCCCAGCACTGCACAGATTGGCAGTCTACTGCTTTTGGCAGTTAGAAACTGCAGCTGCACCAGTCCTCCTCTCCAAACAGATGCTGCCTGACTGGGATGCAATGTGTTGGGGATGCTCTGTGCCTGCCTGGGAGGGAGGGAGGGCAGCAGCAGCTGTGTAGGAAGGCTGACTCTGTCTTCACAACCTTTCCCCATCTCTGACCACATGCTGGACATGCAAAAGATCCCTGTTTCCTTGGAAACGGGTTCTTTCTGCATGTGCTGCAGTGAGTTGGGAAAGTTTGCCTTCATCAAACCCCCATGGTGAAGAGAATAAGCTCCAGAGATGCTGTCCTAGGGATGGCAGCCTGATTGCTGCTGCTTTTCTTATTTACATCCCTTTCAAAAAAGGGAAAAAAGAAAATCTTCCCTCCTGCCCCTTGCAGAGGAGATCTCTCCTGATTCCCTGAGAGCCTTGTCGGTGTCTTGAGGGCAGAGGAAATTGCTTCAGTCATAGACACATTGCTGAGCACCCCGAAACCTCTGGGCTGCAGATTCTGCTCCCCTGCAGTGGTGAACTGGGCAGTGTAGGCACATGTCACCAGTGGGAATCAGTGCTGGCCTTTGTTTCTTTTCCAAGCTACAAACATCCCAGGGAAATCACAGCAGAGACCCAGGGATGTGGACTGGGCCAATGTTTATCTGGCTGAATCATTTCTGAGCCTTTCCAGAGGGGAGGTGGGGCAGGGGAGCAGGTCTGCTGTGGGGCAGCCTCCCAGGTCTGTGTCAGTGGTGTTGAGGAAGAGCTCAGCACAAGGGGCTTCTTGGAAGATGACCTTGATGCAGTGGGTTTACACCTACCTCCTGCTTTGCCTGGTTTACCGCGTCGCTGCACCAGCCTGCCCAGGCTGGGGTTACTCTGGGGTGCTGGGGTGATACTCCTCATGCTGCAGGAGTGCAGAGTCCCATGCTGGGTGCTGGGTGAAGGGAAGGGACCACAGCAATGGGAAAGCACAGGGGCAGCCCAGTGTGGACAGTGAGAGTGGTGAAGTGGAGCCCGAAGCCTGCCTCAGAGTGGGTGCGTGGGTGTTTAACTCAGCACACGTCAGAGCTCCAGGCCTCAAGTTTAGAGAAACCTCATCAATATTTTAACTCTGGGAGGACAAAAGGAAAACAAACAAATACAGGTTTGGGCCTTTGGGGCATTGCTGTGATCATCTTGTTAGAGAAACAGTCGTTTCGCTGGTGCTTGGCTCTGTGGGGGAACGTGGCTGATGCAGGCAGCGCCCAGGTCCCACCATGACGTGGGTCCTGAGCATCCCTGTCAGAGCTGGCTGAGAGCTGCAGGGGGGTAGCTGGTTAAGGGGCTATTTAGAGCAGAAACACACTAAAAAAAAAAGGCAAACTAACTCCAAACTCAGATTATCCATTCTCTGACGAGTATTCCCATCAAAATTCTGGATTTTGGAGAGAGGGAAAGCCAAGGAACAAGGGCAGATGTTTCTACTTGGGGTTTTCCTGCTCCTAGTATCCAACCAGGATTTGCCAAACTAAAGCAGTGATCCAAGCCTTGGGTTTTCATCCAGAAAGGGTAGGCAAACATCATGACCCTTTTTTTGCCATTCCCCTGCGCTTGTTTTGACTGCCTCTCCCTCTAAAGTCTCGTTTGAGTTAGAGAGTGAAATTTAATTTGATTATTTTTACAGCTAGAAAGCAATGAGGAATGGATAAATACTCTTTGCTGCACATTTCATTTGAAAAATACACTAAACCCCCCCCTCCCCATGAATTAATGATTGGGTGATTGAGGCTGTGAGTTCTGGTTAATCACCGTTTTAAGAGCTATGCTGGTGTAATTTTGCAAGCTGAGGGATATCATCAAAGTGTTTCAGTTGTTTTGCTGGTGGAATTTTGCTGGAGACCCTGTACAGATGCAGTTGTTGTGTACGTGTGTGCACTGTGCTGGTACATATCGCTCCGGTTCCTGAGCCTGAGCTGTGCCAGGACTGAAC
Organism: Zapornia atra; assembly: GCA_013400835.1. Lineage (NCBI taxonomy): Eukaryota > Metazoa > Chordata > Aves > Gruiformes > Rallidae > Zapornia > Zapornia atra. The sequence goes on along the minus strand of VZTU01019923.1, from coordinate 94,580 downwards.
ATCCACCACCATGACCAACAGAGCAGTGTGACTGGGTTGCCAGGAAGGCAAACAGCATCCTGGCTTGTGTCAGCAATAGTGCGGCCAGTAGGTGTGGGGAGGGGATTGTGCCCCTGGACAGGGCACTGGGGAGGCTGCACCTCAAGTGCTGGGTCCACTTCTGGGCTCCTCATAAGGACATTGAGGTCCTGGAGTGAGTCCAGAGAAGGGCAACCAGGCTGGGGAAGGGGCTGGAGGGCTGAGCAGCCACCTCACCCACCCCCCTGGCACAGCATCACCATGAAAGGTGGTGCCCAGCTTTGCCCTTGTTCCTTTGGCAGCACCTGCCCTGCACAGCTCACACCAACATCTGCAGTGCCGTACCCTGGGAATCATATGGGGAGCAGCTGAGGGAGCTGGGGGTGTTGAGCCTGGAGAAGAGGAGGCTGAGGGGAGACCTTCTCACCACCTCCACTGACCTGCCAGGAGGGTGCAGAGAGCTGGGCAATGGTCTCTTCAGCCAGGGGACAGGAGATGGGACAAGGGGCAATGGGCTCAAGCTGCCCCAGGGCAGGGTCAGCTCAGCTGGGAGGGCAAAGTTCTTCCCTGAAAGAGTTGTGGGGCTGTGGCACAGGCTGCCCAGGGAGGGGGCTGAGTCCCCACCCCTGGGTGTGTTTAAAAAAAGGGTAGATGAGGTGCTCAGGGATCTGGTTTAGCACAGGACAGGGAATGGTTGGACTTGATGATCTTAAAAGTCTTTTCCAACCTGATAATTCTGTGACGTGCAGCCGGGGATGGGGAGGGGTGGGGGGGGATGATTTTGGTGGAGCTGTCGCAGTGTTGAGGAGGTGCTTTAGATGTCTTAGGTGGTTTAGATGTTGAGGAGGTGGTTTAGATGTCAAGCTTGCATTTGCACACAAATGCCAAGCGTTAATTACCTGGATCTGTTTAGAACCTGCTCACTGGGCCTCCGTAAATATTTGTGACAAAACATCCCTGAAAAATCTCTTGATTCTTGGAAATTCAGACCTTAGCCACCAAGACTTGCTGTGGGTTTGCTGAAGTCACTGTCAGCCTTGCCAATGATCGCCTCAGTTCGCTGGCTGCCAGCTGCTCCTGGGCTTATCTTCAAGAGAATCTGCTCCCTTTTCTGAGCAAATATGGTTGCAGTTTGTGGAACTGATGCTCAGCCTCTTCCTCTGGTTTCAGTATAAATCCCAGGAGAGATCAGTGTTTTGCTTTAAAATCTTTGTGCAGCTCAAACAGAGGGATGGATGAAGGGAAATGTTTGCACAATCTCTTTGCAAATCAAATCTTTAACGTGGTGCATTGCTCTGGAGAGGTGGAGAGGAGAGATAATCCCCAGCTTTTTTTGACTTTGAGCTCGCAAGGCAAAGCTGTCCTTCATTGTAAAATCAGTGGGAGTTTGTCCTGCAACGGAACTGGAGGATCTGGAGTCCTGAGACATCAAAACAAATTGCACCACGATCTGTTTCTCAGCCTGACTCCAGGAGGTTGCGTCTCGTGCCAAGCTGCACGCAGAGTGTGAGCGTTTTGACATGTTCTCCTAATCCTGGGATTTAGAAAGCGCTTAGCGACACACACAGAAGTGATTCATTACTGCAGCAGCCTCCTGTAGCCTCCTATGCAAAGCAGGGAGAGCAATCAGTCGCTGCCTACCTCACCTCCAGCACCCCAGCACTGATGCTCGTGCAAAGACACTTCTCTTGGTGAGGGGCTTGCGGTTGTTTCCAGGGGATATTTGGGGTATCACCCAGTGCAGAAGCTTCAGGGTCATCGATGCTTCCAGGTCTGGGCTCATCAGATCTCCATGCCCTCTCCTGCCATGTGGAAAAGGGAAGAAAATGCCAAGGAGAAAACCCAGGGTCCCAATCTCATCCATGGCACACGGGGTCCTGGGGTGCGACGAACGCTGGTTGGAAACCAGGGCAGCATTTCACATTTTCCTCTTTACAAAACTCCTGGTTCCTCAAGATCTTGAAACCCCCTGAGCATCTGTAAACCTGACGTGAGGGCCCCTTCCCAATGCTCAGAAACGCCGCTGTCTTGCGCTGGAGGCCGATTCCACAGGTAGTGAATAAATTCAGGGGGTTTATGGGTTTGGGATGAGGTTTAGAGGTGCAGAGGTGCTGCTGGATATCTTTAGGACCTTAAATGCCTCCGCAAAGCTGGTGTTTGGTACCCAGCCAGGGAGCTTCACCCAGCAGGTGGCTCGTAGCCAGCCCATGGTGCAGGGAACCAGCGTAACGCGCGCTCATTATCTCTGCCTCGCTCAGAAAGGATATTGTGATTTTAATAACTTCTTGGATCCATTTTTTCCCCGGTAGCTCTTGTTGCCTTGGATACAGGCTCTGGAGAGGCTCAGCCCTGCTAAAGATGGTAGATCATTTAAATGGAATAGAAGATGAGGTGAGGATTTGTAAACTGCTTTAGCTCTAGCTCTCGTCGAGGGCTGGCTGGGAGCGCTCCGGCAGAGCCGAGCTTCCTTGGGACGTGCCAGTTTCTTAGACAGGGTGTTGTTCATGGGAATGTGACACCAAAACTTCTTTTGGGGAAGATCACAGAAGGCTAGAGGTGATGTTGGATGTGTCTGTGTGATGGTGCTGGTCTGGAAAAGAGAGCTATGAGGCTTTGGCAGGGGCGTTGCACCAATTCCCAGGGCACCGGGACCAGGAGCAGAGCTGGCACTTGGCACCTCTGGCACAGGCTTCAAGGGCTCTGCTGCCATCCTCCTCCTCAGTAAGCACTGCTTCTGTCTGCAGTTTGGACTTCCCAGGACTTGCAGGGTGGGCTGAAGGCTGTCACCTTTCCAGCATGTGTCCATGGCATTCCAGTTCTCCTGAGTGTTTTGATTCACAGTGTGACTCTCATTCCTGGCACCCCCTTATTCACTCCCAGCCTCCTTACACATGCACTTACCTCCAGCTAAGCCACGCAAAGCAGAGAAATCCCACCCCTAAAGGTCACCAAAGCTATTAAAGAAAAAACCCCCTCATGCCCAGGGGCTTTGGACACCTAATTTGGCTTCCTTTGGTCAAATTTCACGCTGCTGTAGTTTTTGATTTAGGCACTTAGAAAGGCTTTTGCTGTGCTGGAGAAAGCCCGCTCACAGTGCCTGTTGCAATCAACTAGCTCTAGCTTCTCTGAGATGCCTCCTCTCCTTTTAATGACTCTGGGGTGTCCAGGCCCATCCTGATGGTAAACAAACTAAATGAATTGCTTTTGCTTCCTGGTCCTCATCATAAACAGATTTGGAGATGACGGCTGCCTGACAAATCATTAAGATCATTTGATCACTGTCAGAGTAAATCAGCCTGACTTGAGACAATGCACTCAACCTCAATTTGCTGCTGGGGTTACCAAGAACGAGATGCTAATGACGCTGTGCTCTTGGAAATCATTTCTTAATTGCTTTATAGTAGCTTGTGGAGATCATAGCCTCGCTGTGTTGGGTGACACAGCACGGCAGAGCCGTTAAGGAACAGCACCCAGCACCCACGCTGCAGCACAGCTCTTCCCATGCCCTGAGGAGACCCAACCCCTGCACCGCTGAGGATGCTGTTGGGCAGCAAGAGGCAAGCAGGACCAGGAGAGACATGCTTCTGGAAGGAGGTAACTTGGGAGCTTTAACTCTTCTGCAGTGAGCACAGAGCCAGGGAGCTCCTGCCATTGCATCCCAGCTAGTTTCCCAGTTTCTGCCCGCTGATGCTCCTGTGTTGTATGGAGCTGTGTGTGCCAGCCCTGCCTACGACCTGCAGCCTGCGGGAAAGACTCCTGCGATCCCAGGAGGCCTTGGGAGTTTCACCCTTCCGTGCCACCTTGGGGAGAGGGCAGCAAGAGCCCAGGAGAGGAAGGAGGAATCATTTAGGAAGTAGCATCAGAACAAAGAAAGAACAAAAAAAATCCTTTTTCTTTGCTTAAAAAGACATCTCAGCCTTCCTGGGGAGAAGAAAAGAAGAGGAGGGAGGTAGATGCAGCACACAAAGAAAAGAAAATGTGCTGAGAAACCACAAGGCGTTTAAAAGCTCGCACAGGAAACCAAGCCCACTTTGATATCCCCTCTCATAGGGAACGTTTGAGGCCAGAATAATGCTGCCATGATTTATCACACAAAGGGATGAGAAAGTGAGTGGATCCGAGAGCTCCTTTCTGGTTCTCAGGACAAAGATGGCTTTGTATTAAATTACATCGTATAAGCAAAAAAAAACCCCACACCCACCCCTTCATAAAAAGTCTATTTGCAGACATGTGTTTGTTGAGCTGACACATGTGCCCTGCTGAGAGCAGGCAAGTGTGAAAGCAACAGCCGGCGTGCAGGAGAGGAGCCTCCCAGACTGGAGTGTAAGAGCATCTCCCCCTGCTCAGCACCCGTTATAGACCCTTGGGCCGAATGCTGCCCGGTGTCTGTCTGTCCTGCAAAGGGTTGCTCCATCACCTTCAGCTCTGCAAAGGGCTCAGGTCATTGAGGCTCATGGCTAAGGGGAAACTGAGGCACAATTTTCCCATGCTGGAAGCCTGTGAGCACAAAGTAACCCCCTCCTTCCAAGCATCGGCTATGCCTTAATTTCATCTATCCTATTTGTCCAGCAGTTTAGCTTGATAGCCTCTATGTTATGTTTGTTTAAGTTAATTTTATAATTAGCAGACAGAAGAGGCGTTTTGGTCATTTGGAGCTGGGTACCATCAGGACAGCAGTAAATTGTGTCTGGTTACAGCAGTGAGCAGATGCAGCCGTGCTCCTGTCGAGCCGTCCGTGTCCGTTGGAAGGAGGATGCTCTGTGCCAAGCAGTAAATGTGCACGGAGGAGAATCGGTCCAGCTTCTGGTCCCCAGGGCTGGGCTGGAGCACCCAGTTGGCATGGGGGGGCTGGGAGCAGTTTTCCACTGGATTTTTGCTGCTTTCCTGATGTTTTTGTGAGGCTGGTGACTTCACCGGGTGTTCTGCACAGCCCGGGGACAGCGTGCAGGTCAGCAGCCTCCTTGAAGCCCAGCAGATCCCAAAAAAACCCTCTCCAAAATAATTACAGGGGAAGGAACGGGGAGGGGGCAGAGGTCAGTTTGCATTTTTGACAGGGCCTGGCCCCCAAGGTCTCCCTGAGGCCTTTGAAGGTCAGTGGGTTCCCAGCAGGTCTTCTGGTCGCCGTTCAGGGCTGAGCTCAGCACGTGGGGCTCTGGGGAGGAGGCAGCTCCTGCTTGGGCTGGTATCAAGGTGGGGAGCGGGGTTTTATCCAGAAGGGTGCAGCTGGTTTGCTTATAGAAGCCCATGGAGTTGAGCTTGGACCCTTGCAGAGGGTGCTGGGCACTTGAATGGATGAGCGAGTCACTTTGGTGTCACCCTGCCCTCCCCACATCACAGCCAGGTCTTTGCAGAGCCCCTCGTTTGAGACCTAATTCGGGGGGGGGAGGAGCAGTTCTGTGTCATGGCAGGATGCTTGGGGAGCCAAACACATGTTAACTACAGATTTTCTTCTAAATCTGGAGTCCTGTGTCCAGAGCTGGGGCCCCCAATACAAGAAAGATGTGGAACTGGAGAGGGGTCAGAGGAGCCACGAGGATGATCAGAGGGCTGGAGCAGCTGCCCTACAAAGAGAGGCTGAGGGAGCTGGGCTGGGTCAGCCTGGAGAGGAGAAGGCTGTGGGGGGACCTNATGGACTAAAGCTAAAGGAGGGAAGGTTTAGATTAGATATTAGGGGGAAGTTTTTTACAGAGAGAGTGGTGAGGGGCTGGAACAGGCTGCCCAGAGAGGGGGTGGATGCCCTGTCCCTGGAAGTGTTCAAGGCCAGGTTGGATGGGGCCCTGGGCAACCTTGTGTAGCTCCAGGCCTGGAGGTTGGTGGCCCTGCCTGTGGCAGGGGGGTTGGAGCTCTATGATCCTTGGGGTCCCTTCCAACCCAGCCCAGTCTATGATTCTAACACACCTCCAGAGCCAATCTCCTCCTAGTGAAGAGCAGATTCCACCTCTTCCCGGTCCCCACCCCTTCGTGATGATACGGTGCTGTCTGAACACACACACTGTGATCTTTTTTAAACAGGTGCATTAATCCTGCTGTGGCAGCTTTGGCCAGGCTGTGTTACTTGTAACCAGAGCCTAATTCTGCTCCCAGCTCCTGTGATTTATCTTTTTCCCCCTGCATAGGCAATGAGGTGTAAAGCAACCCCTGCCACTGTCAGCATCACCTGGGCTTGATTTGTTTCCTAGAGAGAGCACTATTTTTTCTTTTATCCTAAGCAAAATGCACATTTGAATGGGATTGAATCTAAACTCCTTTAAAAGCTTAATTCTGACTGGAATGCAAATGGTCCCCGAGGACCTGTGGCAGTGGGGGTGAGGATGGCAGTTGTGTTAGCCTCAAAAATATTTTCAATTGCAAAACAAAAGTGGGAAGAGAGGCCTTAAATGATGTGAAAATAACACTGGTTGAATTAATGTGTCAGCCCTGATGGATGCTCATGCTACCTAGAGTTTTGAAAGGGCTCTGACGGGTAACATATTACCAGGTGAGATTTACCTACAGCCCATGACTTCTAGTCAGCAAAATCTTAGATGAAAACCTATCCTTCACTCTACACTGACTTCCAAAGAACACTGAATCAAGATAAAGACCACAAACACAAAGGTATTTTGGCCTCTGAGTCCCATTAATTTTGATGCAAGTTTTGGCATTTTCAAGTATTATCTTTAATTTGGTCAAGTAGAGGTCAGTCAGTCCTTATGCCCAGCTCATGCAGTGCGTGAGTGCAGGCAGGATGAGGGGCTGGGCTGTGGTCAGAGCTGGCCAGCCTTGCCCCTGGCCCTTGGTGCTCCTGGAGCTCTCCTGGAACGGTGCCTGCGGAGCGCTGGGTGCCTCCTCTGCTCTGCTATGCCAAGTGCTTCAGTTTGTGTTCCCTGTCACCATCATTTTGAAGCTGTACGTTCGTGTATGTGTTTCATTGCACAGTGACCTTCCTCCCAGAGGGAGACAATGACCCGCAGATGCAGGTGTTAAAGCCTAGAAGGTGCTGGACTTGATAAAAGGGTTGAATAAGGATTCAATCAGCAGCACTCCACTCCGTTCCCAACAGGCACCCTCATTCCTGGATGGGACTGTGCTTATGTATCCATCTTAGCCCAGCCTTGCATGCACAAAGGATGCACTTGAAGTGCCACTCGTACGCTTCACGTGTGACCTTGGCAATGCCAGGGCAGCGCAGTGGCTGTGGCCAAGCCAAGCTGCTTCCCGAAGAGCAGTGGAGGATGCACTTCAGCTCTGCACCCATGGGGCTGAAGGTGCTGAAGTGGCTTTGTGGTGGTCTGCCCAGAGCACTGCTTTGAGCTCAAGAGGAGGAAAGGACATCAAGAGACCTTCCCTTTGCCCTGCACATCTGGGCTCCTACAGCTGGGACCTTCCCTTTGCCCTGCACATCTGGGCTCCTACAGCTGGGAGCTGGTGCCACAAACTCCATTGTCACCAAGCAGTTTGCTCATGCTTAGCTCTGGTGCGCAGGGATATGGGGGGTGGTGAGCTGGCCCCTGCCCCTCCTGACTGCTTCAGAGCTGATGAACAGGCTCTGAGGTGCAGGGAAACAGGCAGCTGAGCAAGGTGAGGTTTTTCCCTTGGCCTTGGTCCGATGTGATGGATAGCCCCACTGCTGGTGGCTCAGTGCTGGTTCAGGGCAGGATGATCCCCTGCCTCGACCCTGCTGACTCCTTAATGGTCTGACCGTGTGTGGGATGGGGAAATGCCTCTCGTGCGTCACCATCACAAGAAACGCCCTCTCTCATTCCCTTCCTCTCACCTCTTTCCTCCTTCCTCCTCCTCCTCACGCCCGGGGTCAGGTGCTGATTCATGGCATTAACCCGCAGAGCAGCCAGTTCCCAGCGCCCAGGGGCAAAAGAAGGGAGAGAAAGTAGGAAGAAGCAAAAGGTGAGAATCACAACACACATGCTGGCCAGAATCCTGTCTCCTGACCTCTGAAAGAGGCTGTGAAGGTGGGATGGATTGCTGCCTTCGAGCCAGGTGAGAGATGACAAAGCTGCAGCCAATGCAGCTCTGGATTGGCAGTGCCAGAGGAAAAACAGCTTCTGAGATCCTGAAGGACGCCCTCCCAGCAGCCAGGGCTTTTTATTTATCTTCCCTTTGACTCTCAACATGACATGAACAAACTTTCCTCTCTTTCCCCTTTCTGGCACAGGGAGAAAGTGCACTGAAAAAGGATAAAAATAGAAAGTGCCAAGCGTTGTTCAGGGAGGAGAGTGGCTGCAGACGTAGCCGTGAGGTGGGCACTGGCTCACAGGAGGTCCAGGCTTCATTCCCCTCGCAGCTCTAGTGCATCCTTGCCCTAAACTCTTGTAAGTCATTAATGACCGGATGCTCCTCTTGTTCAGCGATGGAGCTGCAAAGGAAATTGGTTTCTTAACCCCCATGATTTTTGCAGCAGTGTAATTTCTTTCTCCCTGACCTTTCTGTGAAAATACCGCCGAGGCTTTGCCGTTCTTTTCAGGAGGAGAGGAAGCACAGACCCCTCCTGGCACAGCGTGTCCTGCCCCTGGGGCTGGGAGAACAGCACGTGGCTTTGCTGCATCCTGCGGCCCATGCCAGCCCTGCACCCCAGGGCAAAGGCAGTGAGAGGAACCTGTGCTGCCAGGGACAGGGTCCCAGCCTGGGGGGTCCCAGCCTGGAGGCTGAGCTGTGTTTGGCAGCCAGGGACAGCAGTGCTCCAGGATGGGCAGTTCGCTCTCCATCCCAGGCGTGGGTCCATCGCTGCGCTGCTGGCATCAGCAGGGATGTCTGCAGTCTGCTCTTGGAGCAGGAGGTGGGGGGCTTTGCTGGTTGGGGTCTCGTCGGTCCAGGCTCATATCAGGGCCTCAGCCTCTCTGTGCCTTCAAAAAATGTCACCTCAGTGTGTTTGAAGTTAAATTCATGCTTTGGTGGTTCAGGGCCAGCAGGAATGCTAAAAATGCATTTAAAAATACCTGGGAAAAAAACAGTTTAACCACCTTCTCTTCCTAAGGAGGGTTTTGCCATCCAGATTGGAGAACAAAGGCATAGCAGAATTGTTTTACTTGTTCTTCATAAACTAGTGCATGGTCCAGGAAGGCAAAGATCTTGTCCTACCACCAGCCTGAGGTTACCCCACCCACAGTCCAGGCACTACAGATCCTCAGCACTCACAGGGAGCAGCAGGACCAGCAGCAGTTATGTGGAGCATCTGGGAGTGGCCAACGATACCACATCTAGCTCTACAAGTGAAGTTGCACTTGTTTTTATCTCCCCAGGTCTGAAGGATCAGAGATTCCAGCCAGGTGGGTGCCCAGCCCCTTCCTCACTGCTGACTGCTGCAGGGCATCCCCAGCTGGCTCAGGAAGGTCGAAGCCTTGGCGATGGCACAGCTACAGAAGGGAGAGAAGGAGGAAAACATGTGTGTGCATTAAGGAAAGAACATTGATGGTGGATGCTGGTTATGGAAGGGAGGAAAAACACCCTGAGAAGGAGCCCAGGCTGTGTCCTGCACAAAGCTCTTTGGTAGCTGAGAGGAATATTTTCTGTTTGAACACGTCGCACACGAAAGCCCCTGCTTCCTCCCCAGCAAGATAAGGAAGGGTTTTATTTAAAACTTGCAGTATCTACACTTGGCCAGCTGCAAGGAGCTGGGTCCCTCTGAGCCAGGCAGCACAGGCCAGGGAGGGGTGGATGGATGGAGGAGGAAGGCTCTGCCCGCTGCAGCAGCCACACAGTTTTTCCTCCGCCTGTTCCCTGCTCTCCAGCTGCAAAAAAACAGAATCAAAGAAGCTATGGGAAGGAGCACCCTGGATCCTGGCCTGTTTGAGACCAGAATGAATTTCCAAGTAGCTCCCACTCTGCTGGCTGTTGCTGGATGTTCATGAACCGTGGAAGGCCGCGGGGTCGTGATCCTGGTCTCATCCTGCTGTCCTTCCACAGCGTGTCAGAGCATGTCCCAGGTCAATCAATAGCAACAGAGGCTTCTTCCTCAGCTGTATGGCATCGAGGTTAAAACTCAGCTGTGTACTTTTAGATTTATCTTTAATTTTGCAGTGGGTTTTGGGGGGTTTTTTGATCATTTCTGTGTCAGATCTAAGGTTTTGTTTTCTTACTGGCTTGAGTTTGCTGCTGTGTATCTTGAAAGCACTTACTAAATGGATACTATTTCCTTTGTAGAGGAAAGGGGAGCAGGCACCAGGAGAAGCACCAAGGAGCCGGCAGCAGAGGCGCAGCCCCATCCCTGCTGGCTCTGCCACGCTGCTCAGGCTCGGTGGAGTCTGTCTGTCCCTCTGGGCAGTGGCCAAGCCTGTGTCTTTCATACCCATCCAATTTTGCAAGCAGCAGCATTCACAAATGGTTCTCAAATGATCTAGGAGCTGTGATCTTCCACCTAAAATGCACCTTGAGTGCAATTGGGATCAGCCCAGCCTGGATTTGGTACCCTCACAGCGGGAACAGCTGATGGCAGAGCAGGGCAGCAGGGTGGTGCTGCCACCCCCCACCATCCCAACCACTCATCCATCCATCCACCCATCCCACCAGGCAGAGGGTCAGCTCCAGCTTGCTTCATTGATGTTTGATGGGAGGACTTTCTGCAACAAGACGAAGGCAGTGATGCTTTTATTAAACATAGAAGTGGACAGGAATTTGCATGAACATCTCTTTTCTGGACAGCAGAAGTCTGCATTGATCCAGACCATCAAATTCTTATCTCTGGGAACACAAATATTTGCCCCTGACCACAGAGGAAATGAAAAGTTTCTCTGGTATGTATTTATCTCTTTTACTAACTGCTAGAAGACAAGAAGAGGGGAGCAAGAGGTTACCTGTGTTACTCTGAGCTAGATCAGCATTTCTAACATGCCATTTCCTGCACGACAAAGTCCTTTCCCTGTGCTGACATCTCCCTCTCTGCGTTGTAACCTCCAGTGAGGGATTACAGGGCCAGCAACCCTTACTAATTACAAGCCCTCCCTGCCCCAGGATAAATCAACAGCTTGGGATGGAGCTGGCAAGCCTGAAAAAGGAAATACTGCTGTTGATGTGTGTCTCCTGCTTGTGAAACCTTTCAGACTGTGCTTTCCAGCATTCATCTGCACACATAAGCATCGCTGGGAAGCCAAGCTGAGATTTCAGCACCATCACCTGACTCCAGGAGCTGGTGCTGCTGGAGGAAGCATCAGCCAACAGGATGTTTGACAGGCGTGGCTGCAGCAATCCTGCTCTTTAGTTATGCAGTCCAGGGGAACTGAGGCAGTGGGGCTGGTCTCCAGCTCCATGAGGAGCTCAGTGCCTGTGGCTAGTGCAGAGCGAGGCTCAGTGCCCACCTCAGGTGGAGCACAGCGCTGCCTGGGAGGTGGGGAAGCCAGTGTGGGCTGGCTTCAGCAGCTCTGCTCCTGGGCCAGGGTGGGAAGACGAATGGCTGGTGTTGTTCCTGCTTAGCTAATGTTACACTCCATCGTGCCTGACTTCACTCCAGAGGAATCACAGAGAGGCCTGGGCAGGCCAGTGCTGCCTCATTTGCTCTCTGACTCTCCCCCTGCACGAGCACGTGGAACAGCAGCTCTGCTGCCAAAAGAGGGGAGGATTGCAGTGTGAGGAGTGAGAGCGATCTGGGAGGACGCCCAGCAGAACGTGACTCACCTGGTGCCAGGATTTATGATGCTCTTCTCATGGAGCCTGGGCACTGGGCTGCCACGTCTCGGTGGCTTGGTCACCGTGCCCAGGGCAGGACCCAGAATCATAGAATCATGGAATGGTCTGGGTTGGAAGGCACCCCAAGGATCATAGAGCTCCAACCCCCTGCCACAGGCAGGGCCACCAACCTCCAGGCCTGGAGCTACACAAGGTTGCCCAGGGCCCCATCCAACCTGGCATTGAACACCCCCAGGGATGGGGCACCCACCCCCTCTCTGGGCAGCCTGTTCCAGCCCCTCACCACTCTGTACAGAACTTCCCCTGATATCTCCTCTAACCCTTCCCTCCTTTAGCTTCACTCCATCCCCCTTGTCCTGCCCTTATCTACCCTTCTAAAAAGTTCATTCCTCTCCTGTTTATAAGCTCCCTTCAGGGACTGGAAGGCTGACTCAGCCCCCGCTGTGCTGAACAGCGAGCTGAGGTTTGCAAAAAGGGGGGGAGGGGTGGGAGGTGGTGGCAACCCTCACCCCCAGGGCAGCACTCACAGCCTCTGCTTTGGGATAACCCTTTGGAAAGCCCATCTCCAAGCACAGGGATTTGGCCTCCTCAGCTCCTCTCCCAGCGCTGAACCTGGGCCACGTTTAAAGCTTCCAACTCTTCTAGGCCAACACTCTCCTCTGCCCAACAAAGTCAGGCACTGGTTGGTGGTCAGACACAGATACTTAAGTATAAACAAACATGAACAAAACTCAGAGTGGAAGAATTATTTCATGGAAGCATTAAGCCCCAGAACAAACCAGTAACAATCTGGTAATGGCAGCGTGAACCAGTGTGGTGTTTTGCAGGGGGTTTAGTAACAGAGCTACAGATTTCTGGATTAATGTGTTGTAATATTAACTCCACATCCTGCAACAAGGAATGCTGATGATAGCCTTGCCTGCCAGAGGTTTGCTTAAAACTTCTGCTTCTTGCATTTTTTAATCCAGCCAGCATCCCCCATCTCTGGCAGAGCGTGCCTGGCACGGCATGCCATCACTCACAGGACTCTCAACTTCTGCTCCTGGATTTTTCTGGTAATTCCCAACCTCCTCCCAGCCAGGGCCAAGCATCCACTTCATTTTTATAGGCTTTATAGTTTTTTATTCTGTGTCACTCTGCAGGGACTTGCTACCCACAGAGCATCAAGGTGAGGACAGAGATTGGCACCTGCAGCCCATTAACAACTTTCTGGTCTTGTGCTGAGCCTAAAGGTGGGTTTCAGGCTAATCTGGAGAAAAGATTGTGATGAAATCAGCAACTCCATCTGGTTCAAGTCTCTAATAACAAGCAAATGAGTCCTTCCACCTGGTATTTAATGAGAGTGCTGGCAGCAGGGCAGTTTCTCTGTCGTGCTCACAGAGCTGGTGGGTGTTGGAGCTGCTCTGGAACAGAGTGTGGAGATGCTGTTGGGGAGAGAGGAGAGTCTGACTGACCCAGAAGCATCCAAAGCCCCAAATGGGGGTTTTAATGATGCTGTTGCAGTCCTAAGTTTGGCAGACATGCATGGAGGTATGTTTGTGCCCAGCATGTGCCCACTGAGCTCTCAGGACTGCACAGAGGAGGAGCCAGGGAACCAGCCCAAGGTAACCCGGTGCCCGGAGTGCAGGTGAGAGGAGCTGGGTCCACTGGAGCTCTGTGTGGGTAGCCCTGGCTGGGCTGTTCCTGGGGTTGCTCCAGCAGTCCTGGGCTGGTTCTCTGTGAGTTGGCCAGGAATGGTGCTGGCTGGAGCTCGGTGCAATGCAGATGTGCAAGGGATGAGTGGTGGTGTCTTTGGGGTTGGTTTTTTGTATGGGAGATGGATTGTGGTACCTGGTAACTCTTGCCTAGGAGAGGTGGGGTTTCACTGATCAGCAGCATCTTGCTGCTGTCCCAGGTCACAGCTCTTGGTCCTTGCTGGGTGGAAGACCCAGTACCTGACCCTCTCTGGTACCATGGTGCTACTGGCTAAAAATGAAGCTTTGTAGCTTGGCTGTTGCCTTGAATCCTCTGGTGCCCTGCACAAAGCTTTCAGGCCCTCACTGCTGGGAACTGCCCATCACAGGTCTTCTAGCTTGCTTGTGGTGACTGTATTTTACAGCAAGAGGTAGGTCAGCTTAGACCTATGCCTTTTTGTGCAGAGCTTGTGAGCCTGCAGGCTCCTTGTTGCTGTTTTTCTTTCTTAATTGGCTTTGAGTGCGTGTGTGTGGATGTACATGTGCCTGCCTCCCTCATCAGCAGCACCCCTGGTATTCAGCAGAGTAATTAGAACATCTAAATCTTCCCTATATGTCATCCAGACTTTGTAAAATTAACTGTGATTACTGGCACCAGCCTGCAGACGTGCCAGATCCCACCCCAGCTCCTGATAAGCATAATTGCTCCTCATTGTTCCTCTGGAAAGTCTTGTGCTGGCTGCCATGCGTGAGCTCCTTCTCCTTCTCTTTCATGTTAGCAGAGAGTTAAATGACTTTGGCTTTTGTTGACTCTGGGAGGATTTATGAGGAATTGCACACAACTGAAATCAGAAGTGCTTCTTGATTGCTGAGCAAGCAAAAGCCTTGGGTTCAGTGGTGGCTCTTGAAATGAAGCCTTGCCCTTCTTCTCCTGCCCTGACCCCTCGCTGGATTCAGCAGTGGGTTGAGGTGTTTTGGGTATGGTGGGGAGACCTGACCATGCTCCCATGCCCTGGGGTGCAGCAGGGTCCTGTATCTCCCTAAGGGAGCATATGTGTGTTTAAGTAGATAATTTTTCTGTGCTATAGATATAAAACCCTCAGTATATTTATAACTATACAATGCTTGAAGTGAAACTGAAGAAAGTGGGGTGTTTGGAGGAGCTGGGTGTGTGCCTTGTCCCACAGTGAGCATTACTTCTGCAGTCTGATGTGTCACCTCCAGACACCAATGGCCATCACACAGCATCTCTTTTGGAGAATATTAGAATCACAGGCTCACAGTGGTGGAAAAGACCTTTGAGATCATGGAGTCCAACTCTTCCTGTCCTATCATAGAATCATAGACTGGTCTGGGTTGGAAGGGACCCCAAGGATCAGAGAGCTCCAACTCCCCTGCCACAGGCAGGGCCACCAACCTCCAGGCCTGGAGCTACACAAGGTTGCCCAGGGCCCCATCCAACCTGGCCTTGAACACCTCCAGGGACAGGGCACCCACCCCCTCTCTGGGCAGCCTGTTCCAGCCCCTCACCACTCTCTCTGTACAGAACTTCCCCCTAATCTCTAATCTAACCCTTCCTTCCTTTAGTTTTAATCCATCCCCCTTGTCCTGCCATTATCTGCTCTTTTAAAAAGTTGAATCCCCTCCTGCTTATCAGCTCCCTTCAGGGACTGGCAGGCTGCACTGAGGTCCCCCCGCAGCCTTCTCTTCTCCAGGCTGACCCAGCCCAGCTCCCTCAGCCTTTCTTTGTAGGGCAGCTGCTCCAGCCCTCTGCGCATCTCCCTGGCTCCTCTGACCCCTCTCCAACAGCCCCACATCTTTCTTGTATTGGGGCCCCAGCTCTGGACACAGGACTCCAGCTGGGGCCTCAGGAGGGCAGAGCAGAGAGGGACAATCCCCTCCCTGTCCCTGCTGCCACCCCTCTGCTGATGGAGCCCAGGATCCCATTGGCCTTGTGAGCTGCCAGAGCCACTGCTGGCTCATGTTAAGTCTCTCATCCACCACAATCCCCAAGTCCTTCTCAGCAGGGCTGCTCTCCAGGAGCTCTTCTCCCAGTCTGTATCTATGGCTGGGATTCTTCCGACCCAAGTGCAGCACCTTACACTTGGCAGTGTTGAACCTCATTAGGTTCCCCCAGGCCCACCTTCCCAGCCTGTCAAGATCCCTCTGGATGGCTTCCTTTCCTTCTAGGGTGAATGCTAAACCATATTCCTAAGTGTCTCATCTACCCATCTGTTAAACACACCCGGGGTCTGCTCCAGGTTAGGAGTTGGAAGAGACCTCAAAAGATCATCTAAGTCCAACCCCACTGCCAGAGCAGGATCACATCCCCCTGTTAGGATTTACCTGTCTGTGTGTTAATGACCTGTGGGGGCAGGGGAGGCTCAGGACAGGGTATTGATCACTATTAGTCTCTCATTAAATGAGGTAGGACATTGACCTCTCACTCATTTCCTTACCAAGCCAGTGAAGTGGTGTGAAGAAACACAGCTTGGTTTTCCTTCTGGAGTTTTCTTTTCCACCATCTCCTTTTCTCCCTCCCAGCCCAACTGGAATGTAAAAATCAGCACCACATCTTATCAGCTCCAGTGCTGCCCAGATGCCTTTCCCATTTCTCAGCCTTTCCTTGAGGACACTGGGGGTCTCTCACTATTCCCAATTTTATAAGAACCCAGGGAACTTTACTAATGACTTCACTGACTGGAATCATTAAGAACATCTCAGCATCGTGGCTGCTCTTCTCTCTGCTTTCAGGACTGATATTGATTGCTATTTTAATTTAACTCTTGGATTAAATCCTTCATTTCTCTTCCCAGTTCCCTGGTGCAGCTCACCATAAGAACCAGTGCCTGGGTTTGGGGGTGGGATGAAGAGCTGGGCAGCATCCAGGCATGGCTTCTGGGCAGGGTGGGGAATCCCCAGCTCTCCCCAGGGATGGGGGGGGATGATGGGGGTGTCCAGGACCTGCCTCAGGAGAATGGAAAAGCCAGTAACTGTGAGGAAAAAGGCTTCAAAATTCATCCAAGAGGAGGCATGGCTGGCATCTGCAGCAGGGAAGTCTAGTGCTCTGGTGTGTCTCTGCTCTCGTTATATACTTCCCAATTGCTCTTATATATGCTTCAAAGGTTAATACATGTTTGTGATGAGTGCACTTTGTATAAATGTTAATTAGCCTCAGTGCAAGTGGAGGGATTTTTCCCTCAATAATAAATGCTTTTTCTGTGTTTCTACCCAGTGTTTTTATTAGCACTGGCTGTGCTGTTTATCCAGGAGATGAAGGGAAAGAAAAGGGGGCTGCAGTTTGCCTGCCCTGAGCAGTGGAGGTTTGGGGGTTTTGGGGAAGGTGTTTGGCTGGTGTAGGGGCTGCTGTACCTCTGAGAACCCCTCCAAGACTGGGACTGGGCCAGGCAGCAGCTGATGGTGGGACTCTCATGTGATGGGGTGATTTAGGAACCTGGTGTGGATAACAGGTCACCTTGCCTGGCCCACGGCAGGGGCTGCTCTGCATCTTCTGCTGTATTGGTGCAGAAGAGGTGGACCTGTGTTCCCAAAAAGCTTGAAGATCTGAGTTTCTTCCATCCCTGAGCGATGTGATGCCAGAAATCTCTTGGGCTCTGCTTCTGTGTGGGCTTATGAGGCATCCAAAATGCCCAGGGATGGGGAAATGTGAGCTGCAGGCTTCATCCCTGGCTTCTGTGGGTTACAAAGCGAATGCCCTTCTGCTTTCAGTGTGGGGGGACAAAATGGGATTTTAATCAGGAAGGGAGAGGTGATTTCCCAGCTCACATTACTGGCAATAATTGCTTTGAGAGCAGAGGTTTAACCTGGGGATGTCATACAGAAGCGTCCTTCTCTGAGCAAGTTTCTGGTGGTGTCCTCACTGTGGCCACCAGCCCCTTCCCCAAACACTGCACCTGAAGGCTCTTTAAGGGCTCCTCCAATCCAGAGCCCTGGAGTAAGGCTGCAGCTCCCTGTCTGTGGCTGTGAAGGGCATCTCCATCCTGCCCTGCTGCCCAGAACCAGTGGCAGGCACCCACAGTGCTAACACTGTGTCTCAGAGCAGGCTCCCCCCTCGCCTCCACCACCACATCTTTGCAACACAAAGGTCAATTGAATTCATTACAGTGTAAAAATGAAGTTCTCTGATTGAAGGTTCCTCTTTAACACTTCAAATAAATGTGTTGGTTTTACTTGATGGAATGCTTTAAAGGTCCATTATCAAATACCCTTTTATATGAGAAGCAATTTCTTTACATCACTTTTCTTTTCCTTAATTTTTGTGGAACATAATTATCCTCTTCCCCCCTCACCTCCTTTTATTTTTAATCGATTTTTCTTTCTTCTTTTTCCCTCCCCAGTGGAAAGCAGGCAGCATTATTTAAAGGGACACAGATAAAACAGTGTTATGATGGATACAATGGATGGAAGATGAGATGGATCCATCCATCTCAGACTTTCAATGGCTCCCATCACTCACTTGACTTCAATCTCCCTTTTTCAGGGTGAGCAAAGCTGGAGGACATTGGTTCCCCACACAGCATGGGAGGTTCAGCACCCCTTCCCTGTGCTCATGAGGGGGGGGACCTTGGAGCTACCAAACCCTCTTTTCCTGTGCCATGGCTCCAACCCTTGGTGTCCTGCCAAAGGGTGATGGAGTCATTCCTCAGGACACCCACCTGAAAGCCAAGTAATGATCCTCACAGCTGATTCCTCTGCTCTCATTTGCCTTCCAGAACATCCTGAGGGTGCTGGGAAGGTCCTTGCTGCCCATTTGTACAGTGCTGCTGAGAAAGGGAAATGGGGACAGAAGGGAGAAGGATCCCATTTGGGGCTGGGTGACTAATGGCTCCCTGCTCTGGGGGAGGCTGCAGCAGTCATTGTAATTCATGATGAAGTCATGATAATGAATGACTACATCCAGCTAAGTTGAGACTAAATAGGGGTGAATTACTGACACCTGGCCTAATGCAAACCCAGCAGTGAACAGGAGCTCAGCACTGGAGGGGTTGCTCTCACCCTTTGGAGTGTGTTACATTGGTGCTGTCCAGATCTGAGAGCATCTTGCTGCTTATTCTTGGGTAGTCACAGGGATGTGCCAGTGTGGTGCCTCACAGGGAGAGGCAAAGCCCTGACCCAGGGAGCTGGCAGCTCCTTTGGCTGGGTTTGGCTCAGGCATACTCAAGCAATGCCCTGTTTCCAGAAGAGATGGTCTGTAAAGCCAGGCTGAAGATACCAGCCTGAATTAGTGCATTAGTGATAAGTTTAATCAACAAATCACCCAGTCCAGCAGTGACAGCTGCCAAGAGGGGGGTGCAGGATGTGCCCCCACCAGCGGGAACGCGCTGTGTCCAGGCAGGGGATGCAGCTGGAAGACAGCATCCCTCCTGCTTGGCCCATAGCAGGGTGGGACATGCCTGGTTTTGGCAGGTGGCTGCAGCCTCAACTTTTTTGCTGTTGTTGGGAGGAGCCTTATTGCTGTGATGTAGGAAACAGAGGGAGAAGGGATCCTGATATTCATTGCCCTTGCCCCAAGACGAGGTCAGGCTGCAGTGACCAGCTCTGTCTCCCCCCCCCTGGGAGTTGTAGTCTGGGGTGGTGTTGTACTTGGA
The DNA here is from genome assembly GCA_013400835.1 of Zapornia atra. Taxonomy (NCBI): domain Eukaryota; kingdom Metazoa; phylum Chordata; class Aves; order Gruiformes; family Rallidae; genus Zapornia; species Zapornia atra. The sequence continues at coordinate 75,664 of VZTU01019923.1, read as the reverse complement.
GTTGGAAAACATTGTCTGCTCTTGCTGAAGGTCACTTCTCTGGCCTTCCCATGGCTTTGCTCTCTACTGGAGTGGAGCCGACTGCTTCCTGCTCTGGGGCAGGAGGCGGTTCCTCGTGCTGCACAGCCCAACTCCCAGCAGGGACCATGTGCCAGGGCCAAGCTTGCTGCTCAGCAGGGCTGAGGGAACTGAACAAGACAATGTGCTTAATTCCCATATTAAGGAAAAAAAATCCCAGTGTCTGCTGGTGCCCCAGGGGATGGTCACCACAGACCTCTGTGTCTGACGAGGTGCCAGTTCTGGTGCAGCACGAGTAATGCTCCTTGTCAGTGCTGATAAAACCTGAAATCTATCACCAGCCCTTTCCTCTAAAGGTTTTGTTACTGAAGAAAGTAATTACAATTTGTCCTTAATTCCAGAAGTGTGCCTAGAAAACCAGCTTGGAGGAAGGCAGGGAGAAGGGGACTGGTCTGGGGCAGAGAGGATCTGCACCTCCCTGCATCCCGCTGTGGTCTGGAGCAGCCACCTTGGCTGGAAAGGGTGTAGGGAGGGTGATGGAAAGGTGGGGAGGTGGCTGCCCTCAAGCAGATCCTGCAAGCCTGATGCTGGGGATTGCACCTGGCCATGCTGGGGACAAGGAGGGGAGTTGCCCCCACCATGAGCATCTCCCTGAAGTCCCTGGGCTGGACAGCTGGTCCTCTCAGTTGATGGATTATGCAGACTTTGTTTTTCAACCCCAGTTGTTCAGTGGAAGGGGAAAAACCCTGCCTCTGCCTCTGGATCTGATGCGATGAGACATCTGACGTGGAAGATGAATTGAGGGCTGCATCTGAAGTGCCAGATACATAATCCATCCTAAATAGGCTTCATTAGTGGTAACAATTAAAGTTACCATTGTGGATTGGATACATTTTCTATTAACTTTGCCCTTGTCTGCAACTTGGGCTCACCTCGTAATAATGAGCAGTGTCACTTCTGATCTATTTCTCATAATAGCTCCTTTCTCCTCTAAATCTGGGCAAAATATGATTTATAGGCAGGGATATTGTCTTTGTGGCAGCCACCCGGCTTCCACCAGCGAGATGGGGGTAAATGTTGACTGGACTTTACTTGCTGGCTCCTTCCAGGTGGCAACAGCCATCCTGGTGCTGGGGTATGGGGAGGGGGATGTCTGTGAGCTCAGGTGTTCACAGGACACAGAGGTGAGCTGGAGCCATCCTCTCTGAAAGCCATCATCCTGCCAGAACAAAAGGACTGAAAGGTTGAGTCAGCACTCGCCTGCTGCTTGAGCCTTTCTTTTATCAAGGGTTTGTGGCTTGGCAAAATAGATTTATTTTTTAACTTTCTGTATTTTATTTTGGAAGCTGAAAGGGTTTGGGAGCCTCCCCAGGCAGGTTCTTGGGGTCCTCCAGCATTTCTGTTGGAGCAGGGCTCTGTGCTGGGCTGAGGGGGATGCTCTGCCCTCACAAGGAGCAGGAGCTGCCAGGCAGGGCTTAGTGCAAACTTCTTTTGGTGGTGGGGTTTGGCCCTCACCTGGGAGAAGGGTCTACTGAAAACCCCATGTTTGAAGCAGCTCTGAGCCCTGAAATCCCTGGCAGTGATCCACCTGCCTCTAGCTGGAGGTGCCAATGGTCCCCATCCCCTTGGAGAGGCACAGTCCCAGCAGGTTCAGATGCTCTGAGTGAAGTTTTTCCCAGAGCAGATGTTTTTCAGAGATTTCTTTGTGTCTCTACCCCACCTTTCTCACTGAGGACATGAGTCTGGCTTTCTTCTGGGCATGTCACACGTGTGCCCTGCCAACAAAGCTGTTGTGTGACCCCCACGTTACTCCTGAGTCCCTGTACCTGGTGCAGTTCAAGGGATTGATCCTGGAGTCATCCTCCTTGTGCTGGCCAGAGCTGTAGGCAAGAGGATGGTTGGAAATCTGCCCTCAGGAACCCACTCCTGTCCCCTCCACATCTGAACCTCCTCCATCTCCAATGAGCTCCTAAGCCTCTGCCAAATGGAGAGTAAGCCCCAGTCGTGGCAAAAGCCCTCCTGACAAATACATCCCCTCTCCTTGCAGAGCTGACTGTCATCTCATTATATCAATAGTGATTAAGAGAGGAAACTGGCAGTTAATCCCCTGCAAGGTATTTTGATGATTAAATTGAGAGTGCCTGCTATAGAGCTGTAGCATATTAAATTTGACTCTGGGTGAGTGAGAAGAGCAGCAGCAGCAATGTGACCCCCTTCTCCAGGGCACCACCGTTCAGGGAAGCACTCTTGGCCTGGGGTATTTTTGAGTTTAAGTAGTTCTTATGGGTTTGTGGTTGGCTTGTTGGGTTTTTAACGTGCATCCTGTGTTCTGTGCAGCAGCAGGAGAGGTTCTCACATAGTGTTTTTGTCACATTCCCCAGCTGAGAGCCTGCCTGAGTCCCAGCTCTGCAGTGGGACACGTTGGGCAGAGCCACAGCCCCAGTGCAGGTTGGTTGCCCAGGGTTAGGACATCCTGCCTGCTGTTCCCAGCCCTGGGGGGTTTTGTCTCCTCTTCCAGAGCTCTGGAAAAAAACCCACCAACCCATGCAGCAGGCAAGAAACAAAATGGATCCATGGCAAATATGTTTCCATCAGCATGAGTTAAACAGTGTGGTGCTTTGGGACTCTTCCTGATAATTAAAAGCCACATGATGGCTCTGCTGGTGAGAATTTATTCTGTTGCTTGGCCTTAAAGAAGTCTCCTTGCCAGGTGGTGTCACACAGCGGTGTCAAGGCTGCGCTCGCTGGAGCTGCCGCAGTGTTCTGGTGTGGCTGTTTGTCCACCCTCCCTGCAGTGTATGCACAGGCAGGCAAGGCTTGCTCCTGTCCCTGTCACTGCCTGTCCTTGTCACCCTCTCCCTGTGTGCTGGCCTTTCCCTGAGCAGTGACACGCTGCACTGGCATCGCGTTGGAGGAATCCACATCTGTCCCAGGAAAAGGCTTCCCATCAGTGAGGCAGCATCACTGCAGGCGGTTGCCATGGCAATGTGGTTCTCTAACGGCCCCAGCAGATGATTATTGTTATTTATTATTTTAATCTCCCCCCTCCCTGGTCCCTGCTGCAGGAACTGGAGCACTATGGGCTGGTGCCTGCTGGGAGCATGGGGGATGCCGCTGGGCACACAGCAGAGATGGGCAGAGGGGTGCGTGGGTCTGGCAGCAAGAGGAGTGGGGTGAGGGGGGGTTGGTGTCCTCACCAGCCCTGTCTTGTGGTCAGATGACAGAGGGATGTGGTGGCAGAGGATGGGACCAGCCTGTCCTCCAGATGCTCAAGGGGGTACCACAGCAGAGAGCAGGACCCTCACCAGCGCTGCCCAGCATGGGGGATGCCAGAGTCATGTGAGGTGTGACTCCCTCTGTCTGGATTTGGGCTGCTAAAGAAGTTTGCACAAGTGTCCTGTCTCCAGCCTGGTGCTCGCTCTGTGACTTAGGAGACTTGTGCAGCTGATTGAGCACACTTCTTCTCCCTTGTAGTTCCATTGTTGCTGCTGGAGCAGTCGTGGGCAGCCCAGAGGTGCACGTGGAGGGACTTGTGGGTACTTCAAGAGACCTTGTGTGAGTTGGTGCCAATTGTGTTGCAAGCAAAGGGACAAAACCTGAGTGGTGTGACATCAATGGGCAGATAGAGAGAAGGGGCTCTAATTTGCTCAGCTTGGACTGAATTTAAAGATCATTGTGCACAGAACCCTTCTCAGAGCTCCTCTTGGTCTCCAAGCGCAGCCCATGGCCAAGCAGAGCTGCCCATCATGCCCCTCCTTCATATCAGGGCAGATCAGACCCCATGTAGCTGAGCAAATGACCCCCAGATTTCTCCTCACGTTTGGGCCTCCTGAGTGGCAGGGAATGGGGTTGCAAAGCTTTACCTGTGCACTCACTCCTTTCCCAAGGATGTTCCCCTGCATGGGGTGGGGGGCACAGGTGCGATGAGGTTTCAGCAGTGCTCAGGGACTGCTCTCCTGCTGAAAGCTCAGCACATACTGTGCTGCACAGGGACCCCAGTGACAGCCCAAGGTCACAGGGATGTCACAGCAGACCTTGGAATTGAGATTTCATCTTCTCAAGCTGTTCAGTGCTTTGCTCTCAAAGCCATCCTTCATCCTTCCTAAGGGAAGGGACTGCCTCGCCCAGAGGCACGCGGAGCTTTTCATATGTGAGGTATCAATCTCTGTAAGGGAAGCACTTTTATATTGAAGATCTGATGGAGGAATAAATTCCCATAGAAGTAGAAAGCAGAAGCTAATAGGCTTTTTCACAATGAAAGAATAGATCTGCTGACAAAGGCATTTCCAGGGCATCAAAATAAACTGTATTTTCTGGGAAGACCGGAGCTCTCCCAGAGCTCCATCACCTCTGAGAGCAGCCACCTGGACCAGCCATCCTTGGGATGCTCAGGCCTGGCCCCAGCAGGGTTATTCTGTCTGTCACCCATGCAAAGCAGTCCTGTGTGTGGTGTATCTTAGGGTCAGTCATGTTCCCCCCTTACTCCTGGGTCCTGGTCCCTCTGCTCACCCCTCGTTTGCCTGGACACTGCTCTGCTGCTGCCTGGCTGTGACTTGCCATGCGACCTGCCTTGCTAGAGCCCATCTGCTCTTGGTCCTCTTTGGTATGGGATTCCTGACCTTTGGTCTGGTTTTACTTTGCTTTCTTTTATCCTGCTGCATTCCTCTGGTTCCCTTTGCTGGCTTGGACTTTGCTTTGTGGGTGAGTCCATCCCTGTCCTAACACACTGCTCTGGTGCAGCGCCTGCCTCCATCCTGGGTCCCACTATGGCTGGAGCAGCAATGGTCCCAGCCTGCATCTTCTGAGCTGGGATTTGTCACAGAGACCCCCTTTCTGGGCTGTCTTGGATCTTGTTTTGGACCATCTTTTGTCCAGGGAATGCCCTGGTTCCCAGTATCAGTGGGTCTTGGTGGTGTTGTCTTCGGCAGCAGTTGTAGCGTGGGGAAGATCATGCTGCCCAGATAATCCTTCTGTTTAAGCTTCTTATCTGAAAGTAGCTCTTTGGAGATGATAGGCAGAATTAGCCCTTGACCTGCCTCTTCTGTGCACTGCAGGCAGCGTTCCCAGCTGGGATAACCCTGTCATCTTCTGTCCTGCATCCTGGTGCTGTGTGTGCCCCTCTCCTTGCACAAGGCTGAGGCAGAACCGTGTCCGTGCTCAGCTCCAGGCTGCCTTTCCCCCAGCAAGCCCCCACCTATGGCCCTTGCTCTCCTTCTCCCCCATCACCTCTCACAGGGTTGTCCTGGTGCAGTGTTGGCACCGCAGTGGGAAGCTGGGACCCCTGGCAGGTTACACCACCCTGGGCAGCCCTGGGTTTCCCACTACCCAAAAACTTAGGGACAGTTTTCCTGAGTGCCACAGTGGTCTCCCAGAGCTGGGCTGCAACTCCCATGCCCAGCTGTGCCATGAAGGCTGCCTGCATCCCTGTCAGGCAGGCTCCTAGTGCTGAGCTCTCTCTTTCATTTCCCCTTTTGAAAAAAAATACATGTTAATTTGTCTTTCCCATCAATCGATTTTCCAGTTAAAATCTCTCTCTGCCTGCCCTTGATTCCCACCCTGCAGGAAAATAAGCCCTATAAAAGAAATGGATACCCCCCCCCCCTTGCTTAAGAGACTAAAATTTACAGAAGACTTATGTGCTTCAGTCCCCAAAGGGGGTGAGAGGAAATGATTTGTTCAATTAATTATAAATGTTTTAATTTAAATGGCTAATGTAGGAGATAGTCAGATATAAACCAGCAAACTACTGAAGTGTTTTATGGGTCCTTAAAGACCACTAAATGCTTGTTCTGATTCTGCTAAGATCACTCAAATGACTTTTCCCCTCGCATTCAGGGTAGGGTGCAGTGGGAGGTGGAGGGTGGAGAGAGATTTCCTCTTGTATTTTACATATCTCCAGGCAAGTGGTGATAAATGTTCAGCAATTCCTTTCTTTGGAGCTGGAATTTGCCTTTTGATAAACAGGAGAGTCACCCACACTGTGGAGAGGTGGAAAAGGAAAGAAACAAAGAAGAAATCTCCTGGGTCAGGGTCACCTCTTGTTGGAGGATGGTTCTTACACCTACAGCATCCCTGACATCCTCTTTGAGATCTCAGTACACCTACAGCATCCCTGACGTCCCCCTTGAGATCTCAGCCAGCCCCCATCGTGTGGGACAGAGCTGCCTTGAATTCCAGTGATAGATACATGGTGTCTGCTTGTCTGCAGCTCCCCAGCTGGAATAAGGGGAGTGTTCCTTCCTTTGGGAGCAGGGGGTGCTCCCAGCCTGCCCTTTCTCTTGTCAAAAACACACTGACTTCAGAAACACAGAGTTATGGGGCCTGTAGAGAGAAATATCACCTGGAAAAGGAGAGGTGCCCAAGTGGAAGTGTCCTGAGTGAAGGAGATGGAAGGAGGCTGTGTGTCTGTGTCTGGCTCTGAGCAGAACAGGCTTTGCAAGCCAGGACCTCACTGTCACCAGGCTGTTCCTCCTCCTTGCAGTTCAAGCTCTTGCATTCCTGCCTCTCTCTTTCCTCCCACAACGCTCCCCCTGTATGTTGGTCTCTGAAAGCAGTGCTCCCTTTACCTCGGTGTCCCAGCACACGAGGTGCTGATCTCAGCTCTGTGTGGATGTGCAGTCACTGACATGAGTAAACGTTTGGGGCTCATCCCTCAAAAGCACCTGAAGCCCTGATGATGTGACCCAAATTGCTTTCTTACTCTCAGTTACCACTGGGAGTTGAGCTGCAGAGCAGAAGCATTTGAGGAGACCACAGGGGATGTGTTGGATGCTCTGTGAAGTTGACCACTCTGGCCCAAAACCATCCCTGGGGAGTCCTGGCTCTTCTGCTCACTCATTACCAGCAGTTGGGATCCAGCTCCACTGGGCTGGAAGTGAGTCCTCACAAAGCCATCTGGATCTTGCCATTGTGGTGGGGGATATTTTTTCTTCTTCTTCATTTTCTTAACCTTTCCCCAAGAGGAAAACACCAGTTCCAACGTGGGGTTCTTGTTTGCAGGGTAGCCAGGTTTTGATTTTAATTGGTGCAGCCAGCTCCATCAGCCAGGCCCCACAGTGTGGCCAGGGAGGAGGTTGTGGGAAGTGTCTCCAGTGAGTCCTGCACCTTGCTGCTGTGTAGGAGAAGTTCTCTGGGCAGCTGTAACCACAGCCCTGGCCTGAGAGCTGGAGCCATATGGCTGCCAGGGGAGAGCAGAGCCCATGCAGCTAATTGGGGACTCAGGGGATGCATGTGTACCAGCCATCTGGAGGGGTCATCACCAGCATGGGAAGCTCCAGTGCTGTGTTGGTAGGTCAGGTTGGGTGAGCTCTTGGCTTGCAGGGCTGGTTCAGAGAGTGAGCAGAGGGTTGTCCAGGCAGATGCTGCAGCCAGGGATCACTCTCCCTGCAACTGCCAGGGAAACGCTGCATCATTCTTAAGTGCAGGCAGGGAGGGCTGGGAGCAGGAGCCACTGTGAACAGGGGTGAGCTGTAACCTGTCTTGTTAGAAAGCAGAAAGTCTCTCTCAAATGGATTTCCAATTTCCTGTCTACCTGCTTAGCTGAGACAGATTTCTTGCTTTATAATTACTTTTTGGGTACTTACAGGATCTGGTATCCAGGCAACACGATGCCTCTTAAATCCTGTTGCAAACCTGTTTTATTCCTGTTGATTTTTGGGTGTTGGAGAAACATCAACCAAACTCTCAAGGCAGAGACTGCTTTCTTCATGGCAATTTCCCTTCCCCAAAGTCTGCTGGATGGACACGGTGCTGTGTCAGCAGTTCAGGGGTTCAGGTATGTGATGCAGCAGTTCCCATGACTGCTTCCCAGGTCTGGCAGGGCACTGGAGCTTTGCATGGCCTTTCTGGGACTGGGTGGCAGCACTCAGTCTGGTTTCTGCCAAGATGCTGCCCCAAGCCAGGTTCAGTTAGCAACACCTCTTCCCTCCCCAGCAGCACCCTGAGGCTGCGATGTCTCCCCAGGGATTCGGTCTGTCCCTGCCTGATGAGCCATTCAGGCCACATCCTCAGGACCTCTTGATTTTTGGGAGATGTGCCCATCTGGGTCAGGGCCAGGTAGATGCTTTTATTGAAGCAGAGCCACAGTTAATCCCACTGAGGAGATCTCTGTGGGCTGTCTGTCACCAGGCTGGCATGGGAGTGGAGCGGAAGCTCGCCCAGGCCCAACTCCCAGCTCTGACTGTCTCCTCCCTCTGTCCATCTATAATTCCATGGACAGCTGAAGGAGGGAGGGAAGAAGGATGGATAGCATGCACTAACTGCTGATTACAGGTCCCAGCAGTCTCTTCATTACCACACAGTGAACACAGGCAAGTCGAGGCACCCACGAGAGGTCCTGCACCAACACACTCCATGGCTCTGACCTGTGTCAGGTAAAGTGTAATTCAATTAACTTTTCCTTGATTGTTCAAATGCTGGAATACTTTGGAAACCTCCACTGGGTCACACCATGGGTGCTGCTGGATGGGCCATCCCACTCACCTGGCTCCCAGCCTCAGCAGCCATTCCCCTTTCTCCCTCTCCCCCAGCAGACTGGGCATCCTTCAGCACAGAGCACTTGGGCTTGAAGCGATTGCTTGTGGTCACAGTGGCAACAATTAGGCCATCGATCAATAAACTAATACTCTCATTTACAGTCATTAGGGACTGCAGATCTAAGCATCTGCTTTTGCTAATGAGTTTTCAAGTTGGCTAAATATGGCAGACCCGCTCTCGTGGAGAAGGAAGCAACAGGAGTTCGATGTGGAATTGGACTCTGGTGAACAGGACATCAATTTTAATTAGCAAGCTTCTACAGTTTCCCAAATAAACCAAAATAAACTGGGAGAGGGAGGGTGCCACTGCTGTAGGTTGCAGCCCAACTTCCCAGCCCCTCGCTGGGGCACGAGGGTCCCAGTATGAGCGAGCCCTCCCAGCACCAGCAGTCTGTGGCCTGGCTCATGCCCAGTGTTCCCTCGCTGTGGCTCTGCTGCAGCACTTCTCTGCTGTCACATACATCTTTTAATCTGGCAAGGAGTCATTTATTTTTACCTCCAGGCCTAACACACTGGCTACCATGGGGACGCTGAAGTTTGAAAAGCCCTATCATAGATCTGTTGTAGCTCAGAGAGAAGGGAAAAGCTTTTCTTCCACCTGCCTCTAAATGACTATAAATGGGGCTTTTTTTCTCAGAGATCATGGCTCACAGGGGGCAGGCAATTGATGAGCTGGTGTTTGACCTGATTGATGGAGACCTCCATCACCCGCCCGTTCCTGAGCCTGCTGCACCATACAGAGTGCTTTGGAGGGGGAGCAGCAGCCCCCTCCCTCATCATGGATGTTCCCAGAGCCTGGTAACTACCCGGGTACCAAACACCCACCATGCGTCCTCGCAGCAGCATCACTTGCTGCCACACAGGGGGTCTGGATTGGGAAGCTACTGCTGTGCTGGAGAGCATCCATCCTGGCTCCAGCCCTGTAGCCCAGCCAGTGGCCCCATGCAGTGCTGCTGCCTCTCAGCCAGCAGCTTTTTAAGGGAGGGGGAAGTAAAGAAGAGCAGCACGGAGCCGTCCTCCTAAATCTTTCCACCAGTGACTTATATTCCTAACTTTGACAAGTCCTTATAGAACTGAAATTAAGTTCCAGCTGTATTAACTCTTGCTCAAGTTAGGTCTGCAGCAACTGTATTCCCTTGGAAGGGAACATGAGCCCCACGTGTGCCCGAAGCACAAGCACCCCAGTTCCCCCATCATCGAGCTGGGGCAGCTGCTGCAGAGCTGTGCCTGCCAGCCTGGCCAGCCTGTGATGTGTTTTTTCAAGTCAGCTCTGCTCAGAAGGGGGTGAAAAGAGAAGCTGAAATTTCTTCTGCAGCACAATTCCCACAAAAAAAAAGAAAAACACCCCAGCACAGCCTTGAAACTGGAGCAGCCCTGCTCGTTTTGTACCTGTTTTGTAAGACTTGCTGACTGCTGAAATGCCCCTGGGCAGCACAGCTGGAGCTCCAACCAGTGCACACAGCAAAATGCTTTCTGTTTTTCCTAAAAGAGTCTTTTCAGGTAAAGGGGGGAAGCCAACTGCCCCCCCACACACACTGCAGTACAATAGCCCTGGGAGCTCAGGGCTTGAGCAGCACCTGGTCCTGCTGCAGCCAGGGACTCCATCCTGGACCATGGGATGCATTCAGGCTCTAAACAGAGAGACTTTCCTTTGCCTAAATCAATAGTCTTGGGCTGTTTTTTATTCTTCCCCCCCCCTAAGCAGGCTAATGGAATCTGTAATGAAAGGAAAGATCAAGGCCATGTTGGATGGGGCCCTGGGCAACCTTGTGTAGCTCCAGGCCTGGAGGTTGGTGGCCCTGCCTGTGGCAGGGGGGTTGGAGCTCTATGATCCTTGGGGTCCCTTCCAACCCAGACCAGGCTGGGATTCTATGATTCTATGACTCTGCCCCCCACTGCATTACAGACAAGCCCAGCTACCTCGGCCTCTCTCTGTAAGGGAGCTGCTCCAGCCCTCTGAGCATCTTCGTGGCTCCTCTGAACCCTCTCCAACAGTTCCACATCTTGCACTGGGGGCCCCAGCTCTGGACACAGGACTCCAGCTGGGGAGAGTTTGGCAGTGGAGGGAGGTGACCCAGCTGCTTGGAGGACCCAGTGAGATGCTCCAGTGAGCCCTCATGGACTGCCAGAGGGTGGATGTGACTGAAGGTATGTCTGCTCCAAATCTCTCACTGAGAGCTGGGCTTTGGGGGAGCTGCTGGTCAACGGAGCCGCTCTCCGGTCCCAGCGAGGGGAGCCCTGGCCAGGGGAGGTTAATTGAGGTAGGGAACAACATCCTGGGCCCTGCAGCGTGCTTGAGGAAGACTAAGTGCTGGGTAGAGCTGCTGCAAGCTTCCATAGCCAAGGCTCTTGATGCTCTTTTTAATACATATATTAAAAGGGTGATAATAAGCAAATCCGTCAGTTATGCAAATGAGTGGCAATTGCATCTTGAAGAGCATCCCACAGTTTAATTACATCATAATTGCAATGTAACACTTTAATTACCATATGCATCATGAAATCATGAGCACTGTTTCTAATCTCTCTGCTAATATTTCAAATCAAACAGATTGTGCCGGGCCCGGCAGCGCTGCAGCACTGGGAGCAGCACTGGGAGCAGCACTGGGAGCAGCACTGCCCAACATGTCCTGATGCAGCAGTGAGACAGAGGTTTGGGGGGGTCAGGGAGCTGCTCTCAGCATCCCTGTGCAGCCATGCAGTGAGCTGATGGATGGGTGAGTGTCCTTGGCTGGCGTCTCAAACCACATCCAGTTGTTGGGGATTCAAAGAATGACCAGGTTGGAAAAGACTTTTAAGATCATCAAGTCCAACCATTCCCTGTCCTGTGCTAAACCAGATCCCTAAGTACCTCATCTACCCCACCCAGGGTTGGGGACTCAGCCCCCTCCCTGGGCAGCCTGTGCCACAGCCCCACAACTCTTTCAGGGAAGAACTTTGCCCTCCCAGCTGCTCTGACCCTGCCTTGGGGCAGCTTGAGCCCATTGCCCCTTGTCCCATCTCCTGTCCCCTGGCTGAAGAGACCCTCGCCCACCTCTCTGCACCCTCCTGGCAGGGCAGGGGAGGTGGGGAGAAGGTCTCCCCTCAGCCTCCTCTTCTCCAGGCTGAACTCCCTCAGCTGTTCCCCATATGATTCCCAGGGTACAGCACTGCAGATGTTGGTGTGAGCTGAGCAGGGCAGGTGCTGCCAAAGGAACAAGGGCAAAGCTGGGCACCACCATTCATGGTGATGCTGTGCCAGGGGGGTGGGTGAGGTGGCTGCTCAGGAAGTGGAGATTGTCACTGAAAGGAGGGTTTCCTCAGCAATGAAGCATTTGCTGGAGCCAGCTGGCCCTGGACCTACTCAGTCTCCTCCATCCCTGCCCAGGCTGGAGACAACGTGGGCAGCCAGGTGAGTTGGGGATGAAGATTTGCACAGGGCTGTTCTAGAAGCAGCAGTTTGATGATAGATGCTGCCCTTGATCCTCCCTTCTGCTCCCAGCACAGGAAAGTGAATTTTACACACCCCTTCTCACCCTGAGAGGGAAACAATAACGCTTTCTGGGGCACAGCTTTACCTGGAGCCCTGTAATTTGATTTAAACCAGTTTATCCCGTAAATCTTCCCAGTTTACATGCTTTATTCTTCCTCCCATCCAGCTTCTTTCTTTCCCCACATAAAGGGACATGTAATAAGTGACTTTAAGAAAAATAACAGATGGGCTCAACAACGGCCTCAAATTCATGGCTGGGGACTGGGAGAGGAGTGCTCCTGCGCAGCCGTGCGTGCCACGGAGTGCTGCGTGCTGGGGAGGTGAAATCTCTCCTGTCTCTGCAGCAGTGCCTGTGTTGCTGCCAGCATAGGGCTGGCTGCACCAGGAAGGGGCTTGGAGCTGTTGGTAGCCCCCATGCCCAGCTCTCCCTCTGCAGCTGGAGCAGTGGGCAGCAGCCCGGGCGCACGGAGCTGTTGCATCACCGGTGTTTCGCTGCAGGCTGCAGGTTGGCTTTGCTGTGAACTGGCAGTGATTTAAACTCATCCTGCTCTAATCCATATAAATTCTTTTAATCGTGGGTTTAATCTTTTAAGCACAGGGTAATTTAATTACGTGCCAGTCAGAGGCGTAAGGCGTGAGGTTCACAGCCCCAGGGGGGGTTCAGGACCATCAACCCTGTGGCTGGGACACTGGGTCACTTACATCCTCCACTGTGTCCTTGTCATTATATTTTCCTCTTCTTTTTCCCAGCCCCTCAGACATTCCAGGAGGGGATCTGCTTCTAGAAAGCCAAAGGTGGGTATCACCCTGGGCTTGAGGAACACCCCAGGAGAAGATGTTTCCTCTTGAGCAACTCTGACCTGTCCCCAAAACCTCCCTGCGTCCCTCAGCAGCCACGTTGCTCCTGGCAGGAGCATGGGCTGGCTGAGCCCTGGTGATTGAGGCACATCATCTCCTTTCTGTGTTTGTGGGTGCTGGGAGAAGGAAGAGGCAAACTGGGGGAGAAGATAAAGCCCCAGCAGGAGCTAATGGCTGGGACTGGGGCTGTAGCTCCTCTCCGTATCCTGGGATGTCCTCGGAGAGTAGGAGGAGACCTGAAGGTGCAAGTCCCTGAGCTCCCTGTGCTGCTTGTGACTGGTTAACCTTCTTCATCCTACTGTCCTTGCTCGCTGAGCTGGACAGTGTGGGACACTTTGATGGGCTGGCCTTAATGGAGGATAGTACTGTGACATGAGAAGCACATTAAACTTCATGGTGGGAAGGGGAAAGTAGAGATGAACTGTTAGGGAGAGAGATGACTGGCTTTGGGAATGTGACAATTACTGTACTTAATATTTTTTTTAACATTAAGAGCCAAATAAGAGCATATATTTAATTCATTAAAACAGTATGAAGTAGCTCCCTCCATCCCAGTGCAGTTAATCGGTGCTCTATAGAGAAGTATCAGGGAATAAGTGTCTCCTAATGAAAGGGTCCCTGTAAGGTCAGCCTGACGCTTGTTAGCTAATCGGAGACTTATTTGTTTTGCAAATTGCTCTCCCATTTTGAACTGCTGTGCAGTAATTTCCATGGCAGGGAAGTAGGAGAGAGTTCACGGGGCTGTTTTTGAAGCCCTCAATCTGTCATTGGGAGGAGGATAAAAATAGCCTGGGAAAGAGAAGGAGCTGCTGGGTTTGTTCCTGGCAAGCCAGTCCCGGGATCCAGCCGGGATGAGGATGGGCTGGAGGGCTGTGTGGGCACTGGCACTGTCCTGCGTGTGCCAGGGGACCAAGGAGCATGTGTGACACCAGTAACACATTGTAGGAGCATGTGTGACACCAGTACCCCCTTGCCTTGCCTGGCTGGGCACCAGGCATCGCTCTCCTGCCTGGTCCTTTCCAGCTCTGCCATCAGCTCCCTGGGGCAGCAGGGCTGCCGGGCTCCTGTGGTCCATGGGGTGCTGCTGCCCTGTGACCTCTGCATTAGATGCACAGAAGTAGGGTACTGGTGCACAGGCACATGTCACCTGGATTCAGGGTGTGTCTGAGAGCTGTGGCTCCGTGGGAGCCAGGGATGCTCAGCACAGGGATGCAGAGCACAGCCCTGCAGGACAGCAGGCTATGGAGCAGGGATTATGAGCAACTTTGGAAGAGGATGAGGGGCATCAGCCCCCCTACTGCACCCTGAGAGCCCGGGGCAAATGCAAAGCCTGGATCAGGGACTGAAACCCTTTTCCTTCTCTCCCTGAGGCAGCTGCAGGTCCAGCTGCTCTTCTGCAGCTCAGTGGACCTGGCACATCTGGGGGCTCATCCTGGTCTCTGCAAGGATGAAGACCCTTGTGCCGTGCTGGATTCAGATATGCACAAGGGAAGGAGCTGGTTGACAAGGTGCCCTTTGCATCACAATCCAGAGCCATCCCTGGGTGCACACAAGGCACAACAGCAGCAGCTCTTCACTTGCCCCCTCCTGCTGTCCCGCAGCCCCTCGGCTCTGGGATGCAGCCCAGTGTGGGAGGGGGGAAAGGAATGGCCTGGACTTGGCTATGTATTATGTAAAAAGTCAGTGTGATGTGTAAATTGGGGCTGCCATCCTTTCCTTATCAGTTCACCAGCTGGGGCTCAGCAGCCCTCCCTGTCCATGCTGCTGGCACTGAGAGCCCATCAGCCCATTGCTCCTGATTTCTCTCAAATATTTAGAAACCAGGATCTGGAGCAAAACACAGAAGCTCTCTGTGCTCATGCTGGGGCTGCTCACGTGGCTCTCTAGTCACTGACCTGGGGTGCAGCTCCTGGACTGTGAACTTTTGGCAATGGTTTTCCCAATTGGATGCCTGGGAGCAGATCCCGGCCATCCTGGCTGCTCAGCTCTGGCTGCTTGGCAGTGGCTCACACATAGAGCAGCAGTGTTTAGGTGAGAGAAGGAACCTTTATTTCCCATTACCACAGGGAAAAAAACCCAACCCAGACTTTCTTTTCATTTCACTGAAAAGTAATAAAGTCTGTAGTATAAAGNCCCCCAAAATGTCATGGAAATGGAGGCACAGCAGCAACTATATTTGTGTGCAAAAGAGGGGAGAAAGTAGATTAATTTTAAAAGGTTATATTGATTGCAGTCAGGCATGAACCCACAGCAAGGAGCCCTGTGCAATTCCCCACCCTGCGCTGTGCCGAGGGGGGGGAGCGAGCTGCTCTCCTCTCCATGGGGCTCTTTTGGTTCAGCATCTCCCCAGGACACTGAAGCATCCCTGGTGTGACATGCCATAAATCCTTAACTGCAAGGGAGTGGTGTGAGGATGTGTGGTGCCCGTGCTCAGGAGAGAGCAGCCCCGAAACACAAAGCTTCAGCCATCAGCCCGCAAGTCGCCGCCGAGCTTGGAGTTGATGCTGAGAAGTTTCCTGGGAGTAAAGTAAGGAGTGAACTTTTCCTGGGCTTTTTCTTTCTCTCCCAGAGCCCTCAGGGCTGCTGCTCCTGTGTTTGACATCTGGGAAGAGCTTCTGGGTCCTTCAGGATAATGAAGCTGATTTCCTGCAGCTGCATTGAAGCAGCATGAAGTGAGAGGAAGGAGCCTGGGAATAAAGATGCCTCTCCCAGCCAATTAGTAACAAAGGCTGCAGCTACGGTGGGGTAGGAGGCCAGAGGAGGGATCTTGCTCCACCTGAAGTGGGTGGAGGTTAGCAGAGAGCCTGTGATGGGACCCTTGCAGTGAGAAAGGTTCAGATAGAGGTGCAGGAGAAGGTGGGCTGGCTGCCAGAGCACCATTTCCAGCTGAGCTGGGGGAGAGGTGAGGGTCTGATGTGGTGGTGGAACAGGTCATCTTCAGTGGGGTCCCTCCAGCCCAGCCCCAGGATCGTTTGGGGATCCTGGCTCTGAGGGCTTGGGGAGCTGGATGTGTTTAGAGCCTCCTCTTGGTCCATGCTCCCTGGTGCACCCTTCCAGCATCTCCAGACACCTTGGGTTTCATTCATTTTTGGGGTGGAACCAGAAGTGGCCAAGCCAGAGACAAGCAGCAAAGGCAGCCTGGAAGTGTCATCTGCACGAAGGAAGTCTTCTGGTAGCAGATGGGAGCTCTGAGCATCCCCAGGTGAGTCTGGTGTCTCCTTAGTCGCTCCTCTAATGTTCTTGGTCCCTGGGATCGTCCTGCTGACTTGGCTTTGCATTAGTACAGATGGAGCTGGTCGCTGTCTTCAAGCACTTGCTGAAGTTGTGTGATGCTCTCTGCCCTGGCCATCAGCCTTTGCTGTGGGGCTGGATGGACCCAGGCTCTTGGGGACTTTTTTTTTTCCTTGCTACCAAGGCAGCTCTGCTTTCTACTCATGGACGGTGCTAGTAGCAACTTCCATCTTCTTCCAGGGCAGTGGGGGACAAGCTGGCAGCTCTCCCAGCAGCCCCCAGTGACCACTTTGCCGTTGTAACTCATGGGAGCTGGTTTTCCTCATGAGGACGAGTGTTTGGGGTGAAGTTTCCCAAGCAGAAAATGAGTCACAATCTCTCTCTCTAGAACAAGAGAAGATTTTTTCTAAAATCCCAATGGCCAAAGTTTCCTCCTAGAACTCCTCCTCTCCTCTTCCCTAGGGCACAACCTCTGTCTGGTACCAATGTGGGTGCAGGAATGGTCCCACCATCATCTGAGCTGCAGCGTTTCTCTCTGCTCTGCCCTCGTGAGGCCTCAGCTGGAGTCCTGTGTCCAGAGCTGGGGCCCACGATACAAGAAAGATGTGGAACTGTTGGAGAGGGGTCAGAGGAGCCACAGAGATGCTCAGAGGGCTGGAGCAGCTGCCCTACAAAGAGAGGCTGAGGGAGCTGAGCTTGTTCAGCCTGGAGAAGAGAAGGCTGTGGGGGGACCTCATTGCAGCCTGCCAGTCCCTGAAGGGAGCAGAGAAACAGGAGGGGAATGGGCTTGTTAAAGGGCAGAGACTGGCAGGACAAGGGGGATGGAGTGAAGCTGGAGGAGGGAAGGGTTAGATGGGATATCAGGGGAAGTTCTGTGCAGAGAGAGTGGTGAGGGGCGGGAACAGGCTGCCCAGAGAGGGGGTGGGTGCCCCATCCCTGGGGGTGTTCAAGGTCAGGTTGGCTGGGGCCCTGGGCAACCTTGTGTAGCTCCAGGCCTGGAGGTTGGTGGCCCTGCCTGTGGCAGGGGGGGTGTGACCCTTGGGGTCCCTTCCAACCCACACCAGCCAGTGATTCTATGCTTCTATGCTTCCCCACATCAAGCGTGAACCAAGACTGACCTTCCTCCGCGTGCGAGCGGCGGCGGAGCGCTCCGCCTGCCCCTCCGTAGACAGCTGCCTCCACGAGGCGGTCTCTGAGCTTGAAAGCCATCTTCGCAGGGTCGTGCCCCGCAGCGTGGGGCCGGCAGCGGATCCATCCCTTGTTTGGCATGGCCAGCCAGTTCCCTGCGCCACCCACGCGATGCCGGGGGCTCCGGGCTTCAATTGCAGGAGGAGGAAACGCTTCTCCTTGATCAGGACGGAGAAGAATAGCGAGCGGCAGGCGGTGGACGGTGGGGTGCGGATGAAAGGCGGCTGGCTCTCATTCTTCCCACCCCTGGGGCGATCTGCCCCTTCTTTTTTCCCAGCCATAATTGCATGGCACGCCGCAGATGAGTGTCACACTCCACCAAAGCCGGAGCACCGCGAGGCCAGGCCTCCAGGCTCTCCGTCAATGAGCGGGGAGGCAGGGAGGATGCTTTTGATCCAGCTCTTCTTCCTCTGCCGCGCTGAGGAATTATTAGGCAGGCCCTTCTGGCTTGAGCTTTGCCTTGCTCTGCGAAGGACAGGGCATCCCGCTGTGCCAGGCTGTGCTGGTGGCCTGCTCAGCACCAGCCCATCTCACAGAAGATGCTTGCTGACCTCTGGGCCAAGCTCAGACCCAAATCCAATGTCGCTGAACCCTTCGTGGTGTCCAGCCATCACCGGGATGGATGCTTGTGTGGCCCTTCCTGACAGTGGTCCTGGCTTTCGGTGGTTTCTGCTCTTAGATGTCATGCTTTGGGGCACCCTTTGAGGTGGTGTGGAACCAAGATTTCCCAAACCAGCAGCCACAGTGGGGCATCACAGCCTCCTGCTTCCCTAGGGCGTTCAAGATTCTTCCTCTGGCTTTGCTTTCACTTATTTATCACATGCAAAGAGAGCGTATGTGGGCTCCAGCCTCCACCTCCAGCAGCTGGAATCCAATAATTACCCAGTGGAACCCACCTAGAGAAGTGTTCTCAGCTGGTCAGCAAATTGTGAAGAAATTCACTGTATCCTTTAGAGCAAGAAATTACCCCAGAGTGTGAGTTATGACTCTGGCAGCCTTACAGGATGAAAAAATAAAATTAAAAGGGTGAGTGAGACTGGAGATTGAAATGATGCATTAGCAAACTTTGAGCAGGTGACACCTCGATCTGAGAGAGCTTTAGCTGGGGGGTTTCCCTTTGGATGAAGGGGATTTGGCAGCAGTGTTGGAAGGAGATGGAAGGAAAAACCATGCCACTGGTGGTCACAACGAGTGGGGCCAGAGATAGAACAGCAGTGAAGCCAGTGTTGCCTCAGGAGGATGCTTGCAGAGTGTGATGCTCTGCAGCTCCATCTCCTCCCACAGCAGGCTGGGGGCTCCTGGGGGGCTGGGGAATGGTGCTGATCAGTTCTGTGTCATCCCTGCACCCAGGTCTGGCTCGCAGAGGGTTAGAGAGGTGCTAGGGGCTGTTCGAGGGAGATGCCAGGAGAGCCTGAGGCCAGGTCCAATTGATGATGGTCCAGGGACCAGTGGGTGACAGGTCCAGGGATCGTCTTCCCCTCAGAAGCCCCCTGCATCCCCCAAACCTCATCCTGCTCTCTTTGGTTACCAGCCTGTCACCCTGCCTCTCTGGGGACAGTGACACCATACCACTGTCCCACTCCACCAGGCACAGGCAGCTGCAGCTCCCAGCCACAGGCAGATGGATGGAGCAGCCGATTCTCTAGCTCATTAAGTGTCCCCTTGTGTTTGCTGCACATCCCAGACCAGCACCTAATGAATGTCACAGAGCCCTCCGGGTTAATGAAGAAGTGATGAGACACGGTGGGAGCCCTGGAGAGATGCCAGGAGGATGTGCTGGGGCACACAACAGTCACAGGTGACCCTGGGAGCCCGGGAGCATCACCTCATCTCTCCCAGGGCAGGAACCTCTCCAGCGAAGTCCTGTGACACGCGGCTTCTCCCTGTGTGATGCAGTTTAGCTGAGCACAACAGCATCCCTACAGCTGGTTGGTATTTTGNGGGCTATTTTGTCCTATTTTTAGAAAATGCCAATATGGATTGGGAAGTTTTTTTGGGTCTGGGAGGGAAAAGGTCAGCTTGAACAAATTTCTCAACCTGAACTGAAAACAGAGAGGGGCAAACCAGTTTGCTCACTGTTTTCCAGACAGACCCACTCTGGCTTCAGCTGGCAGCTAATTAAAGTGCTGACATTTTAAGACATGATGATATGAAAGCTCTTGCTTTGAGCCAAGTCTGGGCCCTTTTCAGAGTTCAGTTCACACATTTGCTGCCCAGAGTCCCCCCGGCGCAAGGAAATTAGGAGAGGTAATGGCTTGGGTTTAATGTAGTGTTTCTCTTAGGGTGTGAGCAAGTTTTTAGCCTTTAGAAGAATGCTGTAATGTCAGGCTGCGTGGGCAGAGGCCTCCCAAAAAAATCAAGAAGCTGAGCTCCATGGAAGAGGTGCCAGTGGGGTGTTGGAGTTTTGGCCCTGCTGTGTGTTACCCCGCTCAGGCAGGGAGAACAGGGGAGGGGGAGTCCCAGCCCCATGGGATGGGAGGCAGGGGCAGGAGAGCAGCCCCATACTCTGTAGCATCAATCCAGCAGCAACATGAGCAACACAAAGTCTGGCTATTTCCATTTTCCAGAGGGTTAGAGGCTTCTGGCTTATCCCCAGGGTGGGAGGAGCGGGTGGGCTGCAGCAGTGCTGTGCCATCCGCATCCGACACGATGCAGAGGGGAGATGTGGGCTGCAAGGCTGGGGCTGGCTGGAAGGGAACAAGCTGCAATCAAGAGGAGTGTTGAGAAAAATCCTCCTTTTCCTGTGAAGGGAACTGGCAGGATTCTGCTGTCAGCAGGGGACAGACAGGCCAGCAGCAGCAGCAGGAGGCTTTGACCTCACTTTAAAGCCCCGCTCCTCACATCCAGCCCTGGTGCAGGGTGGTGGGGTGCACGCTAACCCAGCACCCCCAGACCCTCCATGGCCACGCTGGTGCCAGCAGGGATGGCTGGGCTCAGGGGAGCAGCGAGCAGCCATGTGGGCTCCAGCCCCCAGCTCCTTCTTTTTAAAATAATCATTTCCCATAGACACATACCTGTGGAGACATTAATGAATGAGCTCAGCAAAGAGGCTGAGTACCATGAGCTTTGCCCCCGGGAAGCTGCCCCACTGCCAGGCTGGGGTGATGCTGAAGGGGAGCTGCCAGCCTCTCCCCAAGCAGAGACATTTTCTGCTCCGTCATCCCGAGTTTTCCTCTCAGTTTTGCCAGGCTCTTCCAGGGAAGGAGCCAGCATCCCTCCTCACGTTCTCCCAATGCCATCTAGCGTCTGCTCCGCTGGCCCCAGTGATTTTTAAAGCATCAGAGCTTATTTATTGCCAAATGATCTTTGAGGGCCCACAGGCTGCTCGGGATGGTTATTAACAGTGGTACCCACGGCAGGGAGAACGAACTGGTGAGTCCACAGATTGGGCTGGAGTATTTTTGTCTATCACTAAAAGCCCACCCCAGGGGTGGAGGGTGAGGATGTGATGACATGTCTGAGGTGATTAAAGTCTCCCAGCCTCCAGCCACTTGTCTTGTAGCCCTGACATCACCTGAGGCTTAATCACTCCGAGAAGTGCTGTCATGTCCTATTGTCACCGTATTGGGAGCACGACCTCTTTCCCATTTAGCTGCCATTTCAAAAATAATACCACTTGCTGGGGGACAGGCGTGACTCAGGAGACTGGTAACAGGATATAAAGGCTTTGACCTGCAGGTCACCCATTTGAATGCCACCAAGGTCAGTGGCAAGGGCAAAGATGTCATTTGCATGAGGATTATTTGGCCAAATAACCCAAACCAGGCTGAACCTGGCCCCTTGCTGCAGTCAGTGGGGGGCTGAGGTTTGGGTTGGACTCTGCTTTTTCCTAAAGAACAACCCTGGGACCCTGAACCTCCCTGCCTGGGTTTTAGGACTGCCCAAGGTCCCCTCCAGCTTCTGAGCCTGCCCTCTGTGTTCCCCCTTGCCATCGTGGCAGGGACTGGTCTGCACAGACTGCTAACGTTCTGTGTCTGATCTCTGGGAGCAAAGCAGCATCTCCTCTCTGTGTCCCCCACATGCTTCCCACAGAGAGAAAGGTTTTGCAGGGCAGGTGTGCCCACATCCCCCTGCTCATCCTGCCCCCTCTCTGCTCACCACCATCAACATCCATGATTTAGATCCCTCCTAACCTCATCCCCATCCTCAGCCACCACTGACCATGCAAATTTATTCCCTCAGCAGCAAACCACCTCTCTGAGTCAGATTGATTCCATGATTAATTAAACTCTCCCTAGAAATGAGGTTACTCCCAGCAGCCTCCCTTATAAATATTAGCAGATTAATGGGTCCTGCCCATGTTACATGGCCACTACCAGGCTGGGACAAGGAGCGTTTGTGTCCTGCATCCAGACAGTCTGGGATGGGAACTTGCTCTGGGAGAGCTTCTGCACAGAGCTGGGGTGTCTGTGAGCCACCACCCTGGCCATGTGAAGGAAACCTGTGTCCAGGTTTGTCTGTTGATGCCAGTGGCTCTTCGAGCTGCTGGGGGATGGTGCTGACACAAGGCAGCAAAGGTCCTTCCTGTGCCTCCATGGTGGATGCCGTGGGGCACAGCACATGCTGCTCTGGGGCACAGCTCCCCTTGCCCTGTGGTACTAGGGCAGAACCACAGCCCCTGCACCGCAGCATCCTCAGTTCAGTGCCACTGCATCCTGCCTTTGCTAGGCTCCCCCCACCCCCGGGGGCTGCAGCCCCCTCCTCATTAGCACGCTGGCCTCACCCCTTGCTGTGCCAGCAGAGCTGTTTAATTGCAGTGGGATTCTAATGCGTCACCTTCTCACCATCCTCCCTTTAACTGCAGCCTCACGCCTTGCCCAGCAGCACTGTGTGATAAGAACCTCCCCAGGACCCCGTGGGACTTGTTAAAAAACAGGTGTGAAGCCCTCACACCCTTGTCCCTTTCAGCTGAGCCCCCAGCCACGGTGCTGGGGTGTGTTGGCTCTTCCCATGTCTTCTGGGAGATGGGACATTAGTCCCACGCACATGTTGTCCCTTGTGCCACCGGCATCCACAGGACCTTTCACCACCCTTTGCTGCCACCTCCTGCCAGAGGTGGGGGCCAACAAGGTGTGGGACCCCCTCTAGGAAACCCACGGGGGATTTTGCAAGACTCCCAAGACATGGGGCTGGGGAAGTGGGGGGCACCAGGGCTGAGGCAGGCACAGAGCAGTCGGTTTGGCTGGATGCTCACACCACTCTCCTGGTGGTTTAGCCCCCAGCCAGCCTGCTCTGTGTGTTTGGTGTTTCTCTGAGCTGTTTGGGGTTTGTTTAATTATCTGCAAACAAGATGCCTTCTCCTGTGAGCAACAATGGTGCTGGGTAAAAGGAGCAGGGGGGTTGTGCAAACTGTGCTCCCCTGCTCTCCCTTCTTCTTGGGAGGGCTCTCAGGGATGGGGCAGGAAGAGCTTTGTGCCAGTTTGCAAGTGAGGGGAGCAGAGGAAAAGTGGTTTAATTGATTCCCAGGACCTAATTTCTTCCTGTCCAGCATCAATAATGGGATCCCACCCTGCCCACAGCATCTGCATGCCCCAGCACTGACAGCAGGACCGATTCCTGCTGAGTTCCTCTGCAATCATCCTGTGCTGCAGGCCTGAAGGAGAGTCTAAATAGAAGGCTCTTTAATAAGATGAAAATAGCCCTTTCCACCCTGGTTTTTCTGCTTTGCCTTTCATGCCACGAGCCCTCAGGTGGTATCAGGTCCGGGCTGTCTGTGGGCTGACAGGTTTCCTAACCACACCGAGCATCTCCTCTCTGTCAGCACAGTACCAGTGATGCTACAGCATCCCTGGACAGCAGGCAGAGTAATATTAGCTGATGGTCTCACCTGTTGCACAAAGCACCAATATCCCAGAGAAAACCCTGTGCCTCAGTGTGTGCAGCAAGAAAATGGGCACAACCCTATTTACCTGCCTCCTGGGGAGCTGGCTGTGGGGTTTGATTCATGTCAAGAGCTGGGCCGGTGACTCAGGGATGAATGACGCTATATAAATGCAAAGTGTTATTAATATTTCATGTTGTAGTGAGAATGGACTAATGGGGCTTGTTCCTGGAAGATAAAATGCTGCCATTAATACACCTCCCTGTCCCCAGTGCTGAGGACTCACATGGGCTGGCTGGTTTTGGCTGGTGGAGGGTGCAGCTTTGGGCACCCCCCCCCCCCATCTGCCTCTGGGAAATCACAGAATCATATAGAATCACAGAAGTATAGGGGTTAAAAGGGACCTCAAGAGATCATTGGGTCCAGCCCCCTGCCAAAGCAGGTTCCCTAGGACATAAATGGAACTAAATTAATAAAATTCCATAAATTAATATAAATAATATACATAATATACTTAATACAATAAATGAAATGGAAACCTCCAGAAAAATACAAGCAGTGGGACAGTGGCTCTGGATGAGGGCACACAGCACCCACCAACCCAAGGGCAGAGGATGCACCATGAGCATCAGCCCTGGATGCTGCTCAGGAGGGACCGACGCAGCAAAGCAGCTCCTGCCTCTCGATTCACCTCACTCTCTGGGTTTATTTCCCCCCACTGTCTCCCTGTTCATTATTTTTTTCACTGCTTCCACCAGGTGTTTGGGTGTTTTCCAGCAGATGGGACCGATTTCTGATCAGAGGGATGCAGAGGGAAAGCACACAGCCACTCGCCTTCCCAGGAGGATGAGGTGGGGGTCATGGTGGCTGTGCCCACGCTCCCACATGAGCCATGGGATGCTCTGGAAAGCTCAAGGCCAACTGAAACTGCTCATCACATCCCACAACTCCCCAAAAGGGGATTTTAACCCAGAAATCCCTTCGGACACCCACAAGCCTGGGGGTAACCGGGCTGGGATGGGTGCTGCTCCGTGTCCTCCCTGCGTACCCGTGGGGGGACACAGACCCTGGGAACCCCCTTCCTGCCACAGGCATCGCATGGACATGTTAAAAAAGAGGGGGAAAAAAAGGGCTTGTTTGATCTCAAACTGCAGAACTCTTCCCTGGAGCCATCTGCAAACAGTGGTAATTTACTTTACAGCTGTTTAGATTTGTTTCTCTACATTTTTTTTCAAAACCCAGTGGAATTGCAAATGAAACATGTGTTTGCTCCTCAAATGACTCCAGCCATACCTGAGCTCTCGTGCCCCACGCAGCAGCTCCTGGTCTGCAGACCCTCACCCCTGTGGCCCCCAGTCTGTGCTCCCTGCTGCACCCCAGAGCTGCGAGCTGAGGGTCATGCCTCAAAGAGGGGGCTGTCCCCTGAGCTGGGGGTTCTTCTTGGGAGGGCTCTAAGGCTCTGGGGATGGGGCGTAGGGGTGATGGGGAAGAGCTCTGTGCCAGCTTGCGAGTGAGGGGGGCACAGGAACAGTGGTTTAATTGATTCCCAGTGAAATAAACAGCAGTCGCCCACTCATCAGGAGTGGGGAGGGATAAAAGTCTTTATTTATCATGGCCACAGTGCAAAGTTTGAGTCAAAAGGGATTATAAAGGGAGGGTTTGGCTGAGCAGCTCTCGGTGCCCCAGGGCAGCAGCTCCCAGAGCTTTGGCCACGTCAGCCCTGCAGCTCTGAGCCAGTGAGGACAGGTACGGGGAGGGGGTGGAGGGACCCCAGGCTGAGCTGGGCACCCTGCGGCACCCCAAGCATGCACTCTCCTCTGTGGTGCAGCACCCCTTCCCTGCACGGCAGCGGCATCAGGCCTCAGCATGCTGCGAGGCACCCCTTCGCCTCAGGAAACCTGGCAGCCTACAGGACACGTGGGGATCTGCCTCGAACCTTGTCCCATCCCCCTGGGAATCTCCTCCTTGCTCCCAGGAGCCCCAGGATGACTCACGAGGCGCCGGCGCTTCTTGCACCCAGC
The DNA here is from genome assembly GCA_013400835.1 of Zapornia atra. Taxonomy (NCBI): domain Eukaryota; kingdom Metazoa; phylum Chordata; class Aves; order Gruiformes; family Rallidae; genus Zapornia; species Zapornia atra. The sequence goes on along the minus strand of VZTU01019923.1, from coordinate 50,521 downwards.
AATGCGCTCCTGCCACAGGCAAGCGCCGACCTGCAGCAGCACCTGCCTCAGCAGAGGGACCCCCTCCCAGGTAAGTGGCATGAAAACACTCCCCTGCTGCAGCCCCCCAGCCCCAGTAAGGTGAGGAAGGTAAGACACCCAGTAAGGTGTCTGCCACACGCCACAGAGCCCGGCCCATTGCCAGGGTGATGGGCGCATCCCGGGCTGCGTGGGGAAGGAGAAAGCTGGGGTTTGTGTGCTTATTTCTGTCCCCAGGGGAGTTCCCCAGCAAGGTGGGAGCTGCTGGCTCCCATGGGTGATGCATGCCTCAGGAGCATCTGCAGCCACCTTGGCTCCATAAGCAGGCGCATGGTGTGGGGCAGGCTGTGTGGAGCAGTGGGATGTGTTCACCCCCAGAACACTCTGCCAGCGAGGGGGAATGTTGTTATTTTACTGATGGGTGAAATGTTGAAGGAGAGTTGGTGAAAAAGACAGCCCTGGGAGTCCAGCTCAGCCCTGCTGCCCTGTGCCACGTGGGGTGTGTTTATTGCAACACGATGCAACCCAGCGTCAAAACAACCTCGGGGTCCTGGCACTGGTATGTGCTGAGATCAGTATGAGCTTGATGAGAGCTCGTTATCGGGGCCGCTGAGCTCTGGGTCAGCATTTTGGCAATGCAGACCCGCCCCCCCCAAGCTCACCCACTGCCTCTGCTCCGTGGCATCTGCTCACCACCCCGTGATGTGCCCGGTGTGGCCACCCCGAGCATGGGCAGAGCGCGGGTTGGCGCAGGGTTCCTCCCGCGCTGCCTGGGCGGGAGAGCGGAGGCGATGGCAGATTCCAGCGATGGGAGAGGACGTGGCAGTGGAGCCCTGGAGCTGCTGGGTGAGTCATGCCCCGCCTGCTCCTATTTGTTGCCTGCCTGGGTCAGGCCTGGTAACGTAAAGCAAATGACTAACAAATACCTGTGCTGCAAGGCGAGGAATGGGGTGGGTGGTGCGGGATGGGGCTGAGCAGGGGCACAGACACGGATGGTGGCGGGCACTGCCTGCAGGATGCTTTTGCCACAGGAGAACCAGGAAGCGGTGTGGGGACCCGGCAGAGGGGCACAGTGCTCTGCAGAGACACGTCGCCCAGAGCAGGTCTGTGGTGGGGCACGTGTCATTGCACGTCCCTGCATGCAAGCAAAGGGCTGAGGTGGTCCCTGAGGTCACCTAGGAGAGGGCGCAGCATCAGGGCACAGAGGTAACCGATGGGGATGTCTCGCTGCTTCTTTGGTGTGACGGTGTCTTCTCTCTTCCCCCCCCCCCCCACCCCCGGCCGCCCAC
>VZTU01019923.1:36903-49202 GCA_013400835.1 Zapornia atra | reverse complement strand
TCCCCCCCCCCCCCCCCCACCCCCAGGCTCGCTAACGGGACCGGGGGAACCATGAACTGGGGGGTGTTTGAAGGGCTCCTCAGCGGGGTCAACAAGTACTCCACAGCCTTTGGCCGCATCTGGCTCTCCCTCGTCTTCATCTTCCGCTTGCTGGTCTACGTGGTGGCGGCCGAGCGGGTCTGGAGCGATGACCACAAGGACTTTGACTGCAACACGCGGCAGCCGGGCTGCGGGAATGTCTGCTACGACCACTTCTTCCCTGTCTCCCACATCCGCCTCTGGGCCCTGCAGCTCATCCTGGTGACCTGTCCATCTCTCCTGGTCATCATGCACGTGGCTTACCGGGAGGCCAAGCAGCAGAGGCACCGTGCCACCGTCGGGGATAACTGCCGCCACGTCTACTCCGACCCTGGCAAGAAGCGGGGGGGGCTGTGGTGGACCTACCTGCTCAGCCTTATCTTCAAGGCTGGCGTGGACGTGGTCTTCCTCTACATCTTCTACCGCTTCTACAGGAACTACACCCTGCCCCGGCTGGTGAAGTGCGAGCTGCCCCCCTGCCCAAATGTGGTGGACTGCTTCATCTCCCGGCCCACCGAGAAGAACATCTTCACCCTCTTCATGGTGGTCACCGCCTGCATCTGCGTCGTGCTGAGCCTTGTCGAGGCCACCTACCTGATCGGCAAGCGGTGCCATGAGTGCCTCCTGGCCAATGGTAGGGACAGCCGCTGGCACACCCAGGACTGTGCACTCTCCCAGGCTGAGCCTGCAGACACGGGGGGTCAGGTTTTCCATGGGGCAGACTACAAACCTCCCACAGCCTCCATCCCTGCCACGGCGTCCAGCCCCGGCACGCTGACCGAGGAGGAGGCTCTTCCCTAGAGCTGCCCAGGGAAAGGCAGAAGGTGCTCACCTGCCCCGCACCCTCCTCATCCTCCTCCTCCTCCTCTGTCCCCCGAGGCAGGAGCGCTGGAGGTGGCAGCACCTCAGAGTCGGGCTGAGCTCAGGGGCTCTCTGCCTCTCCGGTCCTGGGGAAGGCACCTTACATTGTTGTGCTGAATTTGGGGTAACCCCAGAGGACGTGTAGTCCTCAGCAGCCAACAGGGACGAGCAGCTCCGCGCAGCTCTGAACCAGGAGCGGTGTCCAGAGGTCAAGCCTGTCCCAGCTGGGCTGGCTTAGCTGGTCCTGAGCGTATCCTTGCAATGAATAAAAGTTTCTGTCCCTAAGAAGTGGTGACCACAGAGGTTGTTCTGCTCCTCGGGCACAGCACTGCCCAGAGGGGAGCAGGAGGTGCATCGCCCCCAAAAAGGCATCACTACCCGGGGCTGGGTTTGGACCAGTCATGGTGACAAACCACCAGCTCAGGTTTGCCAGAGAAAAGCCACTGAAGGTCAGAAGCAGCCCCTGGAGCTGGGCACTAGTGATGGCTTTGGCTGGAGGTGGGAGCACTGCAGCCAGGTGGGTGGTTTTTAGGGTGCATAGGGTGTTATGAGGTCTGCGCTGCCCAGGGAAGGGCTCATCCCTGCACCCAGCAAGTCAACAGCAAAACTCCTGCTGTGTTCACTGGACACTGGATGCAGGTGACCAAGAAGGACAGCTTCATTATCTCCTGTAAGCCCTGGCTTCTTGATTTAAGATGGGCTGCTGGGCACCGGCAGGCATACCCAGAGACACGAGCACCCCTGGGGACCCAGGGGCAGCAGAGCCCTTTGCAGCCACAGGCTGCCAGGGACAGGCTGGAGCAGTTCAGACAGGTCACACACTTTCAAACCAGCTCAGAGGTGCTGGGGGAGAAGGGCCACTCAGGATGGGCTCCCACCAACCCCCCCCAACAGGGATCCCTCACCCTACATAAGCCCCACCAGTGTGTCAGGGCCATTTCAGCCTGATGCAACCATCATTAATTGCACTCATTAGTGGGGCCAAGAGCACGTGCTTGGTGCAGCAGCGGCGAAGCGCAGGGGTGAGGAGCCGGCTGGGCAGGCAGAGCCCGCTGTGGGCTGCCAGCTCTTCCTGCCTGGCCAGAGCAAAACACCTGAGGAAAAGAGCCAAATAAAGGAGAGGGAGAAACACCCCAACCATTGATTAAACAATAACATTAAATGGCAGAATATGATCTGGTTTATTGCTGTAATACGTCGCGTTCTGCCGTGACTCAGGCGGCACTGCAATTTCTAAGGCCATCAACGGTAACTGAGCATTAGCTGGGATGAATAATTAACAATAATTTCATGGCAAATGCACTCGTAAGTAACATTAACACTGAACATGCAGCTCGGTCTGTTGCTGGGTTGGCTTTATTTAGAGGGTGAGATTACTGGGTTTTTTCTCTGGAGCAGCGGCAGCCCCGGCACACGGCGGCTCTGCTGCAGGGGAAGGGGCAGGGGGATGGATGGAAGGATGGATATGGGGATGGATGGGGGGATGGATGGAGGGATGGATATGGGGATGGATGGAAGGATGGATATGGGGATGGATGGGGGGATGGATATGGGNGATATGGGGATGGATGGGGGGATGGATGCCATCACTGCATCCTTTCATGTTGGGGCAGTTCTCTGTGCTGGGTCGCTGTGGCTACATCATGTGCCCCATGAGCCAGGTCCCAGCTGAGCGCCTGGAAAAGCTGGGCTCTCCCACAGCCCAGCCTGGGGAAAGGGACCAGCTGGAGGAGGAGAAGGGAGCGGGGGGATGCTGGATGGGAGGGCAGGGACCGAGGCGGTTGTCCCACAAGAGTGTGGATGGTGGAGGAGCCCCTGGGGGGATCACTGTCACCAGCCTGGGACCCTCTGGGCAAACAGTGGCTCCTTGTGAAGACACTGCTGAGTTTGGAGACCTCTGGGGTGAGAGAGGCCGATGGTGACATACAGGTGGCTTTCTTCCTGTCTCCTTTCAGCGAAGCCACTCTGATCTCAGCCTTCCTCCCCGCTGCTGCACTCACTGGATCCTCCACCTGAGAACCTTCATTGCCAGAGCCTTTAACATCCCAGGGTACAAGCAGCTCTTTGTGTGAGAGCCTCTGATTTAAAGAGCCAGGGCTGGGCTGTTTGTTTTCCTGTGAGCTTGGCCGCTGTTGATCGGGGCTGTCCTCGATTAGCACAATCCAGAGGTGTTCCCCAGCCACAAGCACTAAGCTCTGCAGAGATGAGACCTGGAGCCATCACCCTGCCTGCACACCCCTTGCCAGGGACCTGATGATCCAGTTGCCACTTCTTGTTGGGCTGCTTTATCTTGCTCCGAGTGAGCGTTGCAGCTGGGGGTGTCTTGCTTGTACCACCCAGGTTCAGGATCAGTGGAGGTCAGAGGGATGAGGGGGAGGGTTTTCCATCACCTTTCCGATGTGTTTGGTGTGAGCTGAGGTTGCCCCAAGCCGGTGCTGTGGAATTTGGGGTGCTGGAGACCACAGCACCTCCTGGGATGCAGAGAGTTGGGTTGAGGGGCAGGGCTGGTGTCAGGGGAAAGCAGACAACCCAGGGGATGTCACAATAAAAGCTGAATATTTCCCAGACTTTGTGGCATCAGGCAGGGGATTGCATTTCCTTGGGGGGGCGGGGGGGGAGTGCCCAGAAGGCCCCCTGAATTTTGGGAAGAGGGGAATTAAAGCCATCACTAACTCCAGCCCAGCCAGGGAGGTGGATGGGCTTGTGTGGGCTGCGATGCAGGTTGAGGGCAGCCTCAACTGCCCAGGGAGGGGCTGTTTTTACCCTTCCCAAATACTGCCTGTTTGCTGGGAATCCAGGAGAGGCTCTGATTTACATCCAGCGTGCAGGAGCAGTGGCTGCCCCAGCCACCAGCTCCCAGGCTCCCATGACTCCTGCGCCCCGGCGCTCGCAGGGGACGGCTTCTCCCCAGGGACATGTGGCCCCAGAGCTGGACAGCCAGGGTGGCTGAGATGCTGCTGACAGGGAGCTGGAGATCAAAGGCAGGGCTGGGTGCCAGCCAAGTGCTGCCTCCTTCGATGCCCCATTTAAGACCCTTTTAAAGAGACTTTGAGTCCTTAAAGAGACTTTTGAGTCTTTCCTGCTGGTTTGGGGGCTGCCTGATCGGCTCCTCAGTCCTTTTCCTTTATGGAGAACACGAGGTGGAGCCACTGGAAGTCACCAGGTGTTTTTACTGTGCACATCTGGCACTGCAGCCTGCTGTCACCCTGCTCTGGCTCAGCATGGTGACAGGCACCCCAAGCTCCTCCGAGGGCTCCCAGTGCTGAGAGCCACTGAACTCCCTTGGCAGCTGCACTGGATCAGTCAGCAGAGGGATGGCAGAGGGGCTGCAGGGACTTGCCCTTCACTGGGACGCCCAAACACCCAGCTTAGCTGCTGAAAAGCTGCAAAACACAGGGTGTTTCTGTCCCCCACCCAACTGCCTTAGGGGAAACCTTCTGCCTGTGCCAAAAGGCACTTGGATTTTCTCTCCCCAGCCATGTGATTCCTCCTGAAACGCTGAAATTGTAGATGAGAGGCTGTCAGGGGGGGTCTGGCCCCACTCTTCACCGACCCTTCCAGGGTTTTGCCAGGAGCAGGGCAAGAAATCAGAACTGCTGATGGTTCTTGATGTTTTCCTCCTCTCAAGGGTTTTTTATCTCGAAGGCCACAGCCCCCAGATTCCTGGTGCTCTAGAGCATTGCTCAAATTCCTGATGCTTCGATAGGAGGGTGCAAAGGCAGCTCCTGGGTGTGGGGAGGCTCTGGACTCCTCCAGAGACCTCCCTTTGCTCTTGACCAGGACGGGGGTGCCTATGTCTACCCCTCCTCTGGGCTCACCCCACTCCGCACCCCCGGCTCCCACAGGGATTTGCTTTGGGTGTCCTGGCCCCCCCACCACCACGGCCTCTCCCTGCCACGTCCCAGCTCAGCAAACCCCCACAGGCTTTATTTGACTTCCTGGAGTCAAACAGTCAGTTGCTGGGTGAGCTGCAGCAACTTGTCTGCCTCAAGAGCGGGGAGCAAACCTCTCGCAGCATCGAGCACCCGCCGGGGCTCTCCAGAGGTGTCCCCATGGGATGGGTGGCCCCAGTGAGGCACCCTGTGGGGCTCCACGGGCTGGGGAGCTCCCAGGAAAACACAGCAGTCACAGAGCCACGAAATCAGGGCTGCTCCCAGGGAAGAGGCTGAGCAGGGCAGCCTGCTGCCTGGGCAGGGAGGGACTGGCTCAGCCTCCTGGGAGTCACCCTGGGGAGAGGGATGTGTCCCCAAGGATCCCACGAGGACAGGGCTGGGGGCAGCTGGCAGGGCTGGTCCCCGCTGCCACGCTCTGCCATGTGGTCTGGGAAAGGTCTCATCCAGGATACCCTGGTGCTGGTGGGGCAGTGTCTGCCCAGCGCTGGAGGTTGGAGATACCAACGTGCTATTGCAAAACTATTACTAAGGCAAACTCATTAAAAAAGTGGGCTATAATTGCATAACCTGTGCTGCTTAGGAAGGGCTGCTGGGGGATGGGGTGAGTCCAGTGCCAGACCCCAGCTGCCTTGGTCTTGCCTGGGGTTTGCTGCTGGGTTCTGCAGCCAGGAGCCACCCATGTGGGGGACGCAGCATCACCTGGCAGGGGCTGCTGGCCTCCCCAGCAGAGGAATCCAGTTCTGTCGATCTGGCTGCAGGACTTGACCCGCCTTTATTGTTCAACCGAAGCGTGTGTGTGCATGTGCACTGACAAGAACCTCTCTGGGAGCTGTTTGCCAGACTCACCCAGTTACTGGGAACAGAACAAATTACCCTTCCCCTCCCCACACACCTTCAGCGCCGCGGACGAAACCCGGGCACGCAGGAGGGCTGCGACGGCACGGCCAGGCAAGAGCTTCCCTGCTCCAAAAGCTGCCCGGGTCCAGACACCTCCCTCTGGCTCTCTACTGGCTGGGTAGGTACCTCCAGGGTGCTGGGGCAGGGGTGTGGGGTGCTCGCAGGGCTGCTGGGGACCTGCAGGTTGTGGGGGGGGAGGGATCCCAGGGTGTTAATGGGGTGAAGGTGGGAGCTGCGTTATGGCTGTGGTGGCTCAAGGTGGGGACCCTGACATTGCACAGTCCTAGATCAGGACCCCACAGCAATGCTGGGGTCCCCAGCCCATGGGGCTGAGCACCCTGGGGATGTTGCAGGGGGGTGGCACAGCATAGCACCCCGAGGAGCAGGAGCGGACACCCCCAGCTCTGCTCCTCTGTCCCACCACCCTCTCCAGGGACCAAAAGAGGCTGAGCCCCCCCCAGAGGAAGTGCACAGCCCTGCTCTGCTGTGCACCCCAGAAGGAGCTGGGTGCTTTTGGGCCCAACGCCCTGCACCCACGCAGGGCAAGACGCGCCGGTGACACAGCGGGCTGGCACGCTGGGAGCTGGTGATGGTGCTGGGCTTCACCAGAGGCAAACCAGCGCTGCAGGCAGAGCCCAGCACACCTGGAGCATTGCCTCTGCTCCTCCTGGATGCCAGTCAGTGCCGGCTGGGCTGTGGGGCTCCCACAGCACAGCACCCCAGCACCAGGCTCAGCACCGAACTTGCATTCCCCTTCCTGCCTCATCGTGGGTCCATGGCCAGAGGTGGGTGCTGGGCAGGTGGGTGCTGGGAGGCATTGCCCATGGGAGATGGGGGCATGGGTGACATGGCAGGCTGGCGAGGGCGCACTGGCCCTGGGGCCACCCAGGGGCTGTGGGTCCACCACTTTCAGCTGAGGAGGGGAAACCAGCAGCTGCCCTCTCCCAGTTTTAAAGCAAAGGGCTGGAGCATTGTGAATGCTCCCAGTCCCAGCTAGCTGCCACGGGTTTGCTGGGGAAGAGGAGGATTTCTCAGTGTCAGACAATGCAGCAAGCAGAGCTGGGCAGAGGCACAGCCCCAGCACTCAGCACACACTGGCCTGGGACCCCAGCTTGGCTCTGCTCAGCTCGGCCACACCTCCCGGTGCATCCCCGGGCCGGCAGCAGGTTTGGGGCTTGTTGCAACTTAGCCCTGACCAGAGACAGGCTCCAAGCAGCCCCACGGGCTCTGGGCAGCTCTCCAGCCTCTGTTCCTTCCTTGCAGCCTCGGGACAGCTCATCGTGCCCAGCAGCCCTCCCCGGACGAGGGGACCCTGATCGCCCGTGTGCCACCGCACCCCTGGCCATGCCCCATGCTGGGCTCTTCTCACCCCACAGCCCCCGGTGAGGTGGAAGGAGCTTGAGCCTCCTCCAGGTATGTCTCTGAGGGTGATGGGTGGGCAGTGGGACGTGGCTCTTTGGGAGTGGGGATGTGAGGTTGCAGTGCTGCCAGACCCCAGTGGGGAAGGAAGGAATCAGCACTGGGGCTTGGTGAAAGCTTTCCATCTGGTTTGAGACTGGAGTTGGTTCCTGGGCTGTTCCACACCCCCCCCCAGCTGTGCGTGCTCCCCAATAGCCAGAAACAAAGCAAAAAAAAAAAACCCCAACCCCCACATTTTTCTGACACAAAATATCTATTTTAGAAAGCACAGGAAGAAAATGTTGGGGGCTGGAGATATCTGGGATGTGTTCCCCCTCCCAACCCCCCCCAAGAAGCATTTGCTATCTGCCATGCCGCCTCCCCGGCTGCAGCCCCAACCTGCTGGGCCAGTTGTGGCTCCTACGGCGGCATTTCGGCACATTCTTCCTCCTGCCAGTGCTGTGGGAGCACCGAGTGCTGCAGCCCCACAGCCACAGCCCCACAGTCCCAGACCCACAGCCACCCATCACTGCAGACCCACAGCTGGGCCATTCCTGGGGTACACGAGGAGCCAGCCCATGGCATGTCCCTGGCAGCAGGCACAGGCCCACAAAACTCTGCAGCTCCTCACAAAACTGGGTTAATTCTTACAGAGAGGCTGCAAAAAGTCTCCTTGGAGCATTACTGGTGCTCAGCTCTGTCCTCTGAGGGCTCAGCCTGCCCCGCTCACCCTGGAATCAGGGGGTGCTTCTCTCTGGTCTTCACCCACACACCGCAGCCCCCCTCCCCATCCCTGTGTTGCTCAAAGCAACTCCTGAAAAGCCAACAGCGTGGGGGAGGATCCAGCCCATCCGTCCTGTGAAGCCCATTCCCATGGGAAACACCTTCCCAGCATGGAGCCAAGAGCTGCCAGCTCACCCCTGGGTATCAGTCACCCAGGGTTTGTACACCCGGGCGGCAGGAAAGCTCCGGGTGAGGCTCAGCATGACACCCTCCTCTCATCGGGGCAGCCCCGGGGCTGAGCTGTGGAGCTGGTTTGGCTGACACCCAGCCTCAGGGTGCCAGCAGCGGGGTGCCAGCCAGGGCGACTCAGAGACAGCACACAGGGACTCTCCCTTTCGGCAGCCCCGCTCACCAGTGCTTGGGCTGCCTTGGGCGTCACCTGAGAGAGAGAAAACCAGTCTCTGGCGTGTCCCAGCATCCCAGCTCTGCAGCAGCTGCTTCCCCTTCGGCTCTTGGCATTAGCAAAGCAGAGCAGCCAGTTTTACCCATGGAGAAACTGAGGCTGAGGGAAGGCTGGGACCAGCTGGGACCAAGCCTGAGATCCCCTGGGATCATCTCCATCCTGCTAGTGGAGGTCATGCAGAGGAGCGTGGCTGAGCCACACCAAACCCAGGGGTTGCAAAAGGATGAGCCTGGAGAGCACAGACCAGGAGCTGTGCTGGTTGGATGCTGCACCCCACAAGGAGCTGGCAGGGCACCAGGGATCCATCCTGCCATCCATCAGCACGTGCGCCCGCAGGCAGCCAGGGAGAAGGAAGATGCATTTTGGGATGGAAATCCACTGCTGGCCCCTCCTGCCCCCATCCCAAGAGACCTGGCAGGGCTGGTGGCCACGCAAACCTTTGCTTTGCTGACATGCTGAGCTGACACTTCCTGTTGATCCTGGCCTGCTCCAGGGAATTGCGCTGCCAATCTACACTGACCTGTGCAGTCAGGCCAGGGGCTTGGTGGCAGGAACGTGGCCAGGTGGTTCATCCCCCACGGCAGAGCCTCCTTCAGAAGGATGTGCAGAGAGTTTGAGTCACCTCTGACTCACCAGGAGAGTGTGGGGCTGGGCTTTGCTGTCCAGAGAGGGATGGTCCCTCCACCCCAAATGTCTGTAATGCAGTGGGGGGCAGAGTCTTAGAATCATAGAATCACAGACTGGTCTGGGTTGGAAGGGACCCCAAGGATCATAGAGCTCCGACCCCCCTGCCACAGGCAGGGCCACCAACCTCCAGGCCTGGAGCTACACAAGGTTGCCCAGGGCCCCATCCCACCTGGCGCTGAACACCCCCAAGGATGGGGCACCCACCCCCTCTCTGGGCAGCCTGTTGCAGCCCCTCACCCCTCCCTCTGTACAGAACTTCCCCCTAATCTCTCATGTAACCCTTCCCTCCTTTAGAGTCTGGGAGGACAATGAGATTAAGAGCAGCAAGAGAGGAGCTGCCCTGCTGCTGCGGCCCACTCTGCTCACCTGCTGCTTCTGTTGCTGTCTCTCAGGTGGGGTGACTCGGGTCTGTGCTGACCGCCATGGATTGGAAAACGCTGCAGGCCCTGCTCAGCGGGGTCAACAAGTACTCCACAGCCTTCGGCCGCATCTGGCTCTCTGTGGTCTTCGTCTTCCGGGTGCTGGTCTATGTGGTGGCGGCCGAGCGCGTGTGGGGAGATGAGCAGAAGGACTTTGACTGCAACACGCGGCAGCCGGGCTGCACCAACGTCTGCTACGACCACTTCTTCCCCATCTCCCACATCCGCCTCTGGGCCCTGCAGCTCATCTTTGTCACCTGCCCTTCCCTCCTGGTCATCATGCACGTGGCTTACCGGGAGGACCGGGAGAAGAAGAACCGGGAGAAGAATGGGGAGAATTGCCCCAAGCTCTACAGCAACACAGGCAAGAAGCACGGCGGGCTGTGGTGGACCTACCTGTTCAGCCTCTTCTTCAAGCTCATCATAGAGATCCTGTTCCTCTACCTCCTCCACAAGATGTGGGACAGCTTTGACTTGCCACGGCTGGTCAAGTGCACCAACGTGCAGCCCTGTCCCAACACTGTGGACTGCTACATCGCTCGGCCAACCGAGAAGAGGGTCTTCACCTATTTCATGGTCGGAGCCTCCTCCATCTGCATCGTCCTCACGGTCTGTGAGATCTTCTACCTCATCTTCAAGCGGTTTGTGCGGAACGTGCGGAAGTGGAAGAAGTCCACCAAGCGCTCCGTCAGCTACAGCAAGGCCTCCACCTGCCAGTGCCACCTCAAGACGGAGGAGAAGGACAACAAGCCCCAGACTAGGTGTGTGGCAGCCCTACGGGCCCCGGCTCCAAACCTGACTGCCGTCTGACCGGGCACTGGGAGGGGGAGAGGGAGGGACACGTGTCCAGGGATGGCTGGCCACAGAGGTGGCCACCGGTGATGCCACCAACCAGACTCTTCAGCCAGGACCTCGATGGCTCAAAAGGGGAGGGGGACACATCACAGGAACTCTCCTGCTTGGGTCCGTGGGCACGTCCCCGAGTGTCCCAGCGGCAGGGACACGCTGGGTGGCAGGTGGGTGCTGGCTGCCTGTGGGCATGCCTGAGGGTGTCTGTTCTTTCCACAGAGGAGAGGAGCTGTGAGCTCGCCCGTCCCGGCCGGTTCGCCTTCCCCTTGGCCCAGCAGCTTTTCAAGCCTGCCAAGCCCCCCAACCCTCGAGAGTCGACCCGTGTGAATAATGACTAAACCCAACAAACTAAAGTTCCCTGAGAGGGGCCCATGGGTGCCCGAGCAGATGCAGGTAAGGCGAGGGCAGCCCCAGCTCTGTCAGCTGCACGTGGTGGTGCTGTAGGGCTTGGACATCGCTCTGCCCAGCAGCCAGCCCCGTCACAGCAACCAGCGCTGTGTGACCCCCGCAGGGAGCCCAGCCAAAAGCTGCGAGGGGTGAAGCCGTTCAGCTTGGAGAGCACAGGGGACTGGGGCTGGCAGGAGGGAGCGTGGGGGCTCCCATGTCCCAACAGCTTCTCATGGGTCCTCCAGCTCTGCTGCTCCCACGCCGGGTACAAACACACCGGTCAGGGCTGGTGTCACCCAGCACGGTGACAGTCCCCGAGGTGGGGCAGGAGCAGCTTTTCACTCTTTGCTGATATCCTGCCCAGCTGCTTTGCTGGCTCTGCTGCTTCCCCCGGTGCCTTTTGTCCGCCCTCCCCTCAGACAGACACCTCACGCACAGCATTAGCTATGGATCCAAAGGGACAGTGAGCGGATCTGCTCTGGGGGACTGGGAAGAAGAGATATGGATTTGCAGAGGTCTCCCAGGAGCCTGTAGATGGGTGTTCTTCACTCCCACCCAAGCTGGGACAGCACAGGTTGAGCGCTGGGTTGGCATGCCCAGCTCTGCCTGCTCCACCTCCTCTCAGCTCATCACGTGCCGTTAAACTTTGATCCACCAGAACGGCACACTGGCCCCCAAGGAAATCAAGGAGGGATCAGCAAGAATTATTTACTAAAGCTTGATAAATATTACAATAAATAGAAATTATTTCCATTTAATCTCTCCTTAAGCAGCGCTACGCAGCGGGTCTGCTGGTGCTCTGGCCAGCTGCGTTTCCAGCTCTGTGCCCCCCACCCACACTCCCCCAGACCCATGAGTGTGTCATGACATGCACTGACAGCGCCAGGGCTCAGGCTGCTGCGAGAGGCCATGACAGTGATGCTCATGTCTCTGGGAGGGTAATGTGTCTCTGTGCCAGGACATGGAAAAGGTGTTTCCATCACAGGATGTTCCTGTGGGCACCCCAGCACTGTGTCACCCATGGTGCCAGCCCTGGGTACGGGGCAACCTTGGCCAAAAGAAACATGCTCCAGGAGGCTGAACAGCACAAGGTGTTGACTGGGAAGCGGCTCTGGCACCAGCATGGGGGGCTGCTTTGGGACACCTCACTGGGGGCTGTGCTGGGTATGGTCCTCCTGACAGGTAAAGCAACATGGGAGGGGGCACATCTGAGGGTGAGGGCAGCTCTGGTTCTTAGGGGTTTTGGAGCACCCATGGAGGACTGACGGGGCACAGAGCATCACGGGGGCAGGCACTGCGAGGGGGGCCATGCTGCCAGGGTGATGGTGGTGGGGGGAAGCAGTATCTTATGGTGGGCTGTCTGGGAGATGGGCACTGGGCTCTGCAGAGCCCTGGTGCTGCGGCGTGGAGCAGCACGTGGGCGTTACTTGAAGCAGGGCAATTATTTGATATTAAACATAACAACGCTGTTCCGGCTCTGCCCTCGCTCAGCCCAGCACTGCCTGCGGAGAGGAAATGCCACGTCTCGGGGCTGGAGGGGCGGCAGCTCCCAGCTGTGTGTGCGGACAGCCCCAGCCCATCGCCCCATGCAGCTCACACCGAGTGTGCCAGCCCTTTGCGGACACGGCAGGGCACCGGGCGGGG
>VZTU01019920.1:0-24408 GCA_013400835.1 Zapornia atra | reverse complement strand
GACCTAGCCTCTTAGTTACTTCCCTCAGAAAATAGCCTAAGAAAATAAATGAGCTTCAGATTAGTTCTCAACAGCCAGCAGTCACATGTTCTGTCCGTCTAAAGGGAGAAGCAAATGGTATTGTACTGTGCTTTTTATCAACAATACTCTTTTTAAGAGTATTTTTAAATGCTCATTTTAATGTGTATAAATTTAAGAACTGTACTTAAACCCCCTATATTTCATCACAGACATTGCCATTGCTGCTTAGAAAGGAAAAGATACCTTAAGAACTAACCTTCCAAATTAAAGAACAGATTATAAATCCAAAGCAATATGTTAATCACTCTGTGAACAGAAATTGAGGGTGGTAAAACGTGTTACTTAAACAGAAATTACAGAAAATGAACAGTTATGCAAAGTTCTATGAATCTCTGAGCTTCCTGATATCTCATATATCAAAATAAATAAACTTCATCACTTCTTTGGTCTATCAATGTAAACAAATCTGAAGGTGCCGTGAGTTCAATTGCCATTTCTTATTTCTGTCTCTTAAAATGTCTTCTTTGTAAATTATTCTCTTAATTTGTGAAGTCTCCACCATAGAAGAAATTTCTTTTGATCATCTTTCTGTTCTGCTACAAATTTTGAAGGTTTCCATTAGATCATGTCAATGTTGCTTTATTTCCTAGGTGATTTTATGTAATGGGCAGAAATCTATATAAATTCTGATCTAATATAAAGATACTAAACTAATCCTCTAGGAATCCTCAAAGTGGGAAATGTCATGTCACAAGTATCTGATCACCTTAAATTGTGTGAGTCCTGTCTTTGCATTCAGTAAAAAAAGCAAAATGTTCTATATAGAAATAAGAAAAAAATCACACTGAAAATTCATAGTTACTCATCTGTCAAGTGTCTACTCTACATGTGGATTCTACTGAGCAAGACCAATGCTGTCAATTTTAACTGCAGTAAGTTGTCACATTCCTTCCATAAACAAATTGATGGGAAAAAAAGGTGTAATTTTTTAATGCAACACTGCTTGTCTGGATTATAGCTAGACTGGTAGAGTGTGATAGCTCTCATTGTTGGGGTCAGCTTGCCGTGATATAGCAGAATATAATGGTTTTGTTTGTATGCATGGCTGTGACCTGTAGCTATGCAGTGTCAGGTTCCCATCCCAATCCTTGGCTGCAACCCTGCCAACGCCATTTATGCCAAGGAATAATCTTGTCTTCTGAGTTTCAGAATTAATGAGCAACAGCAACAACAAAGTAAAAAAACCAGTCAAAAGCAATACAACCATGCAGCACCCATTATAGAAACACTGGTATCACTGTTAGCGGTGGGAATGACAGAAGCATCTTGCCTGCACGTATGGCATTCTCATCCAAATAGGTGTGCACATCATATGATTTATTTCTGTGGCTGTGAGAGACTGACATTAATAATCTATGAGCTTCTTTTCTTATCATAACCCTTGCTTGGATGCAGTCCTCTGAACTGTTACCCTGTGCCAATGTGCCTTTACACTGTGATGAATTGTTGCATTTCGGTGAAGGCAGGGTAATGTTCATCATCACATGAAAGCCTGGAATGGTGTCTTTAGAGATCTCTTAATTGTAACAAAATTTTTGCAACACTCAGACTAAACTGACAAGGTAAATCATTAATCCTTACACTTTTTTTCTTACTCAGCACCATACTCTGGTGAGTGCTGACACTTCTACATAGTCAGGTTTAACAAAACATGAATAAAATACTTGCTTTCCAGTTAAGATATTCATTTTTCCTATAAAACAGAAATTTGGCATTCAGATGTGCCATTAGACCTCAGAACCATACCTACAAAGGCTGTATAAGCCTGGAATATATATAATCCACAATTTTTGAAACACTTCAGCAGTGTATCTTCCTCTAATCTTCATAGCACAGAACTTTTCCCATATAGTTGTCACAGCCAATGCTCTCTGTTCTAGGGTCAAGACTGTAGAAAATGTAAACATTAGCTAATTGAATTACTAACTCATCTGAAGGCTCATCATAAGCTATAAATAATGCTCTTGCATTGTTCTTATGTCTCCTAGATCTAGTCAGTGTCAGTCATGTTAATGATGTGGTTTTTTCCCTTTGTATGTATACTGTCTGAATAATTTCCTGGTTTACAGGTTTAATTATTCTTCTTTTCTTTTTATTCCTGAATTAGTCTTAAATCGGAGTAGTTGGGATATTTCATGGACTATGTGTTTCAAGACTGATAGTGGAACCCACTTCAATCTCATGTCTCCTAAGAAGCTGCCTCTGTACATAAAATACAACTTTTTAATTCTATTTAGTAGATTGTATATCTTAGGAGATTCAGCAGGACCTACAACAAAGATGACTACAAATAACTTTGCAAGCTAGTCACTAAACAAGACCAAGACAAAGCACTCTCACTTTTTTGTTCACATTTATCCAACACTGATTTTTTTTGAATTTCCTCTGTATGAATACAGATACAGTCTGGATAGGAAATAATTAACCTGTTGCTGATCTCACTGTCATGGGGCAGACTGCTCCCATGGAAACACCTTCAGCACTGTATGGTGGCTGCTTTTGATTTAAAGCATTTTTCATACCACATTTTTTTTCTTTGATTTTATCACAAATCTGTCATGTTTCTGGATATTCTGTCATATTTCTGGATATTCTGTTGTGTGTACATTCTCCCACCCTTGCTCACACATACTGGGTTTGTTACACATTTGCATGCCAATTGGTGATTCCCTCAGGGTTGTGGATATGACTTTGCTATCAGTTCAGGTTACAGATATTAAGTCTCTACTTGATCTCATGCAGTACACACTGTGTAGCTCATCCAGGTATTTTTAAAGTACTTCCAGACTCACCATTGCATGGATCTACAGGAAGTTACTTTATTTGCAGTTAAATGTAGCATTTGAAAGATGGGAAAGGAAACAGTGCTTACGAACTGTAGGACTTGAATCAGGACAAAAAAAATTTAAAAGCAGTTTTTCAAGCACTAAATTGTTGAGGCACCCCATGATTTTCTAGGGGATTTTGTTATTTACTCCAGGCTCTGTTTTCATCTGGAGAAAATATAGAATAGGTCACATAAGGAGAGCACCCAGGCTCAGGGTGATATAAATGTGTTTTTCACTCCTCGTCCATCTTTTTCTCAGTGAAGTCAGAGAAAGTAGATTAAAATCTAAGGTACCTAAATGGATGCTGGTTACACTATGAGTAAGAGTGTCAATATACCTGCTCTT
This sequence comes from Zapornia atra, assembly GCA_013400835.1. NCBI lineage: Eukaryota > Metazoa > Chordata > Aves > Gruiformes > Rallidae > Zapornia > Zapornia atra. Next base: position 21,154 of record VZTU01019920.1, on the reverse strand, counting down.
CACAGCCAAGTATAAGAGGCTAGAAAATGAGAATTTTTTCTGCTAACATCTTCCTTGTACCAGCATGAAGGCAGCAAAGTGGTGGAGCAGCAAAGGCCCTAGCTACAAGGAAAGCAGCAGGAGAGGCTCTGGCACTACTGCCAGTGGAGCATTCTTCATAGGAGTCTCTGAGCTGCATGCGCCTTGCTGTGTCTGCCTGCAGAAAGCAAACAGTATCTTGGGAACTGTTACTAGTCCAGCCCTGGCCATGACCAAAGCAGATCTACTATGCATTGGGCTTTGAGCACTGGTGTCAGAAGGCAAAAAGTTGTAGGAGAGTCCTTGACAGCTTCTTGCTTTGTGCTTCGGTACAAATCCTCTTGTCTCTTGATTTTAAGATAAACTGACAAGAGATGAGGGGCTTAAAAGTGCCACACATTTCTGCTGGCAGTGGTAGCGTGTGACTAGTCAAGTGCTTTTCTTCTGGCTATTTCTCATATTGCTAAAAATCTGCAGGGGAAGTAATTAGAAAAAAATTGTCAACACGAATGATATTTAAGGCCCATGCTAATAGCTCAAGCGTCCCATCTGCTTAAGAAAACTATCCCTCCAGTAAGTTCATTTTTAATTTGAAGAGGATCCCTGGTTCAGTCACACCACAGTCATTTTTAATTATGTTACTGAGACTGTGTTGGGTTTTTCTGGCCCTTCTGGGCTGGTGCTCCATTTCTTCACCAGTGCTGACTCTCAGACACTTCATTAGGAAGACAGGGCCTCAAAACACAATACTCAAAGCAGACCCACTACCTTTTTTAAATGTAGGGTGATTTTTTTTCTAAAAATAAATTCATCTACTTCCCTCATTTCCCAACTGTCACACAGAGACATTTTTAGCATCTGTTGGTATTAGGAAGCTATAAATAGGGATATCTAGGGAACAAAACAGGGGAAGATTTTTCCTCTCTTCCTTTGAAATAGATGGGAATAAAAATCATATTTGAAGGAAGATAGTAAAGTAAGGAATGATGTATATGTATGTGTACATTTTCATCTAAATAAAGACAGCAAGTAATCAGTTAGAGATACATTGCTACTGTACTTTAAGAAAAAAACATGATTCTTACCAAACTCCAGCAATCTCAATAGATATTTGGATCTCACCAAGCATTTTGCATAGGTGTTCATTGGAAAAAAAGACATGCAAAAACTAAGAACTAAGACATTTTAAGCATTTTCCTGCCTACCTTAATCGTCAACATTCTGTGTGGCTTAGACACACATGGACAGCATATCTGCACTAGGATTTTGCTGATTAGATGGTCAACTTTAGTATCCACACAGCTAGCTCCCTCCTATAGCAGTCCAAAGAGTATTCCCCACCATGGTGACAGCCTGCTCTGCAAGAAAATCGGCTTAATGGGAAGGTATCTCACCAGTGAGACTGATGATCCCTATGTGTAAAGGATATTTTCATTGGTGTGCTATGGGAAATGCAATAGAAGACAATGAAAACCATCTGGATTTATGGGATCAGTTGGGACAAGTAGAGAATCAAGGCCTCAGTTTCAGTGATTCCTTTCAATTTATATGATCATTGTTGTTTCACAGATACTACCTTGTGCGGCTTTGCCAACAGCTGTAAAAAATCAGAGATTTGTGCAGTGGTACTAAGGTCTACCCGAGAGATATGACACTAACTTTGTGTATCAACCATTGCACAGCTGAGGGTATTCTTAGTGCCCTTAGCAGCAGCATGTTCCACAGGCAACTGTGGCAGTGGAAGGAAGAGGACGCTGAGTAGCCATTTGTTGTTGTCTTATCTTCCTTGGTACAGTACACTTTATGAGTTTAGTTAGTAGGGAGAGTTACAGGCTGGAGGTGTCACATAAACTTGTAAACTATGAGTTACTTTCTCCCCCTTCATTATCACTCTTTGTCTCCACTGATTGAGTTAAAAGGAAATGGTAATCACAGAATCACAGAATCATAGGGGTTGGAAGGGACCTCGAGAGATCATCGGGTCCAACCCCCCTGCCAAAGCAGGCTCCCTATCCCATATTACAATCTTGCTCATTTTTCTAGAAGTTTGTTTATAGATGTCATGTCTGAAGGAAGGGGCTTTATTAGACTTTTTTTGGATCCTGTAAAGTAATTTAGATTTCAAGAATTCTTAAACTGAGATAAAATGCTAAAGAAAGGTGCAGTTGAAAAACTGAAAGATGCTATAGTTTTAGGACAAGACTCTAGACTGTTAAACAGTCCTTTGTGCAGTAAGCAATTTTATCCAGGAGAAAAAGGAAGAGAATCTCACCAAGGGTTCACCAGCAATAGAGAGATTTAAAAAAAGAAAGTCATAAGTGACACATGGTCAGACCTGCCTTAAGCTACTTTTGTAACAGAATAACTGATTATATTATCTTAAGCTTCTACCTTATTAAAATTTGGTTGTGATATTTTTCTTTATATTTTGCATTGTGTTTCAGGAAATATCTTATTACTATGGTTATGAATATTAAATTAATATTTCATGATATATTATGGTGTATTATGATTTTTAATAAAACTTGAAGCTTATTTATGCAAGGGAAGTATGCTTTCATATTGTGGGATGTGTGTTCCTCTGGAAGTTTTTATTAAAATATTACTAGGAACATACAGATCACATTTCAACAAAACTAGTACTTTATAAAAAAGTGCAAATAAGATCTCATTACTGTAGATAGTTTTCAGAAGTGCAGGCAGGTGAAACAACAAGATGAGAACACTAGCCAAGATTTTAAATATGTATTTATTACCTAGAAGTGTAAGTGCTCATACCTTTGCCCTTGTAGTTTAAAATCATATACAACTGTGCACTTACTGTCTGTCTGCTTTCCTGATACAGTCTGGGTTGGACCCCCATTTTAGTGCTTTCAGAGTTGCTGTTCTCTTCACCTTACGCTGTAGTCTGTGGAGAAAAGGAATTGTGAACCAGTGAGACCAGTGAGCAGAGTTACGAGATTTTAGTGCAGGAAATATCTTCCAGATTTTGACAAAATTCTGGCTCATCAGCAACTGTGTCAGGATGAGGCCCTGCTGCTTCTGCTTCTTAGTTCAGAGAAACACTGTATAATCCTGGCCTCCTTAGTCAGGCAGGAGTTCCCCAAACTAGCACTCCTTTCCTGTCTGATCCCTCAAAGAGGTTGATAAAGACCATCTCTTCACAGGCTATGATTGGTTCAAAGCCTATGAGGTAACAGAAAAGCAACAGATGAGATTTTTTTCTTATTTCCTGTGGTACCAAATACAAGATATTTTCCCTGTAGTTTGGAGTAGTGTCCATAGACTTCCCAGAATTAGAAGATCATGGAGGAGGTTGCTTCTATGATAGGTGGCCCATTTTTTTGTTGTGATGGCTGCTTAAGAGGGTCTGACAGATGCAGAGCTATCCTAAATAAAAACTGAGCAACAAGGCGGAAGGGTATGAGCTAGCAGAGCAGAATATAATCTAGGGCATTATAAAGGTTATTGGAACATAAAGGAAGAACAATTGTGGTGATAAAGCATGCCTTGAATAGGATGTGCTGCTTTGGAAAAAGAGAAACAGAACTTAAAGCAGTAGGTTAACACATTTATATATGGGCTGTTAAGAGTTAGGAAGGAAAGCAAAATAAAACTGAGCTGGCTAAAATAAATAGCATCAGATTTTTTTTTGGGGGGGAGGTCCAATAAAAATATTTATACTAGAATAATACTGGGAGTCTAGTATAAAGTCATTTGTCAACTTTGGCAACTGATAGAGATTTCTCTAAAACTGTGGAGGAATAAATACTAGCGGGAGTTGATTTCTGAGAAGCAGACTGGAGAATAAGAAATGCTGACAACAGTAGAGTCTAAATACTCCTCTGTTAGAGGTGAAAAGAATTTGGGGTTTTTTTCTTTTCTTTTATCAAATAAAAATATATATCTCTATGGTACAGAGAATTTCCTATCCTCTCTCCACCTGGGTGAAGACAGAGATTTAAGGGACTGGAGACAATAGCAACAAGTTCCCACCCAGGACAGAAGGTGCATCCCTTCTGTGACTACCCCATCTCCCCAGGTGCCCTTGCATAACACATATGCTCTGCAGGTAGAACAGAACATTTATGTGGATAACGGTTCATCTAGCTTGGAGGCATTGCCAAGGTTAAGTTCACCTACACCCTGCATCAAAACTGCTTGGAGGTAATCTTGGACACAACAATGATGAAATTAGAGTTTTCATTTTCCAGAAAGGTAAGGATGTGGCTTAGCAGAACTGCTACCTTGGACTTCCAGAGGGCAGGCTTTTGGCCTGTTTATGAACCTGCTTGACAGAATCCCTTGACAGGCATTTCTGAAGGGCAAAGGAGTACAGGAAGGCTACACGTTTTTCAGGAGCAAAGTCTTAGAGGCACAGGAGTGGGCCATCCTCATATGCCAAAAGATGAGCTGATGGGGAAGAAGACTGGCCTGGCTGGACAGAGGGCTTTGGCTGGAACTTGAGTAAAAAACAAGAGTTTGTTATCTTTGGAAGAAGGACTAGAAGGACATTATGAGATTATGCAGGGAGAAATTTAGAAGGGCGAAAGTCCAGCTAGAACTTAATCTGGCTACTGCCATAAAAGACAGTAAGAGAAGTTTCTATAAATACATTAGCAAGTAGAGGTGGGTTAGGGAGAATCTCCATGCTTTATTGGGTCTTGGGGAAAACAGAGTGACAAAGGATGAGGAAAAGGCAGAGGGAAGAAGTCAGCAACTTTCGATCAATAGGACAGAGTCCAGCTGTAGGCCTGTGTCTAGTAGAGTCCCTCAGGGGTCGGTACTGGGACCTGTACTATTCAATATATTCACTGATGACCTGGATGAGGGAATAGAGTGTACAGTCAGCAAGTTTGCCGAGGACACAAAACTGGGAGGGGTGGCTGACACACCAGAGGGCTGTGCTGCCATTCAGTAAGACTTAGGCTAGAGAGCTGGGTGGGGAGAAGTTTAATGAGGTTTAACAAGAGCAAGTGTAGTGTCTTGCATCTGGGGAAGAACAACCCCAGGTACTAGTATAGGTTTGGGGACTGGCCTGTTGGAGAGCAGCATAGGGAAAGGGACCTGGGGGTTCTGGAGGACAACAGGATGACCATGAGCCAACAATGTGCCCTTCTGGCCAAGAAGGCCAATGGTATCCTGGGGTTTATTAGAAGGGTTGTGGTTAGTAGGTCAAGAGAAGTCCTTCTCCCCCTCTACTCTGACCTGGTGAGACCGTGTATGGAATATTGTGTTCAGTTCTGGGCCCCTCAGTTCAAGAAAGACATAGAACTCCTTGAAAGAGTCCAGTGCAGGGCCACCAAGATGATTAAGAGAGTGCAACATCTTCCTTATGTGGAGAGGCTGAGGGAGCTGGGGTTCTTTAGCTTGGAGAAGAGGAGACTGAGGGGTGACCTCATTAAAGTTTATAAATATGTAAAGGTTGAGTGTCAGGAGGATGGGGCAGGCTCTTCTCAGTGAGAATGGTAGGAAAAGGGGCAGTGGGTGCAAGCTGAAGCATAGGAGGTTCCATGTGAATATAAGAAAAATATTTTTCACTGAGAGGGTGACAGAGCACTGGAATAGTCTGCCCAGAGAGGTTTTGGAGTCTCTTTCTCTGGAAGCATTCAAAACCCGTCTAGATGTGTCCCTGTGTGATTTAATCTAGGTGATCCTGCTCTGGAAGGGGGTTTGGACTAGATGATCTTTTGAGGTCCCTTCCAACTCCTAACATTCTGTCATTCTGCCTCTAACATGATGCATGCCCTCACTTTGGGTATAACTTGCTGACTTGTCATGATTCTGGCTGACAAGATCTTCAGGTGCCTTCCAACTCCCAACGTTCTGCAATTCTGTTGTTCTGTGTACTTAATGCCATCTTTGCCTCAGTCTTTAACAGTAAGACCACTTCTTCTCTGGATACTCAGCCCCCTGAACTTGAAGACAGGGACAGAGAGCAGAATGAAGACCCCATAATCCAAAAGGAAATTGTTAGTTACCTGCTGCACCACTTAGACATAAACAGGTCTATGGGGCTGGATGGGATTTACCGGAGGTACTGAGGGACCTGGTGGAAGTGCTCACCAAGCCACTTGCTGTCATATGTCAGACAACCCATTATACAGCCACTGCAAAACAGGTAAATTGTTGCAGTAATCATTCATGTCTGTGATTCTGTGTATGTGTACTATGACAGGAGGCATAACAGAACCCTATAGTCCTCTTAGGGAAGATAAGCCATGTTGCAGTAATGCTTTCTGTGGTCTTTCACAAAGCAGAGCTGTAGAAGAGTAGAGCATCTGTCCATTCTTTCCCGTAAGGTTCTATGGGTATGTTGACAGTGGTTACTGCTTTTTCCCCTATTCTAGGCCAAAATCCCTTCCTTTTTTTTATATATGAGAAAGATTATTTCCTCTATGAAAAAAACCACAAGGGCCCACTGATGTGAAAATGAGGGAGAAAGAAGTATTATAGAAAGGATAATCCTAAGAAGACAGGGTGGGGGTGAGTACTCCAAAGAGTGTGTGAGAGAAAAATGACTTACAAAACATGGTAGAAGTCCTTCAAGTTGCTATGACACAAGGAACGATTAAAAAATATGTCTGATAATTGGCTCAAGACAGCTTCTATACGTGATCTGAAAGCTGCCAATTATTAAAATCAGTAGGGTTCTAATTGCCCACTTAAAAAGTTAAATCAATATAGTAAATGAACTCCTAAAGACTGAAGATGGCTTCTTTTTTTTTTCAGGGTTATAAATATAGCTGTTCCAAAATAGCATTGATGGATCTGGCTTATGGGCATGTTCTTTGATGTTGTAACTAGAACTAACTGCTTGACTAAAATTGACACTGATTTATTAATTTACCAGATCAGAGAAAGGTCAGTAATACTTTATCCACTTCTTCCTTAGTATTATCTTCAAGCTCACAGTCAGGTGTCATAGAAGTTTTCACTACATTAACTATACATTATGGTCTTGGAAAGAAATCCATTTGAGCCTGTAGAGTTTTTCCACTGATTAATCTGTGATCAGGCTGAGCTGGACTTTTCAGATGTGTCATTTGATGTCTGTCCATACCACAAGCCATACTGTACTCTGTTCTTTGAAATGTTTCTAAATGTTTCTCAAGCACAGGAATGTCTGAATTCATAAGAGTTTATCTAAGAAAAAAACATTCTTGGCATTGTTTTGTTAATGGAAATACTAGAAACATTTTCCAAATAAAATATTCTGTTATCTGTAGATTCCACAAAAAGAATGTTTGAAGGTCCTCATTGTATTAAAATAGAAACGCTTTCCCAGTATTAAAGCACTCAAAAATGATACTACCTAACTGCAGCTAAAAACATTTTTATCACATGTTGAACAACAAAATTCCAAAAAAGAGAAGATACAGCCAATCAGTCACCTAGTAAAATGTGTAGATATTTCCTATTAGGTGTTGATGTTACACATCAAGATATGCAAGAAATTCTGTCATGTAATGCAGGTGTACATTTCCAAAACATGACCAGATAAACACCTGCTACCTGGTGACAGAAACCTGCATTTTTATCTCATTATGAATATGTAATTCCCAAATAAGTAATGGGAAAAGGACAGTAAAACCCTTGGAGAAAAAAGTGTCAAGTCCTTTGGCTCCCAGAACAATTAATTTGCTCTACAGTTTCCTTTTGAACTGTATAAAGTGGTCTCAGGAAAAAAGATAGCATGTTGGCTGAAACAGGGTTAATTGTTGCAAAATAGATTTGTTTCAGAAATGACAGTTAATAGTTCAGCTCATCCTCAAATAAAACCAAAACCAGGACCTTAACAAACATTTATACTTGTGACAGATGCACTTGACCCCTTAACAAAACTGGCAGTGGTTTGATACAGAGGTAAAGGCCTGAGCTGTAGCCAGGCCAAGAACAAAGCATGATTGTGCAAAATTTTATTAACCTACATGATGACTACCTTTCAGCTTTAATACCTCCTTCATTGGATCTCAGCTTGGAATCATGTAAAAAGTAGTACATTCAGAAAAGAAGGGTGGCTCATTCTGCAGTGCCACTCAAATTTAAGACGTCCCATCTCCTGGATTACATTGACCAAAAGTCTAAATATATTGAATATTTTCAAGACACAGTTTTATCTTCTATTTTTCATTTCATTAGGTTTGTTTTAATCGTTAAGAATATTCATCTACTAGAAACAAAGTTAAATAACTCTAAGAACTGAAATTAAAACTGAACACAAGAAAATTAGGACTTGGCAGTACCAAAACTGAGCAAATCTGCTTCCTAAATATTTCCGTTACAGCCAATAGGTGAATGATCCTTTGGAATAAAATAAAATCATCTCAGAGCTGATGTACCTTTGAATAGGCAGTTGGATAAGACACTTCCTGAGGTCTGAGTTTTAAACTAATTTAGAATGAAAATATAAGTAGTTTCTGTTCTATACAGTTACTGTTTTGGCTCACATAGAAACAAAAAACTTCACAAAGTTTGTCAGCCTCAGGGATCAGAAAATAACAAGTACAGTGTTACTCCTTTGTAGGTTTTTTGTTTTGTTTTGTTTGAATTTTTATTATTCTTCTTATTTTGGTTGATTCTTTCTGACTTTATGACCAGAACAGATTATTTCTTGATTATTAAATACTCCTGTTTTCAGCAGTTTGTTGTCTGGAAACCTGCAGAGAGAGCAAAGTGATGCAGTGAACATCTGTGCACATGAGCTTGGAACACCAATCATACAATTAACAAAGAGGCTGAGAGAGTTGGGCTTGCTCAGCCTGGAGAAGAGAAGGCTCTGCGGAGATCTTACTGCAGCCTTCCAGTATCTTAAGGGAGCCTACAGGAAAGCTGGAGAGGGGCTGTTTATCAGGGAGAGTAGTGATAGGACAAGGGGTGATGGGTTTAAAGTAAAAGAGGGTATATTTAGATTAGACAATCTTCACTATGAGGGTGGTGAGGCACTGGAATAGGCATCCTAGAGAGGCTGGGCTGCCCCCTCCCTGGCAGTGTTCAAAGGCCAGGTTGCACATGGCAGGGGGCTGGAGCTAGATGATCTTTGTGGTCAGTTCCAACACATAATTCTGTGATTTTATTCTGTCAAGGAATAGAGAAAGTTGTAGGTGGAAGGAGTCTCATTCATACCTTTCCCATCAAATGCAATTTGACTATGAGCCAATCACTTTATCCCATAAATATGACAGCCTAAGTTAGCCTTTTTTTGAGGTCTCCCTTCTATGAAACATGGCTGCATGGCTGCAGTCTCCCCTTGAGCACCTCTCAAGGTTGCTCCTCCAGGCAGAGAGACCTTTTACCAATGGCAGATCTTTGGTAAGTGACAGATAGCATGCTGAGGAAACATTACTAATCCATATAGCTATTAAATATTATTACAAACTTTAATTCCTATTCCTTTAGACATAAACTGTTGACCAAATCTAAGACTGAGATTGGACCTAGCCACACCTAAGCTCCGTCAGGAGTTCAGAAGGCAAGGGGGTCCACTCTGAATCTTGTGAGTCAACAGGTAGTTCTTCCTTACGCATTGCATCTCTGTTGTCTGTGCGAATCATTCTATACTTGATTCTAACCCGATTTTCCTTTGTATGTTTCTTCTGTGCAGTAATTAATACATTGATCCTTACTATTGAACTTTACTAAGTCACACTTTTATAACATCATATTAAAACCATTTCTGCTGATACCTTTGACAGTTGTTCTTTAAGGGATCCTAAATCACCCATTCATGACTGTACCACAGCTGTAACTCTTCAACAGGTGAGGATACCTTGACTTGGATTTATTCTCAGTGTGTGACCCTCTCCATTGGTATGGTACACTGAAGGTGCAGTTCTGTCTTTCATGAGAATTGGTTCAACTGTTCGATCCAGTTGAAATAACACTGATAATGTCTTGTAAGCTCCAAGTTTCTTGGGAAACACTTGAAAGAACTCAATGACAAGGTTTTTTAGTTACTCTTCTCTGATGACAGGTGCCAAGGAAACTGATTCCCAACAGTATAATAGTTATAGTATAATATGAGTTAATAGTATAATTTAGGCTGGGAATGATATTTAGAGATCATCTAGTCCTATTCCCCCTCAAAGAAGAGTGATCTCCAAGGCTTACATCATACTCCCCAGATCTTACCCAATACAGTTTTGTTTAGAGACTGATACTTTATTAGCCTATTTTAGAATGTCCTGCTGACTGATACACTAATAAGAATCAGTCTTTCTGAGAAGAAGCCGCATAAAATTATTTCCTCACATTTATACCAGTGTTCGTGTCTATACCACTCTTATCAGAGCAGACTTGACAATTTATGAAAATGAGGCAATGGAATGTGTCTTTTCAGAGGTGATCCCAGTTAACTTTCATTTCATTCTCATGCGCACTTACAACCATTGTAATGAGCATTTCAGAGATCCTCAAGACTCCTTGGATGGGATAACATTTCTTTACTCATTGTCAAAGGAAGCACTGATGCCCACAAATGAGAATCTTTGATTTAATGTGCTTCATACTATCAACCTTTGATGATCAAACATAGGCACTGAAGTTTTTCTTTTTGCAGAAATAGCATTTATCATCTTTCATTCTCTGTATGGACCACTATATGGTCTGACTGGAAATTCAGACAACTGATCTTTCTGTTATTGTTGTTGTGGTTATGTTCCTGATTGTATTGACAACCACCATCTTTCTAATCATGAAAACCAGCATTTAGATAAATTGCTGTAATAAGACTTTTCTTAGTGTGTAGTGATTCTGATTCAGTGGCTAAGACTTTTTCCTAAACAATTACTAATGATAAATTTGGCTCAAGAAAATGATGCTGCTGAACTCCAAAGACAAGACAATTATGTAACTTGTCATTGAGAAAATCACCAGTTACAATGCTCAATGATGCAGAGCAACTGAGCAATATAAGCAGTGATGTCCTTATCAGATTGTAAGTTTCACCTGTGAAATTGAAATCTCTAGACAATGATGGATAGGGCAGACATGAAATGCGTCTTCTGCAAGGCTATGACTTCATCATATGGCCTTTACTTATAGTACCTGATTTTCCTATCATATTAGCAATTATCTTGCTAACAGCAAGCAGAGAACAGCCTGTTCAGGAGTTTTTCTCTTGTTTGTTTTAAGATAGTCTTTCTCAATAAGAATGTCTCAGTGGTTGACTACTGCCATCTTTGATAGCAGGCAGGCAGGCAGGCACATTAATTTAGATTTTTTTATCTTAAGTAGCTAAAGTCACACTCAAGATCATTCTCTCTGCTGGTCCTAGGAGTGGCTCCAGAACTTCTACTGATGCATGCCATCAGCAGCATGTTAACACTGTCACCATAAATTTGAGGGCATATTTATGAAGCACAATAATTGCTGGGGTCTAGAGTGCATTAATATACCTTAATATCCTTGACCAGTCTCTTTTGGGGCTTTCACCACCACCTGCCACTGATGGAACCCCATTTCAGCTTAACTAGGCCTTCAGTCCCAGACTTAGCTATGTCACAGAAGTGCTTGTCCCTTGCTCAGCCACAGTCATGCTTATCCTGGACAGAGACTGTGTTGATCTGGACCACAATCTGCTGACTGACTTTGTAGCTTAACCCTGACCCTGCCTGATTGCTATGGACCTGCAGTTGAGCACTAGATTGTGTCTGACCCAGCTACACCTGATCCTGACCTTGACCTGCAGATTGATATCCTGGCTTGACCTCAGACCTGTCTCCTCACCACAAACCTCCCTGCCTATCTGGACTCTTGGTTGATCCTGGCTGCCATCTCAGAGACTGTCTCTACTGCCATGGCACTGCTCCCTATCAGTGAGGTCATTGCCCCCAGCTGGTGTTGTGGCCATCCTCAACTCCTAGATAACTGTCTGTTAGGGAGCAACCCTGCTCTCAGTGTTCCCTGACACAGAGAAAGCAGGCTATATCACAAAGAAAGGTTGACCAAGAGGTAACTCTGTGTCCCGGTTCTGGCCAGGCCAGGGTCAACCTCTTCAGGCAGCCAGCACAGCTGAGCTGAGTTAGCCCAGGCTGCTTTCCACACCACCTGACACCACTCCCCCATAAAAGGGACTGGTCAGGGAAGGGGGCTCCTGGGTGCCTCTAGGGCAGTCTGAGTGTGGCTGGGGTGTTGGGTCAGTCCTTGTGATGGTGCAATGTTATCATTGAGTGTAATTTGCTATGGGCTGTTACTGTTCCCCTCTCATGGTGATTTTGTCAGAAAACTATTCTTATCCCAACCCATGGAGGCTCTGTCTTTTCCTCCTCCAGTGAGGAGTGTGTGGTGCTCAGCCACTGTTTGGGGCTGAACCACCACAGTCTGCCAACAAGGCTGGGAGGAGCAGTATCTCTAAAAAGGGACACCATTCTGTGGTATCAGAGAAGGTCCAGAGAATGCAACCTGAGCTGGTCAACAGTAACAAGAATCAGCCAAAAATCCAGCTATGGCCAGTTAGTATCATCATAGCAAGCAGTTCCTAGGTCAAGCCAGGTAATCAAATCAGCAGGATGCGGTCTGGCTTAACAAGTCCGGCTTACCTACCACGGTATGACAGTGACCAAGGGAAAGAACCTTTGCTTAAATGCAGCTTGCAAGGAAGCTGGGGGGGGGGAATCCAGATGGGACCTGTCACCTTTCACACAAGTCTGATCCAACCTTAGAGGATGGCAGAGAACTGTTCTTGAAGACAGATAGCGAAACCCCATGAAGGGATAGGAAGTTGCAGGGTGGTAGGTGCCCTGAAGCCCTAACAACAACCCACATAACTGAAGCAATCAGCAGAAGGTGATTGTCAATTTTTGTCAGCAAAGTGAACAGTAACAAACAACAAGATCTGGAAGAAAAGACAGAGGGATCAAATATGGCATGAATGATTTAAAAGATCAAGTAATATCCTGCATTGGATGTTTATACTATCGAGATCTGTGGTATAACTTCTTTTGGGAGTACTCACTATTTTATTTAAGAAAACTCATAAAGAAGCAGGGTTTCCATTTGCAACAGTTTTTGAAGTCTCAGTTTGTTTTTATTCTCTGTTGGAATAAACCGAATAATAATGATAACATTGTTTCAAAATAACTCTTTTGGAATGAAAACCTGAAGTTTTTCCATATATTGTCTCCTCATGTCTCTTCTTGGGTGCTCTAAAACACTGGATGTCAAAGTGACTCATAACAAAATTTCATAGATTGTGGGATATATCTGGAAAATGTTTCTATTGTAAGGAAAAAACAAATTTTCTGCAGAATGTCTTCCTTTTAGAAAGCCCTTACCATCTTGAACACGGGGCATATTATTTCTATGTGTGTATAGATATGTAATTATAAAAATCAGTGACTATTTTTAAAGATCAGTTGAATTCGGTACCGTTACCTATATACAAACAAAAAAACTGCTATCAAATAATTTCTGCATCAAGCTCATCACTTCTACATGATTTATGGCAGACATTTTTATTGTATGCAGGTCACCACCTGTGATTTAAATCCTTCAATAGAATCCTCCACTTCCCGAGGCAAAATGTTTCTGTGGTTTACTACTCAGATTTTTGCTGTTTTATTAGGTATGACTGTGTTTTCATAGTCCGAATGTAGCTGGTGTGATCTTCCAAACACTGGATTTTATTATGATCTTTTTTTGGCAGAGTAAAGGAACAGCGTCTATAAAATGTTTTTTCCTTGTGTGGGCTCTCTTAAGTGGTGGTCAAGCCATCTTTTAATCTTCTTTTGGATCAGCTAAACAGATCAAGCTTCTTTAGTGTCTCAGTATAAAATGAACAATGCTGCAGTTGATTGTGGAGATTTAAGTTTGTTGCTCTGAGGAATTTATAATATAAATTAAATGGATAGCAATCACCATATAGTGAATAGTTACAGGTGGTCAGAAGGTCAGAGGAAAGGGATGGAAAGCTACTGGTGGAAAGAAAAGAAGTGCCTAGGGAAAGCATTATTTTCAAACTATTTAGTTCTAAGCCTCTGATTTGGTTTCACAATTTTCTCAGGGTATTTTCATGTTCTGATAAGGGTCTGTGTCTTATCTTCCATTTTATTTTAGTAATAATCAGGTTGGGGCAAAGGAAGAAACAGCGACATATGAAAAGGAAAAGGAAGTTAATTCAGTGGACGGATTTGAAGGATGTCTATTTCTTTTTCATCACATATCTTTCATAGCTTTCACAACCATTCCTGAGAATGGTATAATACCATTTTCTATAGGAAGAACACAAGTTATTCCAGACCATATTAGATTATATAATACGTGTAACGCCAGAAAGCACCCATGAGCAGTGACCAGTTGTAAATATTTTAAAAGAAAGTGCAAAAAGTCACAGCTGGAATCATGGCTGTGGAATAAAACAGCCACAAGGGAAGAGATACAGCTGTGTACCAAATCAAGGCCTTGTAAATGCTACTGAGTAACAGCTGAGTTTTGAATGTCTAATTTGAGGCATCTTGAAAGATATGTATTTTAGGACAGTTGCTGAAAACTCACCCTAATTTGAGTGGTGAGTATAAAACATATAACTAATCAATCCTGAATTACTTGACCTGTACTTTGTACCTGTAATTGTCTGAATATCTGAAATGTGGATATGCTTCCAGGGTATCCATCCTCCTCAAGCTTCTTAAAACATATTTATAAAATGACATTTAGTAGCGTTGGCCTTCTAAGATCACAGGCAGACATTAATTACAATTACATAAAGGATACTGTGAATGACTTCGCTGATTTGTCACCAAGGCAGTTTTCAGGACAGGATATAATGATAGATAACTATTTAAATTGTCATTCCTGCTAAAATGAGTTTTTGCAGGAAAGTCAGATCAGAAATACAAACACTAGAAGTCTGATGAAGTACCTCTATTTCCTAGCTGTATCCTTCAGCAGGATGAAGTTACTTAGTATGTCCTCCTGTATTCTTGACTTCAGGTTTAGATATAGAAATAGCTTTGTTTTAGTTCAGATTAGCATTTCATTTGTTTCTTGTTTTTCAGAAATGCTCTAGGAATTTGTTAGATCTTGTTGAGATGACCCCCGCCAAAGGTGATGGAATTTTTTCCTTCTCCTAAACTTTCAAAAATAATTCAATGAGGCTGGAATTTTGGAAGCAAATTTTGTCAAAGAAGAGCAATGCCCTACTTGTTTTGTTAAAAAGCAGCAGTAACGGTGTGTTCTCCTTTTTTGGCTAAACAAATATTGAGTACTTTGAGGTTTAAATGGAGCCTTTCTCTTTTAGATGCTTGCCATGACAGTGGACGTTTTGAAGAAAAGTCACCACTTCTGGCAAATAAATTGATAGTCATCAAATAAAAACTATCTTTAGAAAGTGCTTATACTTCTACTACAATTCTATTTGAAGACTACATGAGTCTTCAGAGACAACTGGTATTAGCCCCATTTTATAGACAGGGTAATATGACATCAGAGAGAATGCTGGAGTCATCTGCAAGAAGTCTAAATTCTAGACAACTTCTACAGCATGGTTTCTTATATAGGTAAGAAATTTTTCCTTGACTAGTGTTGCATTTTAATCCCTTTGACTGGGTCTTTAAAGATACATAGCCTTTTCCTTTGCCTAAAATCAGAGATTAAATTTGAATTTTGGAATTTGAGTTTAAGTGAACTCATACAAACATTTGGAATTGAATTCATCGTTTCCCACCATAAATTCTTAAGTACAGGGTGAATCACACAGAATCACAGATTCACAGAACTGTAGGGGTTTGAAGGGACCTCCGGAGATCATCTGGTCCAACCTCCCTGCCAAAGCAGGTTTCATAGGATATATCACGACTCTTACTCTTACAGAACCTAAGAATGAAACAGTTACTGATCAGTATTGTTTGAGTAATGTAATTTCAAACTCAAAACTCAATAACAATAAACCAAGTGATTTAATTCTTGTAGTAATTATATTTTTTCCTAAGTTTTATTTTGTTGGTGGAAACAAATTTTTCCCTTTTAACTGTGGAAGTAGCTGCTGTTCAATAGTAGATGCATCTGATTTTCTTCAGAGGCATATTTAATAAAACTGCTTTACAGTATTTTAAATGGAAAGACATTGTTATTTAGCCCAAATTCTTTTACCTCCCTTATTGTTAGCTAAATAAATCTATGAAAACACAGCTAATAGAAGTTTTTATCATCTCTTTTTCTAGAGGAGCATGTGCATTGTATATCATCTTCTCAATGTGAAGCTGTGTCTTCATTGGCTTCTGAGATTAAAAGAGAAGCAAGTATTTCTATCATGTTCATGACAAGACTCTAGCACTGGCAGTGCAATGATAAACCTCTGGCCCAAGGGAGAGTAGCTTCGTGAGTTGATTGGAAAATTCGACAAACACAGGTATTTTCAGGAGGGGAATGGTAAATCTGCTTTAAAGGGTCATTTGGGATTGTGAACATTAGTTGAATAGTAAGTACAATGATTTGCCCCATCTATCCACAGTGTGATTGTATTGGGCGCCTTCTAGAAGGCACTGCAGTCAAGGAGTTAGCTATCTTGAGCAGGTCATGGCTGCTTTGTTGGGCCTTGTACTCCTGGCCTGAGCTACCTCTATGTTAGCATGAGTAGCTGGTGCTAGGGAACCTGCTGGAGTGCCCTGTGCTGGCCTGTGCTGCATGCTGGTAGGTGTTACGACAGACATAGTATTCCAGCCTGTAAGGAGAGGTATGTGATTTTGGTTTTTTAAACAAAATAAATGGCACCATGACATGGGACAGAGGAGAAACCTCTACATGAGTGGGATCTGTGCAGTTCACAGGGGAAAAATCCTTGTGGCATCATTCCAGTGCTATGTGAGAAAACAGAGATCCTGGCATCTAAAGGGATGTCAGATTTACTTGCTATCTATATTCCCCTTTTTATTCTGTATTACTAAACCAGGTATTTCATTACACCATTTGTTTTGAGGCCTTAGTGAGATCCAGAAAAAATGTTGCACCCTCTCTCTCTCTCTCCCACAGCCTCTGCCCCACTAGTGCAGAACATCATTGAAGTTGATGGAAAAGGAACTATTGACTATTATAGATTCTGAAAAAGGTTGTCAGGGAGTAACCAGTCCTTGAGAAAGAACTGGTAAGTAATCTTGAGCTAGCCCAGGGCCTAGGCTGAAAGGAATGACACCGTACATGATTTTTTTGAGGAACTACGATGGGACAGGGATTAACCAGGAGACAGGAATTGGTAAAATACTGATATTTAGAGGCATGCTAGGTGAGAAAGAAGTCAGAGATAGCAGAGGCAGTGCACATTGCAGTTTGGCAACCTTGGTAACAGGTAGGATCAACAGAAGAGCTTGAGGGTAGAAAGGATGGCAGAGAGAAGCTGTGGCATGTGGGGGGAAGGTAGTGCTGAATTTAGGGAAAGGGACCTTAAGAGGGCTGCTTAGGTAAGAACAGTTCTCAGATTTTGCACACACTGAGCATTAAAATTAATGCTTTCTCCATGAAACAGTGTTATTTGCAGCCTTATAAATATGGGGGGTTTTGCCACTTTCAGTAAAATGCCATGGGGGTTCTGCTGACTGACAGTGTAGGGTTCAGGATTTCTCAGAGCTTGCCTTTGCCTGAACAGGTGATAGCAGTGGCTAAGTGACTAGCGCCCAGCTAGTTGTAAGCCTAATTTATGAGAGACTTGTATGTGATAAAAGTCTGAAAAACACATGTAATCACTTTATAACAAAAATAGTCTAGTCCTGTATGTTAACTGTGACTGCAGAGCCTTTCTAACTTCAGTTGGGAACCAGTGAAAATAGCATAAAACCAAACTGTGTTCAGAAAATGCATAAAAATAGACCCACATTTCAAAGAGCTGCTCCTTCTAAAGGTGCACAGAGATTAATACAGTGCTTTTGATGCTTATTGGATTGATCGAAGTCCTCTTTATACAAGCTAAGATTTGCTGCTCTGTACCGCTTATGTCCTATTAAGGCTCTTAGGGGCATATAAGGAATAAGTGCCATAGAAGCCTTGTACTGGCTTTCTGCAAAAGGCTATTTTTAATAATAACATTGAAATATGTTCTTCCTGAGCACAGTTCATCCTGCTTGCATCCCTTTTTGTCACTGTATCCTTCAATCTCTTTCATGAAAGTGTCCTATGTCTCTAGCACTCATTTATGTTATTTGCTTCAATGACCTTACTTGACAACTTACTCCAAGTGTTTACTACTCCTTGAACAAAGTAGTTCTGCCTGAATTCAGGTGCAGTTAAGCGATAATAGTATTGCTGCTCTGTTTTATGAGGCAATAAGCTGGTTCACCTGAGTAGTTTATCCCAACAAGGGAACCAGAATACTGCAAAGCAAAACACTCACATAGCTCTTTGGCTGCAAAATACATTTGTAACCAAACACAAACAAGAAGCAGCTAATTCAAGGCTACATCACAATTTACAATTACTTCCCTATGGTCCTTAGGCAGCCAGTCACGTCACAGCACATATCACTGAGCTTTTTGGTTCAGCACAACTTCCAGTCTGTGGCACTGATGGGACCAGAGTGTCTGGATCCCCTTAATGATGCTTGGAAAATTTCTCCTACTGTCTTACTGCTCTGAAAGAGGGGAGAAACTTCTCTGAGACATCACAATAAGGGAGGGATCTATATATTAGAACTCCATTAGTGAAAAGGGGGAAAGCAAACAGGAACTCCATCATCTCCTTTTCAGCTGATGTCTGGTAGTGATACTCCACTCAGTACCTATAAGGCACCAAAACCTGTCTGATTATTTGTAGAAATATCATGTTTCTGAATCACGGGTGAAAACCTGTCACCTTAACATGTCAATTGGAGGCAAAAATACTTTTCAGATTTCACCTTCAGCTTGCACCTTTTTTTAATCCCAAACCATGGAATTTGTATTTGAAATAAGGGACAACATGCTTTGAATTTCAACATATAATTTCAATAGGACAAGAGGAAATGGTCTGAAGTTGTGCCAGGGGAGGTTCAAATTGGATATTAGGAAAAATTTCTTCATTGAAAGAGTAGTGAAGCATTGGAACAGGCTTCCCAGGGAGATGGTGGAGTTGCCATCCCTGGGGGTGTTTAAAAAATGGGTAGAAAAGGCACTTTGGCAGATGGTTTAGTTATTTGGTGCTGTAGGGCTGATGGTTGGACTTGATGATCTTGAAAGCCTTTCCCAACTTTGATGATCCTATATGATTCTTTTCACTGAATGTAACTATGAAACTTTTATTCAAACATATAGATGAAGTTTTTAGCTCACCATGCAAGAGATCCTAATATGACTGTCACACTAGCAGTGTGATTGTATCAGGTTATTTGCAAGCATAAAATGGAAGAAAGTACTTAGTAAAATACAAATTAATATAGTTTTTAACTTCATTTTTATCTAGAACTTTAACAAGAAGCTTCAGTCAAACCTTTGTCCTACAAGAACCAACGAAGGTTTCACCCTATATTTCTAAAAACCAATAACTATAATAATTGGGTTTTGTTTGGCTTGGCTCAGAAGGCAATTCTGAAACATCTAGTCAACACCGGTGAGTATTTTGTTAAAGCGACAGGAAATAAAAATCAATGAAGAACATAACTCTGCTTATATGTCCCCTCTCTGTCATTTTTATTTAAAACCCCAATTAATTTAATGATTGCAATATTGATTACTAACTTTTGAAATGTCATATTAGCCATTTCAGCTCACACAGTGTATTTAATGAGAAAAAACTTTAACTCTTGTGAAAAGCAACAGAGAGTAAATTAGAAGATGAATCATCAGTTGCAGAATTTTGTGACATTTCATTATAAAATCAATACTTTGACTCAATTAAGTCAGTAACAAGGTTTATTATAAATTCAAAATCTAACCTAGAATTTTAAACTGACTCTGGGATAAAAAAAATTCATTCTGAAGCCATGTAAAACACTGGCTTTTGGAGGACCTGCATGGCTTATTCATTTGGGCACCACACTGTTCGTCTGAACTGTTTGTGCAGCTTGCTGCGCCTCACCTTTAAAGTTGCTGTGAGAATGATGATGTAGATTCAATGGCTTCAGTTTAAAATTAATTTAAGGTCAGTAGTCACTGCACATATTTGTGAGTTAGAATTTTAAAAGTCTGATAGTCCATAATAACTTCATGTGGCAATGTTTGATTTTGTACAGATTAAGGATCCTGTAGGGCCTCTGTAGTCATTTGAAGCCAACTTGGAAAAAAAGATGGCAGATTGCTATCTTGGAAGTTAGGAGTGAGATTTGCTGTCTTCCAGTCATCAGGAACCTCCCTCCAAACTGCCACTTACTTTCCAAGATAATAGAGAGTGCCCTTGGAATGACATCAACCAGCTCCCTCAGCACTCAGTATCTGATGACACCCCAAGTTTAAGTATTTCCTAACCTGATCCTCCTCCATCTAGGGTAAGTCTCCCTTGCTCTAGACTTTTCCACGGGTCTCAGGGACCTGGAATTCCTAAAAAGCAGCCTTCCAATCAAATATTGAAGTGAAAAATCCTGCATCTGAGGAGGAGGAATGACCCAATGTACCGGTATATGCTTGGATCTGGAAGCAGCTTGGCAGAGAAGGACCTGCAAGTACAAGTTGAGCATGAATCAGCAATGCATCCTTGTGGCAAAGATGACCAACAGCACCCTGACCTGTATTATGTTGAAGGAGGTGATCTTTTTGTTCTGCTCCGCACTGGAGAGGCCACATCTGGAGTACTGTTCCAGTTCTGAATGTCTGTTACAGACTTGACTGGATGACCATCATATGTTGATGACTTAGTGAACCACTTAACAGTTAACCTGACTATGCCTGTGCCTATGCTGCACTGGTCTACATGTCCATTGTGGCCTTCAGACCTGCACTGAACTGCAGAAAACTCATGGCTGCAGGACAAATTCAGATCATTGTAATAGAGGATCTTGCAGGCAGCTCCTGCCTGGTACCAGCAATTATGCCACCTGCGTGTACTTGCCTTTATCTAGCAGAGCACCAAGAACCCGTCATGTGAAATCCTTTCTGAGACTGGAAATGATGAATAGAATTGTTTTCCAGTACGAAAAAAAATATATAATAGCTAAAATGATCTACAGGAGAGAACCTCTTCTATGGACAGGGGTCTGCACAATGTGTTGTGCATGGATCTTCAGTCTTAGCGAACAAAGGGG
>VZTU01019917.1:280-20795 GCA_013400835.1 Zapornia atra | reverse complement strand
ATTACTTCCTGGAAATAATCTGCGTAACCCTGCCCTTTTTTAGAAATTATAATGAATATGTATAATTAATCTGTATAAATATGAGAAATTTGGCTTTAATGGGGGCACACATTTGGAGGAGCGATCCCCTGTGTGCCCAGCACTGCAATAAAGGATACCTGCTTAATAGTCACCAAGGCTATTGAGTTTTGATTCCGGCTTTCCGAGGCATCACTTGTCACAGGGAAGAGCCTGTTGAGGAATGTTTGAGGTTCTTTTTCTTTTTTTTGGCTTTTGGAAAATTCTTTTAGGCATATGCCAGAACATACTCCTGTATTTCCATTTTTACTAGTATGAAATTGGACTACTTCTCTGTCTGAATTTGAAGCCTTTGGAAAAGACAATTCCAACTGTCAGAGCAGTTGTTTGGATGGGTTACTCAGTAATGTTTATGAACTCGCCATGTGCTATCTCTTGTAAAATTTCTGCTTGCTGTGATCTGTGAGTTCTTTGCACAGTGTCATAGGGAGCCTACAAATGTATCTCAGGGCTATAGATTTAAAATAAGGAAGGCTAAAGAGAATTATGAGACACAGTGAAGTTCTCCAAGAAGAGAAAACACTATTGGCTTCCATATTAGGTCATTTTCCACTCTGACAGGTGAGGATTTATTACAGTACACCTTATCAGTTATTTTATCATATTCGAACACTGGACATCATTTATGACAGAAGGGATGCCAGATGCTGCCATCATCCTTTTTTCTGCAATAAGGATGGAGCAAGTTGCTCCTGCTTGCAGAAAGCTGTCTCTAATCAAGAATTTTGAAAGATGCTGATTGCAGAATATTTCATCCATTCCTTATGACCTCCTGCTAAATGTTATGGTTTTGTGCATTTCTCCTTTCATGATTGCTTTTGTATTTAGTCCTTACATTGAATACTGTGGCTTCAACAGCTACAGTGTTTTGAAGCAGCTTATCACATTGGTGAGTGGTGCAGAATAACATAATGTGCTGATGTGCTATTTAGAAGATAAGGAAACAAATATTCAATTGTCTGTAAAGAAAAAGATTCACTCACCTTGGTGACCAGAGTCACCAAGGTAAAGGTGTGGTGTCTGCGCATGCAAGAGAAGGTACATATGGAAAAGGTGACTTTTCTGTTAATGTACATAGTGTACACTGGAAAATATTTTCTGTTAGGTTACTTATGAAATGTATTACCAACAGTAACACTCCTTCACACATATAGATGTTCTCTCAAAAAACAACACTAAATTAAATGTTCATACCAATAAGAACCCTGGTCACAAAAAAACCAAAACCCCAACAAACCAACAACAAGCGAAGTCTAAATGACATACTTTGTTGAGATAGTTGCATTCCTGTATTTCTGGGAAATAATTTATTGAGATGGGTGTGTATTTCTGGCCCCAAGTCATTAGCTAACCAACTAGAAACATGTTCTTCATCAGTATCCCATGGGTTTCTTTTAGAGGTGCTGTTTTTTGCAGGTGTGTGTTGGGATTTTTTTTTCTAATTGTATTTCCAGATTCAAATCTGTCCCCCATCACTCTGTTGCTATCACATCACTTTCTTCCTTTTTTTTTTTATTTTTTTTTTACTTCTGAGTGTTAGAATAGTTGTTAAAATAGAACTCTATAGGCAATTTTATTTCCTCTTTACCATACCAGGAGCCATCTGCTATGCTTCCTTCCCCAAGGGCTTCTCAGAATTTAAATTCTCAGACATCCTCCACTCTGCCTCATATTAAGATCTTTAGGATAAATGGCTTAACCCACCCACCACAAAAAACGAAACATTCCAAGTCCTCTAGTTGCAATTGCCTCAGAGAAAAACAGGCTTAATGAAAGTGACAACATACCTTGATTTTCAATGTGTTGTCTCCATACTCTGTGTGCTACACTGGCATGCAGTGAAGTGATCACCAGTTTTAGACTTCTACATTATTTAGCACGAGGAGGTGCTGGGTGCAGGTAGTACTCAGAGTTAAAACACACATTGGAAGAAGTGGTAAAAATACCGTCTCAGGGTTACAGCGCTGCTTGCAATTTTTCACAGACTAATAAACTGTCATTTTTGTCTGAGGAATAGCACATAGAACTCTATCTGTGGTTCTGGATATGACCTTCATTGATAAAATATCATCTGCATTTGAGCATTGATGTGAATATCCTAGACTATTTCTACCTGGAATCTTACCTGGATATGTTTTACCAACTAAGTGATACTGGTTTTTTGCTAGAGTGATAATGAGAATGGTAATAAACACAATTAGATAAAATTTGAACAGACTTGTAAAAATTCAAAGCATAAGAACAGACTTGAACTGTTTCAAACAGTAAAGGCAGTCTTACCACTCAACAGAAATTATTTGTGCATAGGCAAACGTGTATGTCCCTTCATATATCTGTATGTATATAAAAATGTCATCTACATCAGCGTGCAAATTTTTTTCTTTATTGAGCGTTTTTAAGTTACATGTTGCAAGCATCAGTCTGCTAGGAAGAGTTAAAGGTGTTCTTTTACCAAACTTGAGCTTGCTAATAAACCCAATTCCCTTCTGCCCCTTTTGACACTCATAAATGGTCTGCAATTTGGCCAGTATTGGCAAGGAATGAAATTCCTTCTGGAATGTGAGATGGTGGTTGTCTGATCAAAAAAAATCAGGAATTATTTAGACTGAAAGGAACCTCTTGAGACCACCTAATTCAATCTCTCTACTCAAATGGGGGAACAGGTTTTCTAAGACCCTGTTCAGTCAGCTTTTGGTTATCTCCAAGGACAGAGATTTCCTAACCATTTAGAATAAATTACTTGATGTTTTACAATGAATTTGTAAAAGATAAAAATATCTGGCATTAAACTATGAGGTAATCATATAGTTCAATGGAAAAATGTTAAGAAATATCTAGAACTAGCATATATACTGGTCCTTTATAGAGAAACATCCTTACCTTAGGTAGATTCATGACAGTCTGCAGTGCAATAGGAAAACAAAACAAGACACATGTTGTATAGACTATTCCTTAATATAGGATCAGGGTGCTGCTTTATGGTTGTTTAAAAACATACCTATAAACAGCATTCAATTCCAGTTGGTTGACAGTGACAAAATTTTATCCTTTCTCACTTTAAACCATGTTTGGATAACTGGGTACTGAGAGAGCTGGCAGAGGTGCTCACCAACCACTTTCCATCATTTCTCATAATTTCCTGGCTAACCAGGGAGCTCCCAGTTGATTGGAGGTCAGCCAATGTGACACCCATCTACAAGAAGGACCAGAAAAAGCATCTGTAAGGTTTGTCAGTCTTGACTTTGGTGCTGGAGAAGGTTATGGAACAGAGTAAGAGAACACATTGAATGCAACTACTTGCCTTGTAAAGGACAATCAGGTGACCAGGCCCATTCAAGAGGTCATGAAATGCAGACTCTGCTTGATTGACCTGATCTCCTTCAATGACAAGGTAATGCATTTAGTGGATGAGGGAAAGGCTGTGGATGTTGTCTACCTGGATGTTAGTAAAGACTTTGACACCGTTTCCCACAGCATCCTTCTCGAGAAATTGGCTGCTCATGTCCAAATATCAGTGTGTTCTGGCTCCAGCCAGGCCAGAGTTAACTTCCCCAAAATTGGCTGGATAGCTGTCCCAAAGAATTGTAGAGAATGGAGTTAAGTCCGCTTGACAGACAGTCACAAATGGCGTTTCCCTGCCCTCAGTACTGGGTCCAGTTCTCTTTATCAATGATCTGGACGAGAGGATTGAGTCCACCCTCACCTAAGTTTTCAGATGACACCAAGTTTGGCAGGACTGTTGATCTTTTTGGGGGTAGGAAGGCTCTACAGAGGGATCTGGACAGGCTGGATTGATGGGCCAAAGCCAACTGTATGAGGTTCAACAAGGATCAGTGACAGTTCCTGCACTTGGGTCACATCTACCCCATTCAATATTACAGGCTTGGGAAAGAGTGGCTGGAGAGCTGCTCATCAGAAAAGGACCTGAGGGTTTGGGTCAACAGCTGGTTGAACATGAGCCAGAAGTGTGCCCAGGTCACCAAGAAGGCCAACAGCATCCTGTCTTGTATCAAAGTAAGGGCAACGGGTCTAGGAAAGTGATTGACACCCTGCACTGGTGAGGCCACACCTAGAATACTGCATTCAGTTTTGGGCCCCTCACTACAAGAAGGATATTGAGGTGCTGGAGCATGTCTGAAGAAGGGCAACAAGGCTGCTGAAGGGTCTAGAGTGCAAGTCTCATGGGTGGTAGCTGCAGAAACTGGGGTTGTTTAGTCTGGAGAAAAGGAGGCTGAGGGGAGACCTTATCACTCTCTATAACTACCTGAACGGACATTGTAGCCAGGTGGGTGTTGATCTCTTCTCCAGGAAATAAGTGATAGGGCAAGATGAAATAGCATCAAGTTGTGCCAGGGGAGGTTTAGATTTCGTATTAGGTAAATACTCTTCACTGAAAACATTTCCAGGCACTGAAACAGGCTACTCAGCTGGAGACAACATCTCTGGAAGTATTGAAAAGATGTGTAGATGTGGTGCTTACGGACATGGCTTAGTAGAAGACTTCATAGTGCTAGGGACTGTGTAATCTCTCGCAGCTATGCCTCAAGTTGCTAAGAAATCTGGCATTAATGACTATTTTTTCTTCCTGAAAAAAACCAAGCCAAAACAACCAAACCAAAACCACCCCCCCCCAAAAGCTACTAAGAAAAAATCAAACAAAAAACCCTCAAACCAAAACCAAACTCTTTAGACCCCAAACCCCCTTAAACCCCATCCATGTCCCTCAAAACAAAACAACAAACCAACTAAAACTCCAACAAAACGTTAAGAACTGCTGTAGCATTCTCATTTTCAGTTTTCCAGTTTATTTTTCCATAGTGAGTAGCATTTAATTTCTGTCTGACTCATTTAGAGTCAGATTCAAATAGCCTGTGGTTACAGAGTCTTTGATTTGTCTCTTGCCTAAGCTATAGATTTCATGAATGAGAAAAGAAGTTTTATTAATGGTGCCCATAATGCTGTACTTATTTCTGAGTCCTTGCCGTATTATTTTTACTTCAGAAAAGCTAATTAAATAAATAACATACAAACCTAAAAGGCTGGGAATGGCTAAAAGTTATTTTGAGTTAGAAGCTGGTTTAGAGACTCCCAGGCTCAGGTTGTAACGGTATTTTGGTTATCATCAAGAAAAACAATGGACAACATAAATTCTTTAGAGTATTGTCAAGTAGAGAAAATATTTTCCCAAATAGAGATAGCTAGAGAATGAAAAACATGCAGATCGTGTCTCACTAGTAGTATTTAAGGTTTTGGTCTTACTGTTTTTATGGCTTAAAAGGAAAATTATTTCAGTTATTATTTCTCTAAGGACTAGATTCTGATGGTTACTTTTCTTGATGTTGAATAGTTAAAAGAACTGTTCTTATAGGCACATAGTTGCCTATGAGAAAAACTGAAACGGTGAAATGTTTCATTATCCAATAAGTTCTGTCTTATAAGAAAAATAAACAAATAGTGCTGCATAACTTTTTACATCAGCAAGCATTCAGTGCTTTGGAAAAGAAGAAGTGAGCTTTTTGTGTTCCTGGAATCTCTAAACCATTGTTAGACAAGATTGTTGTGGCTGATGATGTAGATATAGCAGAAAAATAAAGATGACTGTAATAATTAAAAATTGATTAAAGGACTTTGACAAGGCATAGAAATCTGGTTTTGTAACACCTCCTATTCTAAAGCACGTTTTATAAATACAAAAGAAACATGACATTTCACTTGCACGTGTGATCTTGCACTGTTTACCATACACAGGTTGTATATAGTAGGAGTAATCAAGTATTCTCATTAATAAATCTTCTAATTAATCTAGACTTCAGGCTTGATGAAATTATTTTCAAATTAATGCCAATTTCTGTAAATGTAGATGTTATTAGCTAATTTTCACAACATTCATTGAAGTTTATTTGTGTGAATTACTGTGACTTGTTTGCTTCACTTATTCATGACTCATTATCTAAGATCTGCGGCTGACTGTTGTTTGGTTTTGTTATACTCACTAGAGGCATTTACAGGCTGAATACATAAAAATACACTTGCGTGACATATAGCATTTAGCGATGCAAAAAATCTGCAAGAAATTGCTGAAAAATTCTATTCATTTTGCATTCCACACTACTCGATCAAACTTCAAGTACATTCAAGTATTTTGGAAAAAAGAAGAGCAATATCAGAATAGGTAACTGTATTGGGTTTTTAATGTTTCTAATTGGGTTTCTAACGAAAACTAACATGAGGAGCGTAATATGTTCTGCCCCTGTCCCTCTTCCTATAGTTCAGGGTGATGTTGACCTTTTTTCTGTCACTGTCCCTGTGGGTAAACTCAGCTTTACCTCCCAGAAGAACCCCTGGGGCCTTTTCCACAGATCTGATCCCCAGGCAAGCAGTGCCCAGTGGATTGAAAGGGGCTTGGCCTTGCAAGGTGAGGAACTGTGGCTTATCCTTATTAAGTTTCATCATGTTGAAACTCCTAGCAGGATGGGGAGGAGAACTATGAGGCAAAGGTAAAACTCGTAGGTTTAGATAAGGACAGTTTACTGGGACAGGATAGGGAGAGGAAAAGAACCACAGTGCTTAGAGTACACAAAGCAGGTGACACAGAAGGCAATTTCTTACCTGATGATCTGACCCAACTGGACGCTTAGATCAGCCCTGGATCAGATCTTCACAACCAGCCCCCTTTTATGCTGAGCATGACATCATATGGTACGGAATAGCCCTTTGGCCAGTTTGGATCACCTGTTCTGGTTACGTCCCACCCCAGCTTCCTGTGAACATTTAACTCTCTCCAGACTGAAACCAGGACATTAATGATGGGCCCCTCTGCCAGCCTATCTGGGATGTCCTTGAATGGTTCCCCCTAGTTTTGTTAAAACTGAAACAAACAATAACCCCTGATATACAAATCATTACTACCTTTTTCTCCTTTGTGTGCCTAGTAATGTTTTCCAATGGTATCAATTTCATCATTTTTCTGGAACCAAACATAAATAGAGCAATCTGTGTAATTCCTCAGATTATCCTTTTGACTTGCTTTGAAATTTGGAACATTATTTGTGTTTTTCCAGCTGTCAGTTGCATCCCTAGAACTTCATGACCCTATATTGTAATGTGCAGGTTTTGGATACCAGCAAGAATGAACTGCGTACTTTCCTTGTCTTTTCCCAGTCCTCTCTATGAAAATCATTAGTCTCACTTCTTGTTTCACAGTTAAATTTCAAATTTGGTCTTGATACACTGGGAGCTTATAAGAAATACATTGCCTTATAAAGTATTCAGGGCAAAAATTCTGTCTTAGAGTAGCAAACTGACAAAGTTTGATGGCACATAAAACCTGCTCTCCTAGAGGAAGCTTGAGATGAAGCTTGAGATGTCCTGCTCAGAGATTTTACTTCTCCATATGAGTTGCACCTTTCTTGTCTTCATGACCTTCTACTAAAAGTCAGCTTACTGCCTTCTACTGTGTGTGCTTTCAGGCTCACTGACCTAGTACACAACAGCTGGTAGTGAGATCCTGGAGTAGGAGAGCATCTGTCGCAACATGCAGATCTAGATTCCTCCTAAAAATCATGATACCTCTACACGGAATCCTAATTTTTCCCACCCTATGGTGTGGGGTCAAATGTATGAATTCCCATCCAAATTATTGAACCACAATCGCGTGGTTCAGCCCCATTCAGCAACGAAGTACCATGCAGTCACTCACTCCTCCCTCTCTGGTGGGATAGAGAAGAAAATGTGAAGAAAAAGGTAAAGCTCACATGTTGGGATGAGGCACTATAAGAGCACAGGAAAGGAAGAGGAAAATTATGATACTAAAAGAGTACATAAAGCAGTCGATACACAATGCATTTTGCTCACCACATTTAAACTGGTGTCTGGCCTAACCTCAAGCAGTGACCCTTCCTCCCTGACCAGCCCCCTTTTATGTGTTGAGTGTGATGTCACATGTCCCCATTTGCCCCCACCACCACTACCACAACCCACACTTTTAAACAGGAATAATGGCAACTTGTGATTCTGAGATACACTGTAAGACTAAATTAATTGTGTATTTTTCAGATACTAAGTATCTAAACAGGCACCATATAAGTAATCTGGATAGAAATGATCCAGGACCGATGCATGTCACAACAAACCGGGGGTTTATAAACACAGGGAGTTCAAAAAATCCCATTTCCTATCAAAAGTATATTTTTTAAAGACTGGGAAATCTAACATTGCATTTTCCCTTCATATTCACCTACAGATAACAGTTATTTTATAATTGACATAGATTTTAAGCATAACATTTTCCATCTGGTGCTTTATTTCCCATATTATACCATTTTAATTGGAAACCTGACATTAGGCTTTCTGAGGTGAAAAGTTTCTCTAGAGATTCTCAATAAGCAGAACTCCATGGAGTAATACAATAAAAAAATTACTGACAATTTATATATGCTGTTAATTTCACCAACTGTGCCCAAATTCCAGAAGTGGCCCCTAGGTATTACATTTAAACATTATTTTCTTTGCCATACTCCACTTTGAGAAAAGAATATGCCAGGAGCTGCTCAGAACATGACTACAAGGTTACAAATAGCTGTCAGTGAGGTCTACAATTATTATCTTTCCTCGACAAAACTGGAAGCACAAGACAAGCTGGGCAGCAAAGTAAAATGTGGACATAATCAGCTACAGAAGGAAGGAAAGCGAAATGCATGCATTTCTACCATGTGAGAGAACATCAGCATAATTGAAACATTTTAAATAAGTGAACTCATTTGAAGCAGAACTCCTACAATGAAAAAATCAGTACACTGGTCTAGAACTTCAGCTATCTTAATTTGTTTACTTTAGATAAGGCTGAAATTTAGTGTGCATGTGTGTATGAATACATGAATATACCTTAAAATATAAATAAAATATGATCCCTTACCGTAATACTCATATCTTGTAATAATACTCACAATGCCCTTATAACAATTCTTTTTTTTTTTTTTTTAAACTCCATAGGGAACTTGTGGCATGGGTATGTATTAGTTCACCTGTGGCACTCCAGTCTTGTGAATAAGAACAGGCTCACAGTATTTAGGTTTTCCTACTAGTGGGCAAATAATGGAATATTTCATTAGCTTCCACATGGTCAGACTTCCATCCTATGAGTATTGTGAAGGTAACTACGTAAATTTCTGCAGTGAGGGAAGGGAAGGGAAGGGAAGGGAAGGGAAGGGAAGGGAAGGGAAGGGGTGAAGGCAAGTCTGGATGAATTGCACTTATGAGTTACAGAATGTGTTTAATCTTAATTCATATTACCATGAAACTGATGGAGTTTATATCAAGATTAACATGTCCATAAATCTAGCTGTGGATAAATTTTTTGTGGTATGGTTAGCTGTCTGTCTGTACATGAAAGGAAAACCTTTAGCCAATGAAATTGTCAAAGGCTGCTGCTGTTAAACATCTTGCGAAATCTACATTAGAAGCCTGAAGTCTATTTTAAAATATCATTGTATGTCATTATCCTTGCTTTGACAAGGTATTCTCAGCATTATATAAAATAAAAATAATTGTCCTAGGCATATGAAAAAAGTAGAAACTGCACTTAAGAAAATGTAAATACAAAATAATAAGCAACATCAATTCAGCATAGCTATTGCTACCCTTTTGTACCAACACGAGGTCAAACTTATTCCTTATTAGATCATGTTTGTCAACTTATGTCTTATTATTTTAATCTTCTGGAGGTGCTGGGTAAGTAGACAACGTAAGACACTCTTGCTTTATTCCCTATAGTCAAGCTTTATGTATAGAGAACTAATCTCTAGATGCAAAGCTAAAAGCTTGCAAGGATTTAAAGCACAACAGAAAGCTATGTGTGTTGCTACTTATCTGGGATGTGACTACACAAAGATAAATAAAATTGCATGTTCTTGGCTAGGCTCAGACTACTTTGCTCAGTTACTGAGTCCTTTTCAAAATACCTATTTAACTCAGATCAATTAAAGAATAAATGAGGAACTAGGTGATCCATCTGCACAGCTAATTGCTTGTCTGGTGTGGTGTCTCAAGTTTTATCTTTAATATCTCTTCATTGCAAGAAAGCTAGTATCCCTTTGAGAGGGATGACTAATGCCTATTAGAAATATTTTAATGAATTTCTGAATTGCTGGGGAAGGTGTCATAGTTTAATGGTAGATTTCTGCTCACACAGCTGTCTGTGGCAAATTTCAGGTGTAATATTATCTATTAAGCTCACAGCGGGTAACAAGCATAGAGCTAAGTATATTTTCTGGCTTTGCAGGAGATTGAAGCTCAATTTTCTGATTGTTGGACTCTTACTAGAAATTTAAATGTGGTTCTTCTAGAAATGACCCATAGCTACGAAACTTGTTTGGAATCTGGTCTGTCTTCTGGAAGGTTTCCTTTCAGAATTTGCTAAGTGTTCATAAACTGAAAACTCAGAAAGTTTAGCAAAGGGAGAATAATATTAACCCTAGTTTCCATTGTACTGACTTTTAACATAAACAAAGATTATGGTTAAGATTCCATTTCTATGCCAGGTGCAAGCAGAAGTGTTCTGGACTTAAATTTATAACGTGCACTAAGGTCACAGTTAAACCACATCACAAGAACAAATGTGTGCCCTTCTCTTTACTGAGTCTGCATATCCCGACTTCAGGTTAGTTGCTGCAAAAGCTCCAATCTGAAATTAACTTCTTTTTTTTCACAACTTGCTCTTTTTCAAAAGAATTGCTAAGATAGTGTTACTGAATGATTTTAAAACAAAACATAATTAACTCGTCATTTGTCTATAACACGTCATGACAAGACATCATCAAAATGGTGAATGTTATTCCAATGCAAAGAATAAGACCTGGGCATAAATTGGTTGAACCTGCTGCTGTGTTGAGTCAGAACCTGTGTTGGAAAAATAGCAGGAGTTAAACCAAAATAATACTAGGTGGAACTGTGATTCTCAGCAAGGACGCAAGGTCATAGTGCATAGAGGAAACTGAAATTCAAGTAATTTGTTCATCTGATTCCTCCATATCCTGAAAAGTCAACTGTACCTCAAAAAGCAAATAGATCCAATATGTTAAATGAAAAGGAACATAATAGAGGAAAAATAAGGAACATAATAGAGGAAAAATATTTTATGATTTTTCAAACTAGTCATTACAGGAGAAATTTCTTACTTTATTTTTTGTGACATAGTGCACCAGAACAACCATTTACAAATATAGCATGGATACCACAAATATAGCATATGCACCACAGTTGGTAAGGCTATAAAGTTGTATTCATGAACTCTTTTCTTCTCTTCTATCACAGGTTCTGGAAGGAAAAATCTGGCTACCATTTTTCATTTCTTACTCAAATATATTTTTTTTTCTTTTTCTTCTGTAGTATCCAGAACTTTATTGCGATGTAGAAATGTTCCAGCCCTTTTTGTCAGAGGTCTGCCTTTTCTCAGCTCTATGAAGAAGTGTTAAAAGGTGAGCCAAAGACAACAAGGGTTTCTGATTCAATGACTGAATGGCAGCAACCTGAAGAAAACTGTGCTTTAAAGATTAGCATAATTAAAGACATAATTACTTCCTTCAGGAACCAGGAATGGACAGAGAGGAGGGGTTAGTCAAAATTAGACACTGAAGAAATAACTGTGGGAAGGAATGGAGTGCACAGGAAGGAAATTAGAAGAATAGAAGTCATGTTGCTGAATTGAAGTGATGCAGCTTTGAATTGCTGCAAATGCTCTTAAGAATTTATACAGGATGATGAAAAAGAAGAAGAGAAAGCCTCGAAACATACTATTAAAAGCACTGTATCCTTCCAAGGATAGATGTTTGGTTACAGGTAAGCATACATTGATTCTCAAAGAATACACCAATCATGAACTATTTCTCCATCCACTATTTAAAAACAGTGTGTACCTCCAATCTTTCCTCTCTACAGCAGTCTGAAGGCAACTACTAAAATGTTCTGCATAATATTTAGTTCTTAGACTTTTATTTATTTTGGTGATGTTAATAGCCCCTAAGATCCCTCAGTTCTGCATAAAGCACACAGCATCAGCTATAGGGGCACAGGTTTTTAATTCCCACATGTGTTCAGCATTCCTAAATCTAATCACTGGTAATACCAGGAGGCTGGTTTGAAACCACTGAGTAATTTGGAACGGACCTTAAGCACAAGAGCTCTTCAGCCTTTTCATTAACAGTTTGTAGTACAGGCCATAACAAGGCAAGTGTTGCCTTGTAGCAAGGCAAGTGCACCACGCTGAGTGGTGCAGTTGACATGTGAGAAGGAAAGGATGTTGCTGCGATTAAGAGACAGGACACAGCTTGATGCAAGCTAATTGTCGTTTTATTGTAGCAAATCACAAGTTTATATACTTTGCAAAGCCCACGTGTGCCTTAGTTTCATTGGAGCACAGAAGCCATTCTTACATTTACTATTTGCTGATTGGTT
The DNA here is from genome assembly GCA_013400835.1 of Zapornia atra. Classification (NCBI taxonomy): domain Eukaryota; kingdom Metazoa; phylum Chordata; class Aves; order Gruiformes; family Rallidae; genus Zapornia; species Zapornia atra. The sequence continues at coordinate 8,267 of VZTU01019917.1, read as the reverse complement.
TAAAAACACGAACATTATTAGAAAAAGCAACTTAGGCCTAATCACACAACCTTTACACATTCTCTGTTTTTGTTTCTAAAAGCATGTTTCTAAAAGCCTTTCAAGGCTGACCAGGTCCTGTTATGCACTTCTGGTGTCAAGATGTCTAGTCACCCAATATTCTTTCATCCCTTATCAATCAGCTCTCTTTGTTATTTTGACTCTCCCAAGGTTTCTGTCCAACAAACCAGCATGTCTGTGTCCGACAACTGCAAAGTGATGGAACTTCTAACTGATTCTTTCAGGCCTTGTGCTACAGGATGTCATCCAGAGGAATCTGGAGAAGTGGGCCCATGTGAACCTCATGAGGTTCAATAAGAACAACTGCAAGGTCTTGAAGCTAGTTTGGGGGACTCATCATCAATATAGGTCAACTATATCCTGGACTGCATCAAAGGAGCATGGCCAGCAGATACGGGGACTAGATTTAGACTGGATATTAGGAAGAAGCTTTTCACTGTGAGGGTGGTGAGGCACTGGCACAGGTTGCCCAGGGAGATGGTGGAAGATCCTTTCCTGGAGGTGTTCAAGGTTGGGTTGGATGGGGCCTTGAGTAGCCTGGTCTAGTGAGAGGTGTCCCTGCCCATGGCAGGGGGTTGGAACTTGATGATCTTTAAGGTCTCTTCCAACCCAAACCGTTCTCTGATTCTATGTTTCTATGCCCTTTTCACTCAGTGTTACAACTTTAAGTTCTAGGGATGGGACATTTTTCACAATTTTTACTTAAAAGACAGAGCTTTATTTCTTTTTAGAACAAGTCCACACAAAAATTATTCTAGTTCCCAGAAGAGAATAAGCATTTTTTGGCACAGCAATATCAGTAACAAAAAGCAGAACAACTCTGAAGTTTACCTACAGCGTGCTTATGGAGAAGTTCTAGAACCATCTGCCTGGGCTAAATGAATCAGGGTATCTCATAATACTTCATTGTAGTTTCATATGTAGTATTTCCTCCATGTTCTGGTTACAGATCTTTTCTTATGTTGCTTGGAGGAGTGTGTGGTTTTTGTTGGGGGGGTGTGTGTATTTGGTTTTTTGTTTTGTTGTGTTGTTTTTTGATTTTTTTTTCCCTGAAGGTGTATTTTGGGGAAAATTTCCTCTTCTTCCTTTCTTTTCACATGCATCTTACCTTTTTCCTTCCCTCTGGCTATGAAGTCTTTGGGGGATTTAGTCTCAGCAAGGTAAACAATTCCTCAACAATCTTCATGTTCTTTTATTTGGTGTCCTCAGTTGAGGCAGACAACAAGGTCTGCATTCATTGGACTAATTTTCTTTATATGGACATTTTTCTCTAGAAAGCTGCATCAAATAGATTGTTTCAATTGAACTGCCAAAGAGCCTCCAAAGGCTAACAAGTTTCAGGCACTGTTAAACTAGGTTAAAAATCAGTGATCTACAGCTGAAAACCTAAACAACGAGAGCTCATTAATCCTCAAAGCTTAAAATGCTTTCTAAGCTTGCATGAAATGTACTTTCAGATACTTTTTTTTTTTTTTCCTTTTAGGAACCTACAACTTTAATTGAATCCAGCCATTTTCTGCTTCAGTTCTGGATAACATGAGAAGGTGAATCGTGTTAATGTATAAAATATTGTGGATTAACTACAAATATTACCTATAAAATCTGTCTTTATATGTATATATAAGTTCTACTGTGACTGACCTTGTGTTAGAGGATCTTTGTAAGCCAGAAGGAAATTTTCATGTCAATCTGTAGAATTTCATTAATAAACATGAGAATAAAAATCAAGTATAATTTCCTGTTGAAGATTAACAAAAAATTAAATGTTGGGTGAGAGTCTATACACCTCTTTTATCTCTACACTGACAATTAGTAAGAAAAAAAGTAATTGTATGTTATTTCTTATTCTTTTTGTAACAGTAAATGCATTAAAGTTTTTGCTTTCCAGAGAAGTCCATAGAAGTAAAGGTAAGAATATTCCTTGACAATGAAAGTATTATTAACATATTGCTGAAGTATTAAAAATTAGGAAATAGATTTGAGATCCTTATGATGTCATTGATAATATAACTTTTTTTATTCTACATGGATTTATTGTCCATTGAAATATACCAGACTGATGATACTGAAGATGAAATTGCTTTATTCATTGGCATATATGCTTCAACACTGACTGCAAAAGCTTTCTCAAGGGGAGGGAAACAGTCAGATATTCACATTTGGCTAGATGCTATCATCTTTGATGAATCATATCTTACTGTAGAAGGATTCCTTTGGGACTAAATATAGTAAAAAGCAGCTGTTAATGTAGGGGTAGAAGAACCTTCCCTTTGTGTCAGACAGATGAAGTGATGAAGTTACAAAATGTGGACTTTGTGCACACCATATATTTTGAAGAAATTCTGTGTCATGACAGTAATTTCTTCTGGTTAACCTAATCAAGAGAATTCTCTTCATCCCAAGCAAGGTCACTTTTTTTGGTTAGGTCTGGTTCAGATTTCATAGTGAGGTCCTTTCAGCAGTCCTGACAGCTCTGACAAGTGACTGAAGAAGCTACAGTGAGGTAACTTACTTATCACAGAAGCAAATAATGGTAGGAGTTGGATGTGACCTCTGGAGATCACCTAGTCCAACCCCTCTGCTAAAGCATTATCACATAGAGCGGGTTTCAGGGCCACGTCCAGGTGACCTGTATTGAGTATCTCAAGAGAAGGAGTCTCCACAACCTCTCTGAGAAGCCTTTTTCAGTGCTGTATCACCCTCAAACTGAAGAAGCTTTTTCTCCTGTGAAGATGGAACTTCCTGTGTTTCAGTTTGTGCCCATTGCTTCTTGCCCAATCACTGGACACCACTGTAAATAGTCTGACCCCATTCTATTGACCACTGTCATTTAGATATTTATAGGCATTGGTGAGATTCCATCTCAATCGTCTCTTCTCCAGGCTAAACTGACCCAACTCTCTTGCCCTTTCCTCATATAAGAGATGCTCCAGGTGTCTCATCATCCTTGCAGCACTCCACTGGACTTTCTCCAGTTGTTTCCTGTCTTTGTTGAACTGGGGATCCCAAAACTGGACACGGTTCGACAGATGCGGCCTCACCAAGGCAGAAGAGAACCTCCCTCAACCTGCTGGCCACTGTCTTCTTGATTCACCTCAAGATACCATTGGCCTTCTTGGCCACAAGTGTGCATTGTTGGCTCATGGATAACTTGCTGTGCACCAGAACTCCCAGGTCCTTCTCTAATGAGCTGCTTCCCAGCAGATCAACCCCTAACCTGTACTGGTGCTTGGGGTTATTCCTCCATAGGACCTTACACATGTGCTGAATTTCATTTGGTTCCTCTCTGCCCAATACTGTAGTCTGTCCAGATCTTGCTGAATAGCAATGCAGCCTTCTGGTGTGTTGATGACTCCTTGTGGTTTTGTATCACCAGCAGATTTGCTGAGGGTACACTCTGTCCCCTCATCCAGTCATTGATGAATGTGTTGAATAAGATCAGAACAAGTTCTGAGCCCTAGGGCAAGCCACTAGCTACAGGCCTCCAACTAGACTCTGCATTGCTTATCACAACACTCTTAGCCCTGCCATCCAGCCAGTTCTCAACCCACCTCATTGTTACACTCATTTAACGCACACTTTCTAAATTTGCCTATGAGGATGCTATGGGAGACCAAATGCAAAGTCTTACTGAAGCCAAAGTAAACAACATCTATTACTCTCTCATCATCCACCCACACAGTCATGCCATCACAGAAGTCTATTATATTGGTCAGACATGATTTCCCCTTCATGAATCCATGTTGAACACTCATGTCCCAGCTGCCACTGCAATCGCAAATTGCATTTATTTCAGCTGATGTTGCCTCAAGTCCTTCTTAACTATATCTGCAAGAAGAATAACTGGCAGCAAAATGTTTCTGTATTTACATTAATTCTCTCCAAGCCAGTGACTGAATAGGCGAAGCCATTGTCAGTTCACTTTCATAAACACTACAACTTTCCATAGTTTGTTTTCAGAAAAAGATGGTAGAATCCTCATTTTATGTAGAACAACATCCACATGGGTGATGTGAGAAACAGTGTTGAATGAGGTGTGACTTTTGTGAATGTGAGGAAGAATCTAAGAAAACAATAGGGGATTATTTTGTTTTAAATAGTGTTAAAAGGGATGACAAAATGCATTCAGTTTGTATGAAGGTGAAATACCCTCTTTTGTCTGGAAAAAACACCTCAGTTTTTTAAATTATTCTGTCTTTTAGTCAAGCTAGAAAAGGTAAAAACCAAAGCAAAATTGCAGTGATATGCTCCATATTTTAAAGAAAAATAATCTTTTACATAAATATTGAAGGTTGAAGGAGGATAAAGCAAGAAGAAAAGAGATAGATGATTTGAACCTCTTGTCAATAAACTCCAAAATAAATTAAATTCATCTCTTGATATCAGATTGCTGTGTGAATCTGAATTAACTTCACTCTTCTTCCGCAGTAAGTATTTCTCTTTTAGTACCTACATATGTTCTAGGCCTATACAATAGCGAGTATTTATGGTCAGGTCAAATGTCACATGCACACAAATTGATTTACTCCCAGTTTTGGCTTTTTTTATTTTTCCTAAAACCAGGAAAGAGATCCTTTTGCCTCTCAGATGGGAGGATGGTAGACAAAGATTCTTTACAATGTCCTGTACAAATGCTCATGCAGGTGAAGATGTGCCAAAGCCTCTCTAAAGACAAAGTCAAAAGTTTCAGTATATCTCTGTATAGGGTAATCTATTTATCTCCTAGTGACTATATAACAGGATTTCACCAAACAAAGGGAAAAGTAGAGTTGGCTCTCACTTTTCTATCTATCTACCTCTTTGTAAAATCACCGTTTCCAGAATTATCTAGCTAAAAGCAAGAAAAAACTCCACACCCAAGTCTAATGGTTTTTGACGAAAATTTTTGCTTTTCTCCTGAGTGCAAGCATTGATTTTCAATGATTCTTTATAACTGAACAAAACTTTAAAATACTTTTTTTTCCCCTCCATTTTAGCCTATTTCTGTCATACCACATATGCTTTTAGGTGTTGTGCCTATGTCTTCAATATAGGCGTGCCAATTCCATTATTGACATGTGCAAACTAATACTAGGGTTCTGGGTATGGTCATGTCTTCTTCACAGACCAATTTTTTATTTCCTTCATGATAAACAGCCTTTCTTATTTATATGGACCAGCATAAGATCATAAATGGATAAAATCAGCATACCAGGAGAAGCAAAAATTAATTCTGCATCCAAAGAGGAGCAGCTCACCTGAGGATCCAGAATGCGGAAGTTGCAAAACCAGAACAACAAGGAGCAACACCAATTTTGGCATCTGCTTCCCTCTGTTCCTAGGTACTTACTGGTGATTTTGAGTAGGATGAGTCCAAACCTTGTATAGTGATTCATGAATGAGAAGCATAAGGACTTGATTCAAAAGTCCAGTAAGATCCAGCTAAATCAAAACATGAAAAAGCGGCCAAGTATGACTCATTGGCCTTCTAGAATGATTGGTTGTCTCCAGCTATATCTATCTTGTTGCCATACACCCACCAGAATGAACTCATCTGGCCTCTGGGATCTATGACGCGCATCTTTAAAGGTCTGCAGCTTTTAATAATGACATCTTTCCTGCATGTGCTCCACATTATACCTAACTCATATACAAGAAATCAAGAGAGTCTTGTTTTTCTATATTGTGGGCTGTCATCTTTTTTGCATAGCATGTTTGTCTAGAACCAACTCTTTGTTATTGTAATAGAGCAATAATGTGCTCAATCTCATTTGATTTCAACAGGCAGTTGTATTTTCTTGTGAATAGTCAGCAGTCTTAACTTTCACATAATCACAGAATCACGAGGTTGTAAAAGACCTTTAAGATTATCGGTTCCAATCATACCTGCCCTCTACTAAACCTTATCCCTAAGTTCTTCATCTACCCTTCTTTTAAACGCATCCAGGAATGGTGACTCAACCAGCTCCCTGGGCAGCCTGTTCAAGGCTCTGGCAACTCTTTCAGTGAGGTTTTTTCCTCTCAGCTTTCATACCATAACAATGAATGGATGGTACATTCTTACAAGACTACAGGTTAAGCTTGTTCATGAGCATGTGGTTTTCTTGCATACTTCAGTGAGGTTTCACCACATCCTTTTTCAGCACTGAGAGAGTTTTAAGGATTCAGTGAGTTTATTTTGTGTTTGTAGTCAGGTGTTGGAAATTTCAGAGAAAGGCAGAGGTTTCTCTATGATTTGGGTATAAGACTTTTTTCTATAAAATAATTTCAAATAAAAAATAGTTCTTTCCAGCCTCAGGTAAACTCTGATTGTATATGCAGAAGCATATATAATATGTGCGTAAGCGCATACATAATCTTCTGTGTGAACTACTAATTCATTTTAAATATTAAAATGTTATAGCAATGAATTCCATAAGATAATTAGACATTTCTCATTTTTGTCAGTTGCTTTTGAGTATCTATGCTTTTGAGGGCTATTAAATATAAAATACATGCATTCTTCAAGAAGCAAATAGTAAAAGTTGTGAGATCCTATTCCTTGTTAAGTGACTAAACTAGGCTAAGTTTCTATTCCATCATTTTTCCTTAACTTAAACTTGCATTCTTAGCTTCACAATGGGGAGTGGTACAGATGGAATAGGTTTACTTGCCAAACTAAACCCATGACACAGTGACGAGTTCACGCTTTTGTAAAGTTTTGAGTCTGAACCTCCTCAGACTAAAGAGAAATCTGAAACTGGATTTCCATCTTCATCGCTGGGTCTAGCATCCAAGCCACTATACAAAAGTCAGTCAGCACTACTAGGTTGGTTTAACTCACCATAATTGCTTAACAGCTTATTAAACCAGAATTATCTGTTTGTTAGGTATACTCAAACAGTATATTTAAGCAACTTGAGAACTTTTCTGTATAAAACATGGATCATCAACACATCAGCATCCAGACATGTTCTGCATATATTCTTAAAGTGAACCATCAATGTCTTTATTTGGAAAATTACTATTCAAATAAGAACACACTACAGAAAATGTAGACATCAGATAATCAGTTACTTTGTTATTTTAGATTTAAGTATCTCAAGACTGTTCTTTTTCTAGCTGTCAGAGTGCTAGAGAAATGAACTGGAAGTGATTTGAATGGCATTATTCAGAATAAAATCAGGGTTCAAGCTCTGCAGTCTTTCACACAGCATCACTTCTCACTTTGGGATGCTTGATAAGAAAGTAGACGTGTTGAATAGGTGGCTGAAGGGCTGGTGCCGCCTCAGGAACTTTGGGTTTTCAATCATGGGGCGGTTTACTCAGCACCTGACCTGATAGCTGAGGCGAGGTGCAGCTGATAGATGATAGATGAGCACCTGTCTCCAAGAAGGAAAAGAATTCCAGCTCAAGAGTTGGCAGGCCTCATTGACAGGGCTTTAAACTATTTAGGAAGGGGGAAGGGGATATAGTGAGGCTTGCTAGGGTAGAGCAAGTAGCCTCCAGCTTTATACTAGATTCGAAGGGTGAAGAGGGTGACATTCAACAAGATAGAGAAGGGCTTGGGGATGCTGAAATTTTACAAGACTGTAGGGAAATACCTCTAAAGTGTCCCACTGGAACTTCTGGGGACCCCTAAGAGGAGGTAGTATTGCTGACCCCCCTTCTGGGAACTTCTAATGTACCTCCAGGAAGCAGTGGGGGAAAACATCAGATTCCTCCCAGAGGTTTGAGGGAGGGGTCCTCAAAAAAGGTATTTCTGACTGGTATAAAGTTCATATAAAGTGTCTTTATACCAACGCGCACAGCATGGGTAATAAGCAGGAGGCATTGGAAACCACGATGTCACTGGAAAATTATGATCTAGTTGCAATCACGGAAACATGGGGGTTGATTCCCACAACTGGAATACCCCTGTAGAAGGGTATCACCTTTGTAGAAGGGATAGGCTAGGTAGGAAGGGTGG
>VZTU01019916.1:21381-37085 GCA_013400835.1 Zapornia atra | reverse complement strand
AGGACCACCTCCCAGGAGATTTTGGCCAACGAGTCTTTAAACAGGCTAAAGTTTGCTCTCTTAAAGTTCAGTGTCCTGGTCCCACATTTTGCCAGGCCCACATTCCTTGAGATCACAAACTCAACCTGGGCATGGTCACTGCAGCCCAGGCTGTCTCCAACCTTAAGACCTTTAATGATCTCCCCCACATTGGTGAGCACCAGGTCCAGCAATGCATCGCCTCTGGTTGGTCTATCCACTATTTGAACCAGAAAGTTATCATCTACAAACTCCAGGACTGAAGGAAGTGTGATGGTTCTGTTTTCTGTTTACCCATTTCTATATGTAAATTGTATCTGAAGACTGAATATATGAATAAGGAACTGCAAATACACAGGTGTCGAGAAAGCTTCTTTTTTTTTTTTTGTGGAAAAGGAAGTCTAGGAACTGGTTTATAATCATACCTCAGATGTGGACTATACATGGTAGTAAAGGCCATTGTCATCTTTCTTGACATTTGAAAGGTACAGCATTTGTTCTATCTACCTCTCTCCCCTGTTCTAAATTAATTTATTCTAATAAAGTCTTGTAAGACTGCAACACAGCTTGAACACAGCTTAAGAACACTTTTTCTAAGTTTAATTTTTTCTAAGTAGACAGAAAGTACTCAAGACTATGGAAATTTCCAGTTTTCTTTAAGAAAAAGTGAAAAAAAATCAGAATTTATGAAGTAATAGTTCAACCATGACAAGGCTGTCAAAATTATCAAGCTAGAATATCTGTACCACCTACTGTTTCTCTTGCTTCCTTTCAGCAAATATTGAGACCTGTCAAATATCTAACGGGTTCAGAGTTTACCTAGTATGAACGGTGTGCTGCCATTTTTGGAAACAAAGCTTTCTATTCATATATTTATTTATTTTCATTAACAAAGTAGCACTCTGTGTCAAACATGGTTTCTTTATGTAGCCTTTTCCTGTTTTGCAATGTTACTTCTGCTTTCTAAAGCAAATGTAGAAAAATATGTATGATAGATAGGGAGCTGGGCAACGCTCACTGTATTGCAGTAAGCTTTTTTTTTTTTTTAGTGTAATGACCAAGATAGAGAACATTTTCTTGTTTGAAAAGGAAAATCTTTCAAGCACGGTAGGAGAAACTGTTCCTGAACTATTCATTGCTTTTTCATTGTTTGGTTTTAATATTGCTGCAACAAATTGAGCTGAGTATGCTGATGTGTAGAGAAAAATGCATATTCTCCAGAGTTTCAGGTTTGTTTTGAGTCTATATACCCTAGAGGCTTTTCCTGGTCTCAGAGGGCTTTAGTGAATCAGAATGAATACAGCAGGATCTAGGAAGAAATGTGTTTAATGAACTTCATCACAAAAAGAAAAACTGAAGATAAAATGCTATCATGTAATGTCCACAAAACTACTGGCATAAAATGCATGATAGAGATTACCCCTGCAAAATACTGGGACCCTCCCCATAGTAATTGAAAGAATATTTGTGGAGCCAGCCATGTAACTCTATTAATCTGGAGGGAAGCCCCACACATAAAGTAATTTGAAGCATGTTAAAGTAGAGTTGTTATCTGTTGCATCTTACAGTCTGAGTTTTTTTGCATGATTATGCAAAGGTGTGCCTGATACATTCACTGCTATGTAGGTGTGCCTGAATCATAGGTGGCTGTGTATCTGTAGGAATGCTTGAGTTTCTCCAAGCATGTGAGAACACCTTCAGGAGTTGCACATAGTTTTTGGTCTGTAATTTCAGATGTACAGAGTCTTCTATTCTGAGAGACTTCAGAGTTAATGACTCCCGAATTCATATGCTAGGATGTACACAGCCTATGGACTTGAACGGTGTTATTTTTTGTTAGGTGTGTAGGGATGTGGGTTGAATGTTTTCAGTATCAAGAGGTCTTTTGATTTCTTCTTGATGGAATCACAGAATAGTTGAGATTGGAATGGACCTCTGGATGTGATCTGTGTCCAAGCTCCTGCTTAAATGATCATCTAGACTCAATTACCCAGGACCATGGCCAGACAGCTTTTGAATATATCCAAGGGCTGAAATTCAACAAGCACTCTGGCCGACCTGTGGACCTGTGCCAGTACGCAGCCACCCTATTTGTGAGGAAAAAAAAAAAAAAAGAAAAAAAAAAAAGTGTTTCCTGACATTCTGTGCTTCATTTTGCACCTATTACCTCTTGTCTTGTTAAAGAGCACTGCTGAGAACAGCCTGGGTCTGCCTTTTTTCCACCCTTCTTTCAGAAATTTGTTCACATTAAGAAGAAATTCACCCCTGAGCCTTCTCTTTTCTAGGCTGAACAGTCTGAGTTCTTTCAACCTCTCCTCACAGGAAAGATACTCCAGTCCCTTAATCATCTTTGTGCCTCTTTGTTGAACTCTCTCTAATGTCTGTCTTGCACTGAGAAACCCAGAACTGGACACAGTACACTCCAGATGTAGTCTCAGCATGCTGTGTAGCAAGGAAGGTCACCTCCCTTGACATGCTGACAACGCACTTCCTAGGTATATCATCAGCCACCTTTGCACAGGAGTGCATTACTGGTTTCTGTTCATCTTGGGGCCATCATGACCCACAGGTTCTTTTCAGCAAAACTGCTTTCTAGACAGTCAGCCCCCGTCATATATTGGTGTATGGTCTGTTCTTCCCCAGGTGCAGAACTTGGTACTTCCACTTATTGAACTTCATGATTTTCCAGTCAACCCATTTCTCCGGTCTGTCAAGGTTCTTCTGGATGGTAGCACAACCCACTGGGATATCAGCCACTTTTCCCAGATTGGTATTGTCAGCAAACTTGCTGTGGGTATACTCTGCCCCATCATCTAGATCATTAATGACAGTGTTACACTGGATTGGACCCAGTACTGTGCCCTTGGTTACACCCCTAGCTACTAGCCTTCAGCTGGACTTTTTGGCACTGATCACGACATTCTGGGCCTGACTGTTAGGCCAGTTTTCAACCTACCTTACTGTTTGCTCATTCAGCCCATACATCAACAGCTTCTCTGTGAGGATGTTGTGGGACACTGTGAAACCTGTACTGAAGGTAGACAACATCCACTACTCTCCCATATTCCACCAAGCAACTCATTTCAGCATAGAAGGTTATCAGGTTAGGGTATGTATGACTTCCACTTTGTGGCTCCATGCTGACTATTCTCAATCACCTTCTCATCCTTCATTTGCCTAGAAATGGTTTCAGGAATTAATTGTTCCACCACCTCCCCGGGGATCAAGGTGAGGGTGACTGATCTGTAGTTTCCTAGCTTGCTCTTTCTGCCCTTTTTTGGAAGTTAAAGGTGACCATTGCTTTTGACTTCTTTGAAGAGCAAGTCACTTGAAGGGGGACAAAATCATGGAGGGCTAGGAGTGACAACAATGTCTATCATCTCCTCAAGCAAGACAGCTAAGCAAGGGTGAACACAGGATTCAGATGCTTCAATTTGGTAATCTAGTGCCATTTTAGATGTGCTGGGGTCTCATTCCCGATACTCAGCTGTATCTTCAAAGGATCTGCGACTTTTGTGTGTCAAGTCATACAAGCTGGTCCAATGCAATTATTCTAGGGTCGAAAAATGGCACAAAATCCCTACAGTTAGGTATTTGAAATGCTCTCCGAGTGTCTACCCAGTTATTACCTTTATGAGTTTCCCAGAAAATATGAAGTTTCACTACTTTACAGACTGAACTACGTACACAGGTAATAAAAATGAACATATGGTATGACATCCTCTTCTATGATTTTTCTTCTCTGAGACTGCTTTTCTATGTCAGTCACCTAGGAGTATTTTCTCTGAATGATATGAAATGTTTATATTGTTATCAGAAGATTTACAAATGTCTACAGTTTATAAGATTTACTGTGCATTAACTATTCTACCTTCAAGGCATATTCTCACTTTTCCAATATTGTACCATGTTACAAAATTTATATATTAATTCCAGTGGTATTTCATTTGGATAATCCCATCTGTTTTAAGTCTCACCTTGCCCATTATATTATTTGAATTTCTCCAGCACTTTGTACTGCAAATTTTGCTGAGTAATAAATTTGTTAATTTGCTGTGAGTCATCATGCTCTTGCTATTATAGATAACAATTTCATATACATTGTATAATGTTATTAAAGTCTTCACACGGATAGTTCTTCATTGATGTTCACTATAAATTAGGCTGTTAATATGCTGCCATTCTAGGCTTTAAAAATTTAAATGGCCCAACTAATTGTATTCTGTGCTGAATTTATAGCAATTTATTTCAATTTAGAACATTGCTTAGTCAAAAAATTAAAACCAGTGTGCATAAAAGAAATGTATCCTTGCTAAATTCAAGTCACAATTCTGCAAGCATGCGAGATTCATCTGAAGTTTCTTTATGTGGCTTTTACTTAGTACCTCTTGTGTTTGTATAAAGAATAGGGTGGCGAAGCAGCATCAAGAATGTTAAATGGGGAAAATCAAGTAATGCCAAAATGGCCATTAATTTGTAATCAACAAATTAGCGCTTGGCACATAGTGAAAGTGACAGAGAGAAACAGGCAGTACTGAAACATCCATATCAAGGTTACGTTCTGACAGCTCTGACAAGTGGCATCAGCCAGGACTGACATCAATCAGGTATTCTCAGCAGAAGCTGCAAATGCTGAATTCATTCTGTGAAGTGATCACTATTCGCTAGCCAGCAGAATGAAATTGTCTCATTTGTTTTTAGACATCACCTCACCTGATCTTTGAACCTAAAGCTGCTCTTGTTGTTAATAACACCTGTTATTGTACCCCGCTCTTGTCCAGTGGTAGCAGACCTGTTTGTACTGAATGCTCTGCAAATACCCCGCTGGAAACGACCCTTGCCCAAAATAGCCTAAATTAGCCTGCAGCCTAATTTGAAATTAATTCAATCAGTGCATATGATAAATGAAGGAGGAAGAGCTATCTCAAATCTTACTACTAAGTAATACATTATTCAAAGCAGGTGAAAGGTAAAAGAAAAGTCACTTTAATCTATAAACTTGTTTGAATAGTGGCTATTGAAAGAAAATGCATAATGGAGTCAAAAAAGTTATGCAAGTTAAGCTCGTAATGAACTGAAAAAAAAATCTTCTGATTAGAAGCTTTCAGGGAGCTTGGTGAGGTTGCAGAAATCACCATAAACTCAGGGCAAATGTTTTTAAGACGAGGAAAAATTTCTTTATAATGAACAATCTGTGACAAGATTTGATACCTTTGGGGACACTACTTCTCTGGTTAGCATTTTGGTCAGTCTTTGCTCTTGTTCTTCCTGAAATGCTTCTACATAGGCACTTAAATTATCTTGGAAGCTGAGGAGCTGTAGTTCAATGGTTAGTTCTGTACTAGGTAAGAATTACAATGCTCTGACACTGAAGGTAGAAACTGTGTTTTCATGTCTGGTTTTATGAGATCAAGCATAGCTCAACTCTGACCAGACAAACTGAATATAGCATTTTTAACCATAATGATAAAGATTATGTACCCCACCTTGACCTCCGGCTGTTGGATTGGAATTATTACAATGCTGTGTTGTTATTACAATGTGCAGTGGAAGCTACTTGGAGGTATCAGTTTCTTGTTTGTCTTCATTCTGATTTAGTTTGCCAGAGCAAATTGAGCTTAAAGCAGCATCCAGACTGAAGGTGAAGACCAATGTCTCTCTCAGCAGTATAAGAAGTTCCCAAAATCTGTGGAGGCTACTTGAGAATTTTTCTTGCAGTTCACAGAAAAAAATTAGAAGCGTGATGAATATGACTTCCTGCCTTTCATTTTCCTGAAATCACTCTCCTACCTTTAGATAGCAAGATGTGCTGTTGTTATTACCCAGTAGGTCTGCTGCAGTTTGAGAATTTGGGTATATGCAGAAGTCAGTGGGTGACTTTGGCAGGATTAGCACCTGGTAGAATATCTAATTGGAATCTGAGGGTGCTGATGCAATTAGATTTTCCTTCTATTTCAGTGCCACAGCTGGGATCTGACAAATACAGTTCTCATCTGTTAGTGTGTTCAGATAAGAACCAATTTCATTGTTTGGGTTTTTTTAAGGTTTATACAAACAGAATAGATTTTTATTTAGCTATAGACACACTGAAATAACTGGCCATGGTTTTTCATCCATGTATATATTTATCATAAATTGGTGATAAATAGGCAGAGTGGACTGATCTTTGTTTTTGAAATTTTACAAACTATGCAGAAGATTCCACTCTTCATAGAATGTCCATGGCTCGTATACATCTATTATTCCTGGAACAAGGCCTCTTTCTCCATCTCTAAGTCACGTGTGGATGATGTAAGATTTAATACATTCATCCTTGATTTCCTGGCATTTTTATTGCTTTGACCAAACTGTGTAATATCTAGAAAGACTGGAATTATGCACTCCTGAGTGTTACAACTGAATCTTAATAGGTTTATGCATCCAGGATGTGCTGAACATATTGCACATGTATGTCATAAACTGAAATCCTGAATTGAAATTTAGAAAAACTCAGAGTTCCTCAAGAACAGCAGAGTCATCATAATGGGTAAGTATCAGGTTATATGGCTGGAGCATTGCAGGGACCACAGTGCAGCTAAATTGCTATTCCCAATTACTTAAGGAAAAGAAAGAATGTGATTAAAGTGAAAGTGTAGACAGGGCTGATGCTTCTCTGCTGTTGCCAGTCAGTGGAATTTTTTAAATCCTGACAAGCTGAAATACCAAACATGAGTGAAGCAGCTCTTCTGCGCTCTTCCACTTCACACTAAACTCATACTGGGGAATTTCCTTTCTTGTTTGGCATTGGTGTACAGACCCGGTGTCTAAAGGAAGCAGTTTTCTCTTCCTGCACTTCACCTACTAAAAACTCTTGAGTATCCACTCTTACAACAGTTGAACTGCAGCAAGCTAACTCAAAATAAATGGAAATTCCTATCATCCTCCTGCAAACTCAAGTTCACATTGCAGTATACCATGGTGATATGGAGAGCTACATCAGGGATGAAGAGATTAGCAGGCTGGGTTTTTTTTTGTTTGTTTGTTTTGAAGGGGTTGGCTCTGACATCAGTAGGTTTGACATCTTTAAATAAGAATTTTTCTGAAGCTTCCTCATCCATAGGAGGCTTCCTTAAAATACTGTGAAATATACTAGCAAAAAAACATATTCATATGAATGGGTTTGTAGCTATAAACTAATTAAAAGCGCTAGATAACAGTAATGATAGAAATGAATCATTTATACATGGACCACAAATATTAGGTATATTATTTCACTAAATATGCAACCATTCCAGTGTTTTCTATGAAAAAAATAACTTTCCCTTACTGTGTTACACCAATTGCTTTGACTATTGTTTAGCAAATTGATATAACCATAATCTTTTTCCTATGTTTAGTTTCCCAAAGACACTTAGGAATCTGACGTTTACTTTCTGACATCCGATGCGAGGCAACCACATAAGAGGAATATATATGTTTGCATGTGTACGTAAGTATATGTACTAATATGAAGAATAATGGCATTTGCAAGATGTTTTAACAGGTTCTGCATCTCCTGCTAATACAAAATCTAAAACTAAATATTCCTCTATTTAAAACTGCATATTGCTCCAAACTTTTTCTTCTTTTTACTATCTATCTTTAAATTTCCTGTAAAATTTAGTTTGAATCCGAGCATTTCAGTTGTCCTCAGGCTAGGCTGTCTTCCTAGCTCTTCAGTAAATAACTTCTTAGGAGTGGATAGCAGCTGGAAGAGTGGTTAGGAGTTGTCTTAATCACCAGACAAAAATCCATCTCTTCCAACTTCGATGCCTGTGGGTAACTGGGAGCTATTTTGTTTGCATTAAATTTGCATGACTTCCTACTGCCTTCTGCAAACCCTTTCCTCTTGAATCCTGTATTTCTGCTTTCTTCCCAAATTTCATGTATGTTTCCAAGGCAGAAGCCTAAGATTTTTGACTGTATTAATTGGTTTTTTGTTACTTATGAGTCCAGCCATATCTGGATAGTGCTGAGAAACAAAAAAAAAACCAAACCAGAATAGTGCTAGTGATGGAAGCAGCAGTATAAAATTTTATGAGTTAAGAGCAAAATGGAAATGTAACAGCCTACAAAATATAGCTGAAGTAAATTAATGAGAGCTTTCGTAAGGAAAGATCTGAGATCTGTTTCCTTCATCTAAGTCCTTCCTTCTCACTGCTTGTAGAAAAGCTAAGGGAAAGCACAGAGAGTGCTACCCAGAGGGATAGGATATGCAAGAAGTAATAGAGTTGTTTATATACCATTGTTTTACCACAAGTTGAAAAATCACTCTGGTATTTGGTGTAATAACTCATTTTACAAACACTGAGGCAGACAGACAGACAGAGAGGTAAGCCAGTCCGTAGTCAGAGCTTGGCAGGGCATCACGGTACAGTAATTGGCACTCTGAGTATTTGGTTTGGCTAAGACATGCACCCCTAGATGAAGGGGGAAGGATTTTTCCTCTCCCCCCCGCCCCCGGATGTCTTACATGCTATTGTTCCTTACAAGACTCATATGCTCTAAAGACACGCTCATGGTAATTTTTCAAATACCCTGTTGGTAAATGAGCTTTGCAGTATGGCACATATCCCACTCTTCTGATGCCTATTTCCTAACAAAATTGTTTTGTTCTGTACAATCTATTGTTTCCTTTTTTGTTTTCTTTCCATTTTTCTTCAAAACAAATAATACCACATTTAGAAAAGTGGTATTTTTGAACTGAAAAACAATTAACCTCATATGTGCTCTAGGGCTTACAGGATAGCATACATCCTGCTGTATGTCTACAGATGGCTCTCATTTGGATTCACACACAGCGTACTGGATTTGGACATCAAGCACACTCTGTTACTGGCTTGGTAAAATTAAAATACTTGTCTTTTGTGTTGGCACTGTTTACAGTAGTTATAATGGTCAGTGTGTTGAAAAGATTCACAAGGAAGGAGCAGAATAACACTAATTTTACCAAAAATTGTATGAGCAAAGATTGTAGCTAGAGTGCCTTGCATTCCCTCCCCAGGGATAAAGAAGGGGCTAAAACATCTCCTTGCACGTGTATGGGATCTGTACACAGAGACAGGCACAATGAATTCAGGATGATTGCTCAGAATTAATGCCACCTTTACTGTGAAGATGCCACAAAAACTAGGGCTACCTTACTGTCATGCAGGAAAAGAATCATGCCATCTACATTCAGAAGATGGCAAACCTTCCATTCTAATTTACATTTCTGACCTACTAATTTTTCTGCCATGGCATAATCCCCCCTTATCATTACACAGTGCAAGCCAAGGCTAGAAGTGACAACCGTGAACATTGGCATGCCTCAAAGAGGGGGAATGAAGCATGAAAGACAATCAAAATAACTCTTGCATTTAGAGTGGAACAATTTTTCTACAGCACTGAGTTCACTTGGTGGAAAATGCTGTATCTGAGACTGAAATTGGGCATCGATTCGGCACCTGTGTTGGTGTGTTTGTTTTAAATCTGTAGAAACAGTAAAAAAGAAGTTTTTCTAAAGAACAATTTTTTTTTTCCATTTAAAAAATCACTTTGGAGCTATAGAAACATGCAAGCAACATTCAAAAATTGAAATACTTGGCATTTGGTTTTCAAATGACAGCTTATTTATCTCAGATTTCCATATGTAAATTAGAAAATAAGATGGGAAAATATCATTGAAATACTCCAAGGATACTGCAAAAATTAATTTCCAGTGTTTTTTGCATTTTTATCAACACCTTGTAATATGTTCTAATCCATCTCATTCCACCACCGCCCACTTTACCCACCACCTGCAGATTTCTTGGTTTCATTAAAAAAAACCCAACCTAGTCCACCTTTACTACTAATAACATTGCTTATTTGGTACTGGGACTGAAATGTTAGCAGCATTATAAAGAATTACTAAGCTATATCTGTTTGCAGTGCCATTGAGCTGTTCAAAGTATGCAATTAGTTATGATTCCCATCAAAACCAAAATACACTCAGGAATTTGCAGTGCAAAGTAAACAGGCTGCTCCATGTGTGTAAGATAGTCCTAGAAGCTCACAAAGGTCATTAATTTTTTTAAATTCATAAAGTAACACCATGATAAATAATCTTCTTTAAAGGAGGGAATAGTCCTCTGACAGAAGCCTCTTTTGACAAAAAATCTGTGTGGTAAAATATATCTTGGGAATAGTTCCCTAGGGAAATCTTTGTGTTTTCCTGAGAGCACAGTGAAACTTCAATAATTGAAGAATGTGATTTCTTCACTCCTCTGTTTTCAATGTAGATGTTCTTTGCAGTGATGGACTGTTGCTTGCTTTTCTTAACATCAAATGTCTATTGGCCTTTTTTCTCCTTCTCCATAGCCCCAACTTGCCACTGGTTGAATATATGCCCTTCGGATGTATCTGTCTGTCAGGGAAATCTCTTTTAGCTTCTTAGACCTGACACTAAAGTGAGACTCCCTACCTCTTCCCTCTATATTAGCATGAAGGCAAAGCTGCAATTAAGGCAGTCCCACCTTTCAAGCATCTGTGATTAAGTTTGGAACAAACAGACCTATTTTCTGTTCACCCAGAAATTGAACACAGCAGTCAGAGAAAAAGGGTTCAAACTGTTAGATCAATTGCCAGCAGCTTGTCATCTGCTCAGAGCTGAAATGAGCACAGCTGTCTCAAAAACATCCTAAGGAAATTCTGCTTGTCTCTTTTTCTGATAAGCAGCTCTTCTTCCTCCATTTTTTTCCTCATGGTGGGGCATTCGAATGATTTGTTTTGTTCTATGTTTTACTCTGGCTGTGGCAAAATTTGTCTGCAGTTTTTCTGGAAACATGTAGGTCAGACCACTGAGGAACAGGAACTCAGTATTCTTCTTTATCTGTTGGTTTCATATTTGATGTCCCTGACACATCCTATCATACTTTATACACTCTGGCAAAACTCTTATACAGCAGATAAATCAGGGATCTTCTTAATTTTTATAAATATATTAAGTGTGGGACACAGGGGGAAATAGCCAGCCTCTATTCAGTTGTCTGTGGAGACAGGACAAGGGGTAATGGCTGCAAGTTGGAGCACAGGGAGTTCTGCACCAATATGTAGAACAACTGTTTCACAGTGAGGGTTTCAAAGCACTGGGACAAACTGCCCAGGCGGGTTGTGGAGTCTCCTTCTCTGGAGATATTCAAGACCCATCTGGACACCTATCTGTGTGATCTGTGGGGGTTGGACTCAATGATTTTTGGAGATCCTTTCCAACCCCTATGATTCTGTGATTCTGTGAAATCAAAGCATGTACACACCATGCACAAGTTAATACACTGCCTCCCTTGTCATCCCATCTTTGTTTTTCCCCTGTGTACATCCCCACATGAAAAGGCTTCCCCAGTTGCATTCAACAAGATCTCTGCAGAACTGCATGCACCATCCATTTGTCCTCTTGAATTGTGGAGGATGTTCTGGTACACTGGTGTACAGAAGTTTTAAATAGTTGTAAGCTTTTATTTAAAGACAAAAGCGTTCTCCAAATTATGAACTATATCAGTCTTTTGAAAATCCATTTGTTTATCAACAGAATGCTGTGTATTTCTTAGCATTTAATTTGTGTTCTATTCTAAAATTAGTGGCAAAGGTTATTTACAAAATTATGTATTATTATATAATATATATAATATATATAATATTCATTCTGGTTATTAATTTTTCTATTAACAAAAAAATTAAGTTTTGTAAACTTTTTTTCATTTTTTATTCCTACAAAATACTGTCTTTTTTTAGCATACTCATAAACCTAATAGATTAGAGAGTAATAGCTTAATCTATATGCCTCCTTGCAACTTCATACAAGATACAAAATTAAATATACCAAATGAATCCCACTTTAGTTTAAATCACGCCTGCAAATTTATGATGTTCTTAGCTTTATTTTTTCTGTGGTTTCTTGATTGGGAAAGAGTATTTCTCAATTGTATGTGTTGTCTCCTATTCACATCCTTTGAGCCAGACTAAAATGTAAGTGGAAGTGCCTTGCGTAATATCAATATACTCTCTATACAAGTTAAATGTAAATTCAGAGACATCTTTGAAAATAGAGATAATGCCTAGAAAAACTTGAGACATTTGTCTCTTTATAAGTGCCTGACACTTACTAAAAAAAATGAATGTAGCAGCCTGAAAACCCTGCAGATTTTTTGTGATATGGAAGCAGAATGTCCAGATCCTTCCTATGTTCAGGTCCTTATCTGAACTAGAGCTCCGTCCAGAGGCAAACAGAAGTGTCCTCTGTGTACTGGTCTCCAGCCTCTGGCTGAAGCAGCACCTTAATTTGTGTTTTGCCAACACAGTTCTTTGCTTAATTTCTTGCTTATAATTTGGTTTAGGACTACACAGATGTGATGGCCCTGCAATTTTATATTAGTAGGCTGTGTTTCTTCACATGAATTGCTTTCCATCTTTGTAAATGACTCACAAGGAAGTGTTTCAGTTCCGAAGGTGTTGCAAAAAAAGACCTTTTAGTTTTTTTACTATTACTGGTACTGTTTTATTCCTTCCTTTACACTCAATGGACTAAGGAAATTCACATGTATCATATTTTGTTCCAAATTTTTAAGTTTTCAATCAATAAAAATGCATCTCTATCACTTTCCTTTGTTATGTAAACCTTAAAAACACCAGCCTTTTTTAAGGAATTATTTTTTCTCAGAATCTGCAACAATCTAAATGACTATTTTTTGATAAGTATGAACAATCTTCATGGGAGCTACTACTCTTATCAGCGTTAATCTATACCTTAAGAACAAGCATCTAGGTATGATTACTGCCTGAGTTTTGTATAGTACGTATATGATGTCATATGTCCTTACAAAAATACATAACTAGATGGAAGCCAAAAAGATATACCTTTATTGCTGCAATATATTTTATTAGAAAAATAAATAATAGAGGAAGTATTGCATTAGTCAGTCTTTAGTCAGATGAAAAAAAAGTATCCAACTTTTTTATGGTGCCACTAGTATTAAAATAATGCATTGACACTGAGACTTCTCATGTGCTTAACTTCTGCTTGCTTCAGTCTGCAGAATTCCTGAAGGTAATGTAGCAGCAGAACGTGAAAGCTATAGCTGAGTGAGAAAGTTATGGCTCATAGTCAGCTTTTGCACCTTCTTTTCTTTTTTATTTAAAGAAAAGACCCAAACACTATAAACATCTGTCCTAGGGACAGAGAGAAAAATTATTAGATTATTTCTTTCAAGTATGGTTGTCTTTATAGTGTTTTTGCTTGTAGTGTAGTTCCCTTTTGCATCTTCTCAGACAAATATATTTAAATGTGCATCAGCTCCAGGAACCCTGGTTCACTTTCAGTCTTAAATCTGCATTTCATAGTGCCTTTTTCTTCATATAGAATAACATTGCACCAAATTATTTTCTGTGTTTGTGGGAGACTTGGGATCCCTGTCTCACAGAACATTGAATGGGGGATTGCTGAATTTAGATCATGTTTTTTCTTTGTGAAACAGCTGGACCAGTACTAGCATTACTCTTGCTGAGCCTTTGCATGTTTAATTATCATAATAGTTGAAGTATATCTGCTTATAAAAAAAACAACAACCAGGCAGGCAACTGGATGCACTTTTCCTTACGGACATACCTCAGACATTTTGTTGCATATTTTCCTCACATTAAAAATATCTGAATTCAGTGGAACTTTGGGGATGTAAGTAATCCCTCACTTTGGCCCTTAACTTGTTTTGGACACTATGGCTTTTTGCTATGTACTTATTTTTGTACCATTCTTTTTGTAAGGTTTCTACAATTAAATACAACATTTTAAAGAAAAGTAAACTGTAGATTTATGGTGCTTATTATCTTAGAAAAAAAATCTGTATTTATTTATACTTTATTGGTTTTGATTGATATGAAGGAAGATAGTTTTAAATCTTACTTCACATGTTTAGGAAAACTAACACAGACCACAGATGTATTTATTTTAATTTGTTATAAGGTGCATATTTTTACCTCAAATGCTACAAAATATTGATAAATCATAACAAGTTTCTGGCACAAACTCATTTTTGTTTTAGAAAACATATTTTCATACTAACAACAGATTCCTGGGATATACTTTTATGTATGTGTGTTTTTCTAGTTGATGTAGACTTTGTGGTTGGATGCAGCTTTCCCAGGTAAAAAAAAATCATTAAAATGTTGACTAGTACTTCCTTTTATGAATTCCATCAATTGTGTGGTAAGTCCATGTTCCAAATAGAAAGCGAGGCACACTGGCTCAGGCACTTGCTTTATTTTCATAATTTAAAAGAGATTCTTTGTCTTGCCTGTAGTGGTGGGCACACAGAGGACTGCAAAGATTTATAAAATGTCAGTGCCTCATTCTGTTTCTGTTTTCAGACTAATCAGGTAAAACCCCATTTTATATCTTTAGCTTTGGTGCATATCAGGCACACTCTAGGTTGTTCCTAGCTACAAAGATAGGACTCCTTCAGAAAATGCTCTGTGGTCTGAGATATTGTTTTCAATCTCTTAGTCTTGTAGGACACAAATCGCTGGAGTTCTTCCTATTCAAACTTGAATTCTCACAATGTTTTGGAGAAATATCACTTGTCACAGAATCATAGAATACTTTGGGCTGGAAGGGACCTCAAAGCTCATCTAATTCCAACCTCCTGCCATGGGCAGGGACACCCTTCACTAGACCAGATTGCCCATAGCCCCATCCAACCTGGCCTTGAACACTGCCAGGAAGGAGGCAGCCACAGCTTCTCTGGGCAACCTGTGCCCCCCTCACAGGGAAGAGTTTCTTTCTGATATCTAATATAAAACTACTTTCTTTCAGTTTAAGGCCATTACCCCTTGTCCTATCACTACATGCCCCTGTATACAGTCCCTCTCCTTATTTCCTATAGTTTCCATCCAGGTACTGGAAGGCTGCTAAAAAAAATAAAATAGTATTAAAGAAAATAAATAGCTTTGGAATCAGGCAGCTTATTTTTTCCAATTTGCATTGGCAGTATGAGGCAAAAAAAAATCCCTGTGTTCTAAACCACGCTGAACAAGATCAATCTTAATTGCATGTGTTCGACAAGTAGATGTAATTTCTATTAAAGGAACAATAACACATTTGAATATGGTATCTCGAATGGGAAATAAGCAAAATCTTGTACAGAACATTCAGAAAAAAACAGCAGAAAAAACCTTTACAAGCAGTCTGGTAACCTACTTGCCAGATTACCTGCTTTTATATGAACAAAAAGTATACTGGACATGAAATGTAAAGACAGGACTTTGGAGACACAATTCATGTCTTTAAATAATGATGCAGTAAACTGCCAGCAGTTGTTCAGGACTGGCTCAAGTACAAATCTCAAGTATGAATATATTAAGTAATCAGTCACAAGGACCTGTGTGACTAATATTGTCTCCTATAAAGTTTAGGAACACAAACCTGACCTGCAATGAAATGTGATGAAGTGGGGATTTCTTCGAACTTCATTTTGCCCCTGGATAGGTTAGTAGAAGGCAGGAAATTAGATGTCTCTGAAATAAAAAAGAAAATCAACCTGATGATCACAACCACAAATCATTATCTGTTCTGTGCATACTAAATAAACTTCTGACAAAAAAGAGAGAAAGAAAGGAGAGGAGAGGAGAGGAGAGGAGAGGGTAGAGGAGAGGAGAGG
>VZTU01019916.1:0-20523 GCA_013400835.1 Zapornia atra | reverse complement strand
GGAAAGGGAAAAGGAAAGGATTTCTAGCATTTTCTAATAGGATTTCAAAGTATTAGCCTGCAGAACAAAATTAGAGGGAACATTGACTAGGAAAGACCGAAGACCATTATCAGAAGTATCCTTTGCCCATGACGATAACAGAACACCTCAGATATGTACTGTCAAACGCAAACACCTAGCAGACTTCTTATATTTTTTAATAAATTACCTATTGAGCTGGTTTTGATTATGTCCTTAATTTCGGTTTTTTGTTAGATATGCAAATATGCCAACACTTTCAAATGAGTTGAAACTTGAAAATGGTGATTCTGAGCTTTGATTACTGACTAAAAATTGTAGGACAGGACCTAGAAAGGTTTTGCAAAACTCCAGGCATGGTACAGCTGGTAAAAGGAGATGTGCTGGAGCTTGTCGGCAGAAAGCCATGGTGAAACTAAAAACAGTAACTTGAGGTTTGCTGATAAGAAGCGAAAAAGTACTGCGGGTGAGACGTGAGCACCAAGCAGGAAAGAAGGAACTAGTAGGCCTTGAAAGAAGGAACATAGCAAGCTGTAAGGAACGAAAACAGGCTGCGTGCAAAGGTTGTTTTACTAGGCTTAAGCTGCTTTTTTACTGACAATGTTCATGTTTCTAACCAATCAGCAAATGATGAATGTAAAATGGCTTTTGAGCACCAATGAAACTAAGGCACGTACAAGCTTTGAAGAGCATATAAACTTGTGATTTGATACAATAAATCGACATTTTGCTTGCATCAAGCTTTGTCCCGTCTCTCAATCGTGGCAAAAAGTAGTATTAATAATGCCTTCTTAATTAAGCCTTTTGACTTTGAAATTGAGGAATCTGATGGGTATTAAAGCTACCACTTCTTGCCTTAGAAGAGCAGGTCTAGTCCTAGAAACTGAGCTTGTTTCCAAGCAAGGACACAAAAAAGAAATTACATCTCTTCTCCCAGAATTTTTTTGTCTAATATTTAAAAGGCAAAACAAAAGTGAAGTTATAGGGAAGAGCTTTCATAGAAAGGAGGGGAAATAAGCTGGAAAAATTGGTAGCAGGAGCTTCTGGACTGTGGTAGCTACCTCCATACCCCAAAAGGTTTGCTGCACTTCATCACACCTAAGTTTAGTTGAATAATACTTTTATAGTGGTTTAAGATCCAAAAAGTAAAAGCAATAGGTAATTACTTTTCATTCAGTTCAATCTACAGACAAATAAAGATGAGAGTAAATAGCAGATAAGAATCCCCCGCCCCTGCACTCTAACTCCCCTGGCTTTTTTTTAAAATCAACATTAGTTTAATTAATTTATTTTGAGCATTTACTCACTTTTATAGAAAGACACTGGTTCCAGAACTTTTCAGTAGGTATCCAGTCTGATGTTTCTGTACAGTGTCTCCCAGGAATAATAAAATCTCTTCCATGCCTGCAGGCTCCATTATCTGCCTTACTTTTTCCCCCCATTTGGAATCATTACCTTGACTGACTCACAAGGTCTTAATAACACTGAAAGTTAAGAGAGCCTGTATTAAAATGTAGTGACCCTCAACTTCCCTGCTTGGCAAAGTGACAGGAATAATAGCTGGTTACATGGAAAGCATTATTACTGATTTGTATCGCCTGCTAGCTCAGATTTGATTTCAGAAAGCCTGAAATGCTAAGAGCCAAACCCTTCCTTGGCTCACATTCTCTTCTGACACGATGCTTCACTTGAAGATGAAGAGTAGTCCTGTTCAAATTGGAGCCAAATTCAGTGGGACTTTACAACAAACACTGAGCAGCTTCCGAGGTCTTCAGTGGGGAAGAACACCAAATTGATGGAGGATTGCATCAGAGCAGGTGATGGGGGGCAGCAGGCATGTTGACCAGGGAGCAAATATCACATTGATGTGGTAAGTATCTCATGAAGACAGCAGCAGTGAGGGATGGACACAGCTTGCCAATATGCAGTGGGCTGGCATTTGATGCACCTTGTTGGGCAGCACTAACACAGTTCCCTGCATCCCTCAGTTTGGAAATCTATTTATGCAAGGTGTCCCTGAAACAGCAGCAACAATCAATTTCCTGTCTCCTTAACTGATCCTGTGTGTGTCAGAGAGCAGAAGTGCTAGCTTCAGATGGATGGAGGTACACTGCAGTTTTCTCTGCCACCAGATTAATGATTTTCCTGATGACATTAAGAAGGTGCAATACAATGTGCATATATTGTACTGCTTTAAAATTTAAAATTAAACACAATATTAATATTTTGATTGTCAGTTTTTCTCTAAGTATTTTATTCAAATTCATTTCAGGTTTAACACTGGAAATTCCTTAAATTAAAAGCATTTACTCTGTTTGTAGTGAAAATTAACTACATTCTAAAATGCCTCCATATTGTAGAAATTGGTTTGTGAGGCCAGAGAAAGAGTATATGAAAAGGAGATTTTTCTCAGTTGTTCTGCAAAGTACAATGTATAGTAAGAACCAATCTCCAGGTTTTATCTTATTTAAATTGGTCACCTACTAAAGGGCCTGGGCTGGATTTGCGGAGCATATTAGGTGAATAACACAGCATTGCTTTATGGCAAATGCATTTTTTAGCTGCTAACGGTTTATATTGCATATAACTCTTTGGTGCTGACTTATGGGCCTTGACAACACACATCAGGCTGTTTAAATCATTAGAGTGTTATTTTTCTTCCCCCAAGGAATCATAAAGGGAAGTCCTGCTAACCTGTCGGCTCCCCTATGCCCTCCTTCTCCCCTTTGTTGTACCAAACCTTAAGGATGTAGATGGGATTCCTGGAGCTTGTCTGGTTTCAGAGCAGCCTGGGGACTGATTTGGTTGAGCTGCCCAAAGCCCATAAATTCAGGACAATTGGATGGAAACAGGAGGCCACGTTCAAGGGTAGAAAGCTGCATGAAAAACCCTGATCATCTGAGTTTCCAAGGCTTCCAGGAGGAACGTTTTCCTCCTCAGTCATAAAAAGTAAAGGGAGTCACGATGCCTCGATGTTATGCTGCTGAAACAAAAGGAAAAAAGGTAGCTGGAGTTTGGGAAAATACCGTGGACTGAACTCCGTGTTGCCGCAGTGAAGGCTGCATTTTGGGATCCTGCCAGGGAATGGGGCAAGGTTTTTGCATCACCCTACTGTTATTCATAACTGTAAGGGTAAGTTCTACCCTTACATTAAGACTAGGAAGACTAAAGAGAGCTGTGGATAATGGCAGCTTCAGAATGCAGTGAGAAAACAAAAGGAAAATCAAGAGTCACATAAAATAAAATTCAGGGCCTTCCTGGAAAATAGTAGAAACATCAGTAAACACACAGAATCAAAAGTATTAGAGAAGAAAATCCCTGAGACAATAAAAAATGTCCCAAAATCCCCAAACTTATTACTGTACTATAAAACCAGCACAGAAATATTGAATATTACTGCTTTTATAAATTATGAGTTTGAGTTTATTGGTAAATTTTATCTGAGGATCTGACATTGGAAGCTTTAATTTTCTCTACATTTTCAGTCTATTATCACTATTGAAGCATTTAAGAACTTCAATCAAAGGCTCATTGTACTGGCCATCAGATGAATAAGACACAGAAAAGACAACTGCTCTCCAGAGACATCTGTTTAATCTGATTTACTTCAGATTATTTTTCACGCTGTCTGGAGTAGTATAAAATAGAAAAAGATCTAAAACCCTTGAACAGCTTTATAATTTTTAACATTATGTCTTGTTCCTCAGGGTTTAAATTAGAGGGTTGTGTATTTTTCTTGTCATCATTTAAAAAATAATATGGAAAATGGATATTTTGTGCTTGCTTCCTTTATTTTCCTTTAGGCTGTCAAGACTGGTATGCTAAAATGTTTTTCCCTTTTGTGTTCTCTTTCTGCTTTTTTTTTTTCCCTTCCTCTTTTCACAGGTGCTGCTCTGGAACTTTTGCTAAATATTATTAGGTTCTGAAAGATTCCTGAGAGGTAGTGTTAAATCTCAGTTTTACGAATTTTCTTAAGGAAGGACAAAATAAGAAAAAATCATTGACTCTAGATGCCTGTGATTTTTCAGGCATAAGTCCTCATTTCCTCATGCAAAAGACTACTTGGACCAGTGCTCTGTAAAGGGCAACCTCTTCTTCAGAGCTACTTTCTTCTGATGTTTGAATTGTCTCATTTGCTTCTTGAATGAAACTGTGAATTATAGATGTTGTCTCGGACTGTATGTGTGATGGGTAGCCTGGTTATTACTGAATATTGAAGGTAAGAGTTACGGTGAACGTTCCTTAGCACTGTGAGAAGTGTCAAGTTTGAGTTTCATCAACAGTATTCATAACCAGCAGCCTATGCTGATGGAGAGACATGTAATTTTGTGGCTTTATGTGGATGATTTTAAAGCATGTTATGAAGTGAGAGTTTATTAAACAAATTTAAAATGAGCTTAGATGTAAGGGAAAAAATTAATCAAGTTTTTGCAATGCTACTAGAGGTCTTCAAACGCAATTCTGATTTCAAAGGAGCTGAAAGGATGATTTCAAAAGTTCCCATCTTTCCTCTGTATGGAAGCCTTTGGGATATCTAGGAAGCAATAAAATTATCAAAAAAACCCCCTTGAAATTAGCAGCAGAACTGCTGTTGAAGACAGTTTTATTATATAATTTTATTTTTTTGTATTTAATTTACAATGTATACACAACTTAGATTACTTCTCCAGTGCTTTTCTTCAGTCTTGGTAGTCACACACTGAATCTTATTTTCTTGTTTCATATAAGCAAATCAAACTTATTGTCTCTGACAAAACTTGTTTAAACTAAATCACACCCTTATATAAACATTTATACCGGTACTAAAGATAGATGTTTTCTGTTTCTGAAATGTATGATTTCCCTTTCTTACCTAGCATGTCCAATTTATCATTTTTGCATATTTCTGAAATTCTGGGAACCAGCCAGAATTTGAGTTTTACTGTGCATTTTTTCCCTGTCAAATTGTGCTGACTCTGCATCTTTGTATGAGCTTGGGATAAACCTTTGTATAGGGTTTAATCAAGCTAAGCTTGAACTTCTGGCCTTCTGATAACTATCGGTTATTCTGCTGCACAGTAAGAAACATTACTTCTTAAAGTAAGATGCCAACATGTTATTACTGCTGAAGTTTCTGTGCCAATAGATGCTGGTCAATATACTGATAGTATCACCAAAGTTTCCAAGGTGTTTTACTTAGCTTTTGCTATCGAAGGTGTTGATTGAAAGCAGTATTTCCATATCCATTTGTACAGGCAGGTGAGTTCTGCTAATTAATGACACATTTTCAGTGATGACCTTTTCATAACTAGATAGACCAAGTCTCAGGTATGAAAGATGTGAGAAATGCTTGGGAAAATAGTCATGTTTGCCATTATCACCTTCCTGTAAGGATGATCTTTGTGGATTTCCTCACTGAGGACTAAAGTGTATCCCCAGCCTCCTAAGGGTTTGACTGCCAGTGCTAGAGACCAGGTTTGCTATGGTGCAGAGATGTAACCTTGGACCCGACTGCTGTGAAAACACAGAGGTTGTGAAAAGACCTGAGGGGAGTCTCCCTTTGCTAGGACACCCTTGGTCCCTGCCAGAGCTACTTCACAGCTGTTCCTGTGCCTTTCATTTCCCTGGCCTGACCTGTACTTTCTGAACTATCTCCCTGGTTTGACCTGGGACCTGCAATGGACCTGCTGGGCTGTGACCAACCCTGGTCACCATCACTACACTTACTCTACTCTGCTTTTTTGGGTATGGTGGGAATGACAGGGAGCGCAGCGCCTTGCTGTCACCCCTGCCTCCCAACTTGCCTTCCCTTAGAGCAGACCTCTGTTGCTCCTGAAAGTGCATGGCTCGAAATCTACCAGGACTTTCTACAGAAAGTTTATAATTAATGGGGATATTTTTACATTCTAAGGTTACATTGGGACTCTGTTTTGGGTAAGAATTTATATGAATATCATAGTAGACCGATAATATAGCAAAGGTTTGGGAAAAGCTAACGAAACTGGTGCTCAGTCTTTTTTGTTGCACCGGATATAAACCCCTCAATGCCTATATTCTACACCGATTTGTTATGTTAAATTTTAACAGTCTAGGTTGCTCAGAGGTAAGGTACTTTAAGTGATTCTTATGACTTGATAAGATTCTTGATAGTGCCGTAAAAACATGTTCTGGCCTTCTATGATTGCTGGAGGCTGGTAAACCCCAAAAAACAGTCCCAGAAGGGTTCCCCACACAATTGCCATGTAAAAAAGTACAGGAAAATTCTCCAAAAGTTTGTTGCCTTTAAAGTACAAAGTTAAGACTACTTCACTTGACCTGAGGTCTTGCAGATCTTGTACAAAGCCTATGTCCTGCTGCTAGCAATGACAGTAATGCATTTACTGGTTTACAGGACTACATAGCCTTAAAACTATGCAAATAGTTTCCATTATTATCCAAGTATCTAAGGAAAGCAGCTGTATCTACAGGGAAGCCTCTTTCATTCAAATTTATTCTTATCTCCTACATATACTTATTAAGATTAAACCTGTTGTTGGTACTTCTAGAAGCTTGTGGAGATCCAGGCTAATTGCCAGCTATGCGTGAAAGGCCAAGGGAAGAACAAAAAATAATGTGCTGGTTTCAGACCAGTTGATTCCTCTATCATCCAGCATGAATGATGACTATCGTGTCCATGAAAAAAGGTAAGACTCCAGTTCCTGAGAAGGAGCCAGGATGTGTCAGCTGGGCTGCTTCTTCCTGTAGAGGGCAATGAGTTCTTACTTCCCTCTCTGGAGAGGATCTGGTGATAGCATCTGATAAACGTGTTCTCTATCAAGGGCAGAAAAGAAACCCTTTTGTTAAACAACTTCTGATTGTCAATTTTGGTATTCTTGCTTTTCCTTTTCAAAGCACAACTAGATTTGGGCTAAAAAGGGGGAAAAAAAGAATGAAAAGCCCTGCAGGAGAAACCCTCACAAGATGGCCCTTTTCACTTTTGCACTTTCTGTGAAATAGCACTTGATTTTGTTTTGAAAAATGGGTGTCAAAAGCCAGAAGCTCAATTCATAAATCTCATAAATTTTTCAGCAAATGCATCCAAGTTTGCAATAGTGGAACTTTTCTGATTCTTTTCTATAAGTCAAAAGCGGAAAAAAAAAAAAACCACCCCAACAAAAACCTCCAACTCTCTCATATTTTTACTGACTACACTTGTCAATAACTTTTGTGTACTTTCTCCTTATTTTCTGTTTCACTCCAAATTCACAAGAAATAAAGCTGTTGTTGTTGGGTTGATGATGGGGCTGTTGAGATGGGATCATTCCAGTAAGTCATAGACTATCATGTAGGCAGCTGCAAAACTGTCACTGCAGCTTTAGACCTTCCCACATGTTGATATGTTGGGAATTTGGACCACTAATCAGTAGAGTGGTGACACTTCACCTTGGAACTATTCTAGCTCATGTGCCTTTTGTGATAAAACAACTCTTTATATTAACTTCTTGAATCCTATTGCCACCTTTCCAGAGTAAGCACATCAATTTTTCTAGCTATTGTACCTATAAAGTCATAAAACAAGAGGAGGAGAGGTGCCGTCATTTCAGCTAACACATAATAACACACAACTGCAATAACTTAGTTTCCTTCTGAGTATGCCAGTGGTGACCAGTTGTGGTGGTATTTGCAGCACCAGAATCCTTACAAATGGTTATCAGATGCTTAAAGTGACTCAGTGAAGAAATAGATCATGGAAGAGAGAAGAATGGGGAAAATGAAGAAGCCTAGCAGCTGAGATTAAAGTATAATCTTGGCTTCTGGCAAGCAAGGTATGTGCTGCGTTCAGAATTTCAAGACTGTCTGGCAGACCTGATGGTGGAACTGTCTCAGGAGCTGCAGAATGGTGAGGTGCTACATGGAAATCCTGGCGTCAGGGGGAAAGCCTTCATGCTCTTGCAGGAATCGCACAGACTGGAGGCTAAACCTCAGATGTGAAAATTTAATTCCTGGTACTTTTATCCATGTGAAGCAATGATTCATCCTTTTGAATGCAGTGCAATTATTTAGTTTTTCAGGTGATTGTTTTAGTAAGTCTAATGTGAAAGCGAGGGGATGAATATAATTTTGCTCATGAGCCAAATAAACTCAGTCAGTAAGGAATAAATAAACTAAAACAAAATGAAAAAGAAAAGGGTAAACAAGAGAGACTAATTAATAAGACTATATTTCTCTTTTCAATGGTTGCTGTTTTGGATCATTACAGTTGGTAATTTTTTTCTTTTCTTATCTCTTCTCTATTTCCTTTGCTTTATATTTTTTACTATATGTACACAAAAAGTTATGTTGGGTAGAATAATTGAAGCAAAATACATGAAAACTAATTATCATCTGTCCTGGGGCTATCAAAGACTTCCTTTTAACTCAAAGGTAGATCCTCTGTTGTTTTGTTCACTACATGTTGACAGGAGAGGAAAAATATTGAGGCAAATAGAACATTTCAACAAACAAAATTCCACAAAAGCCATGGAAACCCTCTAAATATAAAAATAAATATATACTGCCAAGCTTGCAGTGTGCAGTGCTAAGCCATAGCTCTTCAAATTAATACCCTTCATAGGAAATAAAGTAGAACGTGAGTTCAGTGACTTCTAAGAAATTGTCCACTGCCCTGTGTTGTCAGGAATAGTTTCTGGAGATATCAAGATGGGAAAACAGAAAGAAGTAGAAGGACCACACAGTAATCATTCCCCACTGAATGACATCTCCCTCTCTTCCTTTCTCCTTCATTCTTCCTTCATTCCTTCTCAGTGAAACAGCTGTGGATGTTTCTCATATCAGAAATTATTAACTATATTTTCTTATTTAAATAATCTTTCCAGTTTGCAGCAGAGTTTCAGCTGTTTGGTTTCCAGAGGAGGTGTGATTAAAACATTTGCTCTCTCATTGCAACTGGATGCAAAGTCTTCTATTGAAAGCCTGTGATTTCTCTTCTAAAAGTACTTAGATCTAAAATACACTGGACCAGATTCAATATGTATTAAATATAACACAGATGGGTTTTAGGACCCCAAAATCAAACAGAGGAAAAGCTATTTAGGGCTACAGTGTATTGAAACCTCAGTTATCAGGGATAAAAATTTCAACTGCTCTGCCCCAAATGGTCACACATCTCTAATGCTGATTGTTATCAGGGCACACAGGAATTTGTTGCTTTTGTGAGGGGTGTTTTCAGATCCATTCTTCTAAGAAGATTCCCTTCTCCACCCTCCGTCTTCCAGCATGAATTCTGCTGGAAAAGAGCAGATTCTTACTCTTTAGCATCAGTACATTATACAAGCATTTATACACAGTTTAACCTCAGAAATCACTGCCACCCTATCTGGTTTTGAGACTTTGCCCCAAATTGTGTTGACAGCACTGTGGGTTGGAGATAAAACTGCTAATACAGCAGGATTCCTGTTCAACCCATGCTCCTAGAGGGGCTTGGCAGAGGTATGTGGGGCTTTAGCCATGCCCGCTCAGCAAATGAAGAGATCCTTTTTACAGAGACTGCCCACGTTGTTCAGGTGGTCACTTCTCTTCTGTGGAAATAGTAACAGTGAATGGAAGCTTTCTGACTGGACCACCTTGTCTTATGCATGGTTTTCAAAATACATGTCATAACATTTAAAAAATAACATCTGACTATTCCAAGAAATGGTATGCAAGTTGTACAGAAATATATAAAGATACTGAACTTGGCATGAGGTTTTGCTGAAATACTTGAGCTGAAAATAGACTGCAATATACAGACGTGATATATATGCTTTTTCAGCTAAAGAGGGAAGATGCTGGCTATGCTAGTGGCTTTGCTTTGTGGGATGTGTAAGGAAATCCATGATTTCAACCTCCCAGTTGCACAGATAAGTGGAAAGTTTTAAGTAAGACAAATAAAATGAAACCCTTTCATTCCATTCTGGATACCACATTAAAGTACAGTAGCTTCAAATAATGGGTTCATAGAAAAACATTGGCTGTCCCTCATGCAGTTCAAATGTCTTATTACTGTGGGGTTATAAATATGCAGACAGTGGAGGTTCCTTTCATAGAGCGGTCTTTCAGCTAAAATGGTCATAAACAGATCAATATATTTGTTATGAATAATGTCTTTTTGAACTTGGGAAATGTGACTTAGCACTTTTGACAGAAATGGAGCCAAATGGTGCTTTATAGATTTCAACAACCTTGCAGTTGGTTCAATGAGGTGAAATCTGTAACTGACCTGTTGAGTAGTGAGAACAATAACAGAAGAAAATAAAAAATAATTTTAAAAAGTACAATGTAGCTTGGATTTTTAGCTAATTTTTTGTAAAGGATGTGTTTCTAGTGTAAGAAAGATGTGGTGGAAGCAATATTCACATAGCATTTTGTTAACTGGTAGCTTTTCTTACAAAAAAAAGCTACAGAAACTGTATTACCCTCTATCATTGTGCCAGAACTACTGCATACTAGTGGTTAGAGTTGTTACATCTTTGACCTTTAAAATGCAAGTTGCTTCCCACGTGCCTTAAAGGTGACTGAAGAAATTGAGTACAATTTCTGAAGAAATAGGAATTCAGGGCCTCATCTGGTATATGGCTGAGTTCTCGCACCCCTCACCAAAGTCAGAAGGAGCCAACAACAATTAATGACTTATGCACCACTGTCAGAGAGATGCTTAGCTGCGGAGAGCTTGAATGTTCAGCTATTATTATTTCAATTTTCTCTGTTGTCTAGTAGAAGGCCCTGTTTTAAATGAGAAACTCTCCATCACTGCACAGCACACAGGAGCTATTAAGTGTTCAAAACAGAAATTCAAAAGAACAAGATGTTCAATGAAGAAAATGAACTAAGTAGAATGAGAATAAATGAGAAAAAGCATGAAGCATAGGTGTTTTGACAAACACAAGAGAAGCAGTGTGCAGAAAAGTAACATACATCGGAATAGTAAATAAAATCTCTTTGTTTTGCCTGCAGCTAATTTTGTTTCAAAATTGTTACATGGATAACCACCAAAGTCTCAGATATTTTTGTGAAAGTCTGCAACTTTTTCTGTTGGCACTGTTTTTAGAGCTACATAAATAATTAAATACTGTTGAGGCCAAAGGGAGTGACTCCACAGCTCAGAGCTCTGAACATATGTCGTGGTTTTGCCCCAGCCAAGAGTTGGGCACCACGCAGATGCTTGTTCTTTAAGAGGGAGTGTATGTGTGTGTGTGGGGTGAATTGAGGGAGGGGGAAAGGGAGGGAAAAGAAAACCCAAGAAACCAAAACCTCATGGGTTGGGATAAGGACAGTTTACTGGGACAGAAGAGAGATGGAGATAATAATAACAAAAGGACTCTATAGCAAAATATACAAGACCAATGCAGTTTCTCACCGAACCACACAACTCAGGCTGTACAGCTCAGAGCTGTTCTGAAACTGGACTGTCCCCAAAACCGTGCATCCTGAAGGTTCCTGCTCCTCCCCCCCATCAGCCCCTCTTTTATGGTGAGCATGACGTAATTGGTATGGAATACCCTCTTTGGTCAGTTCTGGTCACCTGTCCTGGCTGGTTCCCTTGCCTTCTCCTTAGCAGGGCACTATGAACAACTGAACAGACCTTAACTGCTTGGCAACAACTAAAACATCCGTGTGCTGTCAGCAGCGCTCTCATCCTAACTCCCAAACAAGGCATTACACCAGCTGCTAGTAAAAAAAAAAATTAACTCTATCCTAGCCAAAACCAGGACAACATAGGATGCTGGAATCTGAGACTTAAATCCTTCTTGCAGTACACATGAAACTATTTCTGGAGGTTGCAACAGTACCTGTATAGAAATCTACCTGAGAAGAGCCGACAAGATGAGCTGAAGATCTGCATTCAGGTATCACTTCCAAGTCAGGGATGTTTGCAGACATGTCTGCCGCCAGCAGCCCACTATCAGCAGTTTCCATATACATTTTCCAGAGTTCACGTGAATAGGCTGACTAAGAGTATTCTTGGAGGCATATACTCATCTCTGCTTATTTAGAAAAGAGTTCACCATTTTTTCAATAATTGCCACCTGTTTGATTTGGCTGTTATTCCAGAAGTCTGGACTATTGCTACCATCAGTCTCCATACAAACAGATTCTGTGCATGCCAGGAATGATCCTTTGTCATGTCCTTGTTGAGTGGCCCATCCAATTAGCTCTTGGACCTCCTGTTATTAGCAGACATCTGCTTCTGTTCTGGCACTAGATCTATAGGATCAAGTCCTGTGATATAAGCAGTGGGATGTAAGACTGACCTTTCTGCTTCAAAGAATCGGAGTTATAGTGGAGTTGCATTGACCTATGAAGCTTTGCCATTTCAGCATAAATTAATGGGTACAATACATTTCTTGAAAATGTGTTAGCTTTCAATGTAAGATGTGGAATATTCTTGAGAAAGAATTATTTAATATGGAAAACCTGAAAGAAACCCAGGGCATTAAAGTGTGCAAGTCTGACCAACCACTCTCCAATGCAAGGAAGAAAGTAATGCAAGTCTGACTGTCCTACAGATACTGAAGACGAAGCCATACGCTGAGCTGTAGGTAATGATTAATTTCTGAATTCCCCTGTCTTCAGGAGAAGCCTGCCTAAAGGAAAGCTGAATGGAAGCTGAGGAAGAAGGTCAGAGCTTGGCTTGTGATGTTTCATTTGTATTCCAAACTTCTTTATGCTCAGATTTCCAAAGATACATGAATGTTTGTGGACAATCATATTAGAAATTTCTCTTCCAGGCTGAAGTCTTTATCATCAAGAAGCATTAAAGATGTAATAGTATAGAAATTTATTTATATAAAAAACATGTAAGAATCAGTGTTATAATATAAAGAAAGGTATGATTATTTAGGCTTGAATTCTATTGATTTTGGGTGGATGTTTTGGGTAGTATACAAATTTCTATTAGGCTGTGCTAGTGAATATTGGGATATGGTCCCTTAAGAGCTACATGGAACAAAATACTCTCTGAGCTCTCACCATGAATACAGAGATTCATGTTGAAACTTTTTGTTCTGGAATTAATATAAAATATTTTCTATTAAGATTTTATAAATCACACCCTCTACATATAGAGGTTTAGAGACCTGTACTATTGCATTTACTGAATTTTATGAATTATATGAATATGATACGGTTATACAAATAGAAAATTGTTTGCCAAAATTTCTAAGCACCTAAGATTTCTGTATTAAATATATGACTCTTTTGTGCAATGTTATTTTGTCACTGATGAATATTTTGATTGGCAATGAAATACAATACAAGTACTGTTTGCTACACACTAGGAAAAATCTTCTATCAGAATCACAGAACCACAGACTAGTAGAGGGTGGAAGGGACCTCTACAGATCATCAAATCCAACTTCCCCGCTAAAGCAGGATCACCAAGACCATGCTGCACAGGATTGAATCCAGGCAGGTTTTGAATACCTCCAGAGCCAAAGACTCCAATGCCTCTCTGGGCAGCCTGTCCCAGTGCCCTGTCGCCCTCACAGTGAAAATGTTTTTTCTCATGTTCAGATGGAACTTCCTGTGTCCAGTTTGGGCCCATTGCCCATAGTCCTGGCACTGAGCAACACGTAAAAGACCCTGGCCCCATCCTCTTGACATCCACCCTTTACATATTTGCAAGCATTGATGAGATCCCGTCTCAGTCTTCTCTTCTCCAGGCTAAAGAAAAAAAGCTCTTTCAGCCCTTCCCCATACAAGAGATGTTCCATTCCCATCATTAAAAAATATTCAGTCCTGATACTGCAAGATAATTTACAAAAGTACAACCTTAAAGATAGACCTTCAAACCTAGGTGGCCCCTTTAAAAGAATCAGTGAAAAAGGGAAATTATGCAAGGACAAAACACATAGGATGTTCTGTAGCTTTGGATTTAGATTTGGACTTGCAGTTCTGTGGTGTTTTCTATGGTATGGACAGATATAATGCACATGCCAAAAACTCTGGAGTCTGTTCATTTTCTTCTTCAGATTTTCAACTGAGGTGATCTTGAAATTTTCATTTTGAGGGCAGATCTGAGTGGTTTCAGATGGAGTTTTGCTTTAATAATAGTTTCATTATTCCCATTTCAGGCAGAGCATTTCAGTTCTCTTATGGTATCTTTCAGAGGAAGAGTAGGAGGAAGTGGTAATTATGAATTGACTAATGATGACATTTTGCTGCATACTTCATAGATTTATGGGACTATGCTCCTGTATTTTCTTTAAAAAGATCAATTTTGCTCTTTAAATGAGTCAGAGGGATATGATTTTTCTTTAAAAATGATATTTCCTTTTGCTGATTGCTTTATGGTTTGCACTAAGCAAACTTGAAAAAATCAGGGCTAAGGAGTCTAGACTTATTCTTATATGTTAAATAAATAAATATAATTTGAATAATATTGTGGCATTTCCTCTGTTAAAAATACACTATTATGTAAACTGCTTAAATTTCATTAAATTTCAATGAATAATATTTCATTGTTAATAGCTATGCATATAGGGCTTTATAGTTATGAATAAGAACTGCATTCCGGATTGTTCCACACAAGATAGTAAAGAAAATAAAACCTCTTCTGAGCAAGGCTTGTCTTTCAGGACAATGATTATAATAAATAAAAAAAAAAAAAAAATTCTCTTGAAATCTGTCATATTACAACATCAAGTGGGAGGAGCACATGTGATTGGCTCTAATAAACAAGTGATTGCCTTATTAACCCTGGGTTTAATAGTGCACGTGTGCGGGGCAACTCATTACTATCAAGAGATGTCTGGAGCAAGCAAGGGAAGTGTTCTTATCCCAGGGGTCACTGACAGTAGCAGAAAATAGGATTAGGTCTCAGAGCAGGATGAGCAGAAGGCTAGATGAATGTAATTTCAATGAGAATTGATTTGTGGAAAATTGATTTAACGACATTTAAAAGGGCACACAGTGTATTAATTTCTGGGGCTATCCTGTGCTCTTACTGTAATATGAGGCTAAGTCTTTGTCTTTGTTTTTTTCCCTGAGTGCAATGTATTAAGGGACCTGGGAATATTAGGACCCTGTGAGTCCTCCCTGTCTCAGCACTTTTGAGGCTGCTGTGACTGTTCTCACATGAAGTTTCCCTTCACCAGGGAGAGAAGGCACATCCTTGGAGGCAACTTGCCTGAGAACTGACAGCCCATGACCCAGCTACTTGGGACTGTCAATATCCCCTGGAGTTTTTGAACGCTTTGACTCAGAATTTTTGCTTTTATGGGTTAACTTTTAAGAGTGAATACTAAATACCAAATACAAAGCATGTGCTGGTGGGTCAGAGGGTTCCAGTTACGTTTTATTAGGATTATACATAGATAAACAGATCCAGAGACAAAATACATTTTATTTTTTCTGACTGCATTGCAGTTCGTTCCATGCTCCTTGAATCTCCAGAGTCTTTCAGCTACAGTTCATTACTTGCTTCTGCATACTGTGGAGCTCTCTTTTCATGCTTGCTGTCAGCATTCACCCTTATATGGTGGCTAATTCTCTTGACTACCTGTGCTCCCTCTGGGAGCAAGATATGTGGCCTGCCTCTATGGCTCTAGGACTCTTCCTCTGATTCATTTATCTGTCAAGGTGACAAATATTTTGTAACTACAATTCTGATTTTCTAACCACATGCTCCCTATTCTTTATGGGAATCATTGTCCAAGGTATTTTCACCAAATAAGTTGCTATGGCCATATCTTTGTCCTGGCCTGGAAAGAATGTCATGCATTTTATTTCAGCATCTGCTGTAAATGGAGTCTTCAGCTCAGCTAAAAATACTACTTGTAGTGTATGTTTGACCAGGAAAGGATGACTGGCAGCCTGGGAGATGTAAAAACACTCTTTAGGTAAGTAAGGCAATTTCCTTAAAGCTCACTTTTAGCATGTTTTCTGGTAGACTATGTTATACATGCTACTGAAATATCTGATCACCCTCAGAACATGGGCATGGTATGAAAACCTGCAAATGAAAGAAAAAATGTTCTGTCTTCTTTCTTTATATAGACAGGGGCCACACAATGAGTAATCCTGAAAGTGCCGTATGATTAAATACGCTGTGTACCAAAGTTAATGGATTTTATGAGCGTGAAAACTTCATATTTATTCAAGCACATTCAACGAACAAGTTAATTCTTAACTCATTTGTCAGCTATCTAATTTCTGGCAATCTCCTGAGCAAGCTACTTTTGTGGCTTTAATACATTTGTAAAATGTATCAATCATACATTGTGCATAGAAATTTGAATACATTTATAATGGCATGTGGCCATTAAAGATGTCCTGCACCCTGATTCTGTGGTAATGCCTGCTAAATCTATACAGCTTGTTAATGTTTGACAAGTTGCTTTATGTTCTTATGGTTTAGTGTTTAATGATGATTAATCCCATAGTGAAAGAGTAGTCTCAGCTTTTGACGGTTATTGCAGAACATGTGGAAAATAAAATGTGTCAATTAAGTAAAATGCTCACATCCTGAAACACACTTTATTTTACCCATAAGCAAATGCATTAAAATTATACAATAGCCAGAGGAAGATGATTTGCAGCATTTACAATCAGTCAGCATCCTTATTTTTATTTTGGACTGGTATTAGTCTATACTAGTTTGAAGCATCCTCAAAATTAAAAAAAATATTCCTTTAAGATGATGGTTTGAGTGGCAGTTTTTAAAGTGCTTCATTTGGGTAATAATGTTAGATAAGGCAAGGAAGCTTGTACTTTCTAAGACAGGGCTCAAATCAGCCAGACACCAAGAGACCACCCTTGAGTAATGTTAAAGGCAGGTGACACCTGAGCCTGGAAATGTTTCCTTAGGAACCAGCATGAAGTAGATCTACAGGGGTAGGAGGGGAGTGGAAAATGCAGAGTATTACACTCTTCACTTGTTCTAACATCCCTCTACAAACTTTGTGGCACTCAGTCAGGAAAAAAATGAAGGGTCTGGATTATTTTCTTTATTTGTGTGGCAAAACCCCCTTCTCTATGCTTCAAAAAAGACAGTAGGACTCCCCTCCGTGTAAAGAGAAATCTCTTTTCAGCTAAAGTAGACTGTGATTATTTGTTTATGTCTGAGATTTGATTACAATTGTGGATCCTGAAAATAGAAAAAAAAAAAGTGATGTGAGCAACTGCAGTCTGGAGTAGAATCTAATCAAGGGACAATCAGTCACTGACTGTAGGGCATTTCCTTAGAATTCCAACTGCCATGCCTTATTGTAAATGCTACCTACCTATGTTGAGTTAAAAAAAAAAAAAAGGATTATAAGTTTTGAACTGGGGTACTGTGGGGTTAGACAGTATGGCCCGAGTTTACTGGGTTAAATAAAATGTGATTTACATCTGTAAAAACAGAAGAGGAATCAAACGCTTTGAGTGTGCATTTTAAAGAATCTCCTTTAGCCATATGGTTTATTTTTGAAGCTTAAGAAATTTTCTGACTCAAACATTTGTCCTTAATAGGAGTTTCTCACAGGGTGAACTAAAATGCTCTATTTATTTTAATGAATCTTTTCTTGTAATTGAATAAATCCTTCAGAATATGAAAGCTTTTAATGGTTCAACATGGTCAGCATTAAAGACACGTTGTCATTTTCCATTGTTTTATTTCTATGGAATAAAATTGACCCTGTACATTTGATTGTTAAGCACTTACCTTTTTTGGGTAATAACTGAATGCCCTGTTATAATGATATGGAAGTCCTCTTGCAATTTAATTTAGTTTATCTGAGTTGATTGTAATTTATTTTTTGTTTTAACTTCTGGTTGTGTATCACCTTACCACCAAGGTCCTTGTTCTTTTCCCTTTTGCACTGCAAATGCATATTATGAGGTTGAAAAGAAACAAAATCAAGCAAGCGATGATTCTTGGCACAAAGAAACCTTGGGTTGCTCTGAGTCCATGTGAATGAATTGGTGTCAGCTTGCCCAGTTGACTTCATTGTCTGTGAGGGCTAGGAAGGGAGTG
Source organism: Zapornia atra (assembly GCA_013400835.1). Lineage (NCBI taxonomy): Eukaryota > Metazoa > Chordata > Aves > Gruiformes > Rallidae > Zapornia > Zapornia atra. The sequence goes on along the minus strand of VZTU01019916.1, from coordinate 2,552 downwards.
ACTGTGAGTGGAATGTGTTGCAATTAGATGCTGTCTTGCACTCATATAATTTATTAATAAAGACAACTTTTTTTTTCCATTTGAATATATTCAGAATGAAATTTACATCTGAAAAAGAAATGACACAGTACCATTAAAAACATTGTTTTCCTACTGTGATTTCCTCAGTTTAGAATTGGAAAATGATGTCTTATTTTGCAAACAAATCAGTTCTTCTGGGAGGAAAAACTGGTAGGGATATACCAATTAAGATTTTAAGTTTTAAAACATCTAAGTTAATTAACAATGCCCCAAACCCTTTGCAAATTTCCCCAACATCTTTAATTACTGAAATACTACATAGGTGGTTCTTATGCCAATGACAGTAAGTTAGAAAAACATTGTCAGATACCATCTTCATGTGGGGTAGTCTGACCTCATATCTTTTCACCTGGGGTAACGACTGAGTATTCTTGCAAGAGCCAGGTAAATCAGGCAGTGACTTATTTAAGCATCTGCACAATACAAATAGCAGCTGTTTCACTGAGATTATAGGGAAGAGAAATCTTTGTGTGCCTTATGGCTGATGTCTTCTTTTCAGCTCCCAATGGATGTATAAGTACAACATCTTATCTGACATAAATTCAATTATGGGTAGGTCTGCCACAGAACAATAACTCCTGAGTGTATACTAATTGACTGAATAGGAACTGGAGCATATAATGGGGCTTTTCCACTCCCCAACCTTAGGTACAGTGAGGGAATGCCACATAGAAGAAAGGGGACTTTCAGAATTAAACAGCTTAAATACCTATGGATACCTTCTAAAATTTTAGATAGCTTTTATTTTTTTTTGTTATGGAATATGTATAAGGATTATATACATGCAAGGAAAAAGTGATATTGACAGGACTATTAAAGCCAAGCATGTATTTATGTGGATAGTAGACTTTTCACATCAACATGATCAAGTTAGTGAAGGAGATTGAATTTCTCATCATCTTGACTCTGCAAAATTCTAGATTTGCTGTATACACAAGCTGTCAGTTCTCATTAGTCTGATGTTCCTTCCAGATTATACTTTGTGTGTCGCTACTGCCAGACAAGAGGTTGTTTGGGAATTATTAAAGGTGGCAAATAGTGTAACCTTTCATTAAAGAACCACAACTCAAAGTACTTGGACAGTCCTTTTTTCTCCTTAAAAACAATAAAAAAATTACTTCTTGTGGTTTAACCCCAGACAGTAACTAAGCCCCATGTAGCCACTTGATCACCCCTCCCTTTCCCCCAAGGAGATGGGAAGGAGAATGGAAAAACAATTAACTTGCGGATTGAGATAATGACAGTTTAATAAGATGAAAAAGGAAGATATTAATATGAACAATAATGTATGTATTTTATTATTGTTGTTATTATTATTAACAAGTGATGTACAAATGCAATTGTTCAACACATGCAAAAAACCTCCAATGCCTGGCATGTTTCAGAGCAGCTATTCCTTCTCCCATTTATACCTGAAGTTGAGTAAGATGCACCAGTAGTCAGTTAATTTACCAGTAGTCATCCAGCAATAATTCAAAGTTAGGCAATGTCTACAGCATGCTTGCTCAAGGCAGGTATTGAAGCAGCTCTCTTTATCATGGACATGGCTTTTGTACATTCTAGAATGATAACTGACTCACACAGAAGATGGAGATTTACATTCAAACATTTTTATATTCAGGAAAACAAAAAGGCTTTGCTGTCATTAATTTCTATGACTATATATATATATATAGTACAAAGTTCTCAGATACATGGAATTTGCATGGGATATAGAATGCCATTTCTTTCTTTGATATTCATTCCTTAATAATAAGGCCATATCAGCAATTGAATTTTTTATTGTTAAAAAAATCCATAACAAGATTTTAATTTATCAAGACATGATTTGCAATCTTCCTGTGACAAAGGATTGAGTGAAAAGTATCTATTGCAAACACATCCTCCTTCAGTGAAAAATGAATATGGAAAGACTATTAATGTAGACTTCAGTTCCCATAAGCTACTCTGCAATGTAACATGGGTTGTCAGATTGAAATGTCATGAAACACAATGAATCCCTGGGGGAAACAGGCAGACAACATTGAGCCACCAGAGCAGTGCAAGTCTGCAGAAACTTACCCTTGCAGACCTGTTCTTTTTTCTTTTTCTTTTTTTTTAAATTAGATTTCTTTTTCCTGTCACTCCTTCCAATAACTTATAAAGCAGGAGGTACCTAGAAACTTTTTTTCAGAGTTTTAACTTTTTTTCTCACCAGGGGCAGTAACAATATATTTCAGAGGAACTACCTGCACAATTTTTTTCCTTCAGCCTTCATGCTCACAGTTTCCATAGCCGTTATCCAGAGCTTCCTGACACCCTGACCCATTTTTTTTCTCACTCTCTCTTTTACCAGCTGCTGTGTATAAGAATCTTTTCTATGTCCCAAGAATTTGTACTGGTTTATTGAAGCCACTGCATAAAATAACCCCCTTTTTCTCTTTCAGACCAAAAAAACCACTGAAAAGCAAAAAAGCCCAAAAAAAAACCCC
>VZTU01019915.1:20068-74032 GCA_013400835.1 Zapornia atra | reverse complement strand
TTATGTTTTGAATTACCTTCTTTTATTTTAACCAAAAATTGTTTCCAAGTCAGAAGGCATTTTTGGAAATAGCTCACTATATTTCAAGCATCTTTGACTTTGTTTTGTATTAGCAGGATATGAACTTTATGAAGCAATCAAGGGACTGAGTCAGGTTTCACTGTGGATGTAAGCTAGAAAACTCCAGAGGCGATTTTCAGTGCCACAAGACTGATGAAACCCCACAACAATCTATGCCGTGTTATCCATTACCTGCATACGGGGATATGATTGTTCTAAAAGCTTAAAGTTGTACTAAAAAGGTGAAGGTTCAGTTCCTCTTTCTGTAGGGTTTTGCAACAGAAAAACATGAAATGCTTTAATATCACACACAGTGGTTCAATAAAGTCCAGTTTGATCCTCAATAAAGTTTGGAACGATTAATACACTGATTTCACGTTTCTAAACTTCCAGTATCACAGAATCACAAGGTTGGAAAAGATCTTTAAGATATCTGAGTCCAACCATTCCTGTCCTATGCTAAACTGTATCTCTAAGTACCTCACAGCTTTAAAGGAACAAGGAGCTTGAACTTCAAACTTTTTCCTCTTTTTTTTCATTTTCATCTTTATCTCTAAGAGTGGAAAAAAAAAGCGCCCCACATACCACGGGTACCAATGTCATATGCAATAGGAGAGCCCTGCAAATGCTGTCACTATGAAACAATGCCATGCAGAATAGTCCCTGTGTAGCAGTGGCTTTCAAATCAATAAGCAGTAGAAGACAGACATCTGAAAATAGTCTTTAAAAACAAATACTCAAAAAAGCAAGACTGAAATCTACTGTTTTTGAAACTCTGAGAAGGCTGCATGGCTCAACATCTGCAGAGTTTCTCACAACTTTTAGCTTAAATCAAATATTCGGGGTTTTATCACTTGAATTAGGGAAAGATTTCATCCAGAGATTGCCCCTTTAATTACAGAAACTACGCTTCGAATCCAAAGCAGCTTATTAGCTAAATCGGTCAACGAGGAGCTTAGACTCCCATCAGAGCACTGAAGCACACTGTGCACTCCAACTATTAGGAGTGGGCAGATATTATCTAGCAATCAAAAGGAAAAATAATGTAAAACTCAGTACAAAATGGGCTCATAATAAATAAAAAGGTGAATGTGCCAGTATGTCCAACCTCACAGGACTGTAAGGTTTCAACACAATTTAGTGATGAAGTATTTCTGAAACGTGTCTTCTGTACATGTAGCACTATACCTACTAAATAATGAACCCATGGGATGTTCACACAGAGAGGAAAATAAAAAAAAGGTGATTAATTTTGAGTGAGATGCCATTCCAAGTTCTTTATCAAATGAATAATTCTAATCAATGTATATTATTGCTTAGTGGCTCAATCAAGCTGTAAGATATTTCAATGAAAATCTACTGTTATGTTTGTGCACAATGAGATGCCTTGAGATGGAAAGCCTGAGAATGATTAGGGTCACAAAGAAGCCTACATGCACACTGCTCTTATAATTCAAATGCAAATTCTATGTCCCCAAACTGCATTGATTCAAGAAAAATTCAAACTCATGAAAACTTTCTTAATATGTTGCATAAAGTATCAAAAAGATTGAAAATAGGGTTAGCAGAGGAGAATGTACCATTCAATGAGTATTGGAAAAGATGCTTATCAAAATTTTATCAGGCGAGGTAAGTCTGAGAAATGCTGATAACAGATGGGAGCTGTCTAGGCAAAAAAATGTTGCTAGTTTGACTGTTTCTCTGGCTGAGGATAAAAGTGTCCTGGGGGAAAAAAAAAGTCTGGTTTTTCTTACCTCTTCCTTCTCTGCACTTTGCAAGTCCCTCCACTCCTCAGTGACATGACCAAAGTCCACGGTGTTCATCGCAACCTTATATTCCCCAATGATATCATGTTTGGAGAAACGATCAAAGTCATAAACTGCCATCACTAAAGTTTTTCCACCCAGCTCAGAGTATGGCACCTGCAAAGAAGAGAAAATGACAAACTCCGTACCAGAGACAATAAAGATCAGTCCACTACAATGCAAATCTATTTCTTTGGTTTATCAGCTGTCATCTCAGGTAAATTGAACTGCAGAGAAAATTATGAGGTGCATTTGTTTCAGAGTAACCGGGCGCAGTATTTTTTGAGACCAGGCTCTGGTGCTCGACAGAACAATGTGGCAGCTCACTCATCACTCCCTGGGTTTTTCTCATTCTACTTCAAATCATTTTGTGGGTGATGAAACTGAAAGAGGAAGCCCAATTATTTGCACTGAAGACACATGAACTTTTCACACAATGTTGTCTTTTCCTCAATAAATCAACTGTCATCACTCAGAAATGGGTAGCTCCCAGACCGATGAAAAAAGCAGAACTGGATTACTGTATCTGACAAGTAATTAGACACTAAATAGTTCTCTAGCAGTACCATTACCTATTACTTACCAAGAGGTATTCTTCATTACCATACCTTTCACACTGTGGACACTAAGGTGCTTTCGAAGTCATGCAGTACAGCTAGAAATTGTGGTGGCAGAAGGCCAAGTTCTGACTAATTCTCCAGCTGTTCTGAAGTGTTTCGGACAGATGTTGTGGGTTAGGATGCTTATGAGTCACATTTTTAATATTCAGATGGAGATGTGCCGTTCAGGTAAGCTACACTTGAGTGGCTATCTGGAGAGGTCTGATTTAGGAATTGTTTGGACTTACATTGAACACTTGGTCAATTCGAATATATTCAAGTATAAATGGTTCCCATAGGCTTCAGTAAACACTTCTCTATTAATTGTCTATATAAAAAGAAGAATGAAAGCATGGCATTATCACTGGCCTTGTTAACCACTGTACATTCCGGTTTGTTTAAACCCCAGGACTCTTGTCTTTTGTTACTGTTTGGCTTCAACTCGCTTTTAAAAGCACTAATAACATGAGTAGCTTTCCTTTTTCATAACATGTTATGTAACATTTAAAAGAAGCTTTTCAAGTTGAGAGCTGCCATTACCGAGTACAATAGCTTCAGTGGGTACAGGCTGGTGCACTGTAGTAAATGCCACAGCAAAATCTATTTCAATTCTGTAAATTATTTGTATCTTCTAAAAAGCTATAGAAGGAAAATGTATGTGGAAGGCATAAGCCTAAAAAAAAAAAGTCACTTTTTATTTTTATGCAACCTCAAAAGCAGAAATGTTTTGAACTTTTTCTCTCCATCAGCTTACAATGCAACTTAGTGGATGCTGCTTATTTGGAATGCATGAAAAAACTACCTCTATCACTATTTAATTCTTTTTTTAACCATTAGCTTGAACTCAGTAACGTTCATTTTAGCTACTTTCCTTTTTAAAGAAAATCTAGCAGCAATGCTTTCTCCATTCATTATCTCTAAAGCAGCCTCAGCCTATAGCTTTGTTCAGGACAACCAAGGATGTGATGTCCTCCATGCTCCTAAAGGATTGCTCCCTCTCCCTGTTTTCTATCTCTGAAGATACTCAGCCTCGTGACTTCATGTGAGTGAGACCTTGGTAGGAGGACATGTATAGGAGTGTTTTTCTGACAAAGACAGGTTCTCCAGACATGAACCCTCTTCCCACTTTGGGGGGAACACGTCCCTCTGTCAGACCAGTGTAGTCCAGCTAGGATTTCTCAGTTTCCTATTGGCAGCACAGTGTGGGGGTACAATTCAGACAGCTGCATGAATACCAGGATATTTAAGAAACAGAAATGAAAAAAGCACTAAGATAGGGAACCACCCAAAGAGGAGAAGGGATGAGGTCCCTGGCTTAAGATGCAATAGAGCAGCATCACAACCCATTTCATTCCCATTAGCCCTTCCTTGGGAGGAAGGCAGACAGCTCACAGCTATGCCCTTGGAGAAGGTAATGAAATGGGCCTGGGCTGCCCGGTGGGCAGCTCTGCCGAAAGACAGGAAGGATGCCAACAGAAGATGTGCACCACCTGAAGTGGGTGACAGAAGTAACTGAAGTGGTTCTGACCAAGTAAAGGAGAAATTGTCAGTAGTTCCCAAGGAACTACAGTTATTTATTACAGTTGCGACACTAGTTAAATGGTCACTTGCCTTTTCAGTGTAGCCCCCAGAACAATGACGGTATTTGGCATGACCTGTTGGTTTTCACTTGAGTACATGCCACAGTATCCAGGGGATGATTAGCACCATACTGGGATGCACTTAAGCACTCTGTGAGGTCTTGCATGGAAAACAAACTTTCTTCCAAAGCATAAAATTTGAATATTAAAGATGTGACTCAAAAGAAGTGGACATTATACCCAGGAGTGGCTGATCTGATTTATAATTTGGGCCTTCATCTTAGATGACAGCATTATCGGTTCTTTCTTTTCTTTTGTGAGCTGCACGGGAATCTGTAATTTATAACTCTGTTTTCTCTTAAATACTCTCTTAGGGAAGCTCAAGGAAAAAATAACTCCCCACGAAAGATTATTTTTATGAACATCTTCAAGGGAAAAAATAAGCTTATATATGCAGTAGTAGTTCTGGCCTCCAGGGATATCTTTCTCATTGAATGATTACATAGCCTGAGTCTTTCGCTGTTCCTGTTTTCAATCTGGAGCTGTCATTATAAGATCGGGCATAGAGAGAAAGGCCTAAAGTAACAGCAGAGGAATGTATATTAGGAGAAGCCCCATGAAGCATGTTGTAGAGTATTCCTTTTGTGTATTTAACTGGAATTTAGGTACTGCTACAGTTTTAGAAAAATACTATTGACAGATACTGTTGGAATGACTTAAATATTGCAACATAAGCCTTAGCTACATTTATTTAATTCATATGTTATTAAATCTGAGACATGATCTCTTTTCATATGTAAAGTAGCATGGCAAAGAATTGCTATGACAAAGTCTAGCAAGATTAATCTGCTGCATTGTCCTTCAGCCATTTACTTTCCTTGAGTTTTAATTTATTTTTGCAGGGAAAAGAAATGGCACACTGAAATTCATAAATCAGACTACAAAGATATTCAAAGAAAATGCTGGTCTCGTGAAATTTTCCAGACATTTGTCAAACTCTCACCATTTTCTGACTTTCTTCTAAGTTTTATCCAGCCACAAAATATGGATCAGACTGTCATACATCAGGAAAACTGAAGTGCCTAAAATCAAACTGTGCCTTTAACACCTACTGAGATCTGACACTATGTGATACCATTTTCATCATAGGATTGAGTATCACATGTTTCTACAACATGAAAAATCACTATGCTGCAGTTACCAATTAACTAAGACGACTAACTTGGTAGCCAAGCATGAGATACAGAGTGGTTACACAAAAAACTTTCAGTAATTTTCAAAAAAATACCTTGAATGTAAATTGCTCATTGAAAACAGGGTTCAGGGTCTTTCTGTGGACTTTTGTCTCGTATTTCTTCTTCTTATCTGGCAGCAGGAAAACTTTAACATAGGGATCAGATGTACCGCCCATATCTAATGCAGGCAGCTCAGCTGCTTGAATAATCCCAACCAGAAGCTGAAGAGAGAGAAAAACAGCAGAATGAAATTTCAAATAGATATTATAAAAAAAACCCCAACCACCAAAAAACCAACCTGTAACAGAGAAATACACATGCAGACTCTATTTCTAGTCTATGAAAAAACTATTTCCCTTCCCATCTTCAAGAAAGGCAAATGAAGCAACACTATAGACTTTAGAAAACCAATTATGGCAGATGCAGACTGTACAAAGGCTGTTTTTAAGCAGAGAAGAGGTTTTCAAAGGGCAGCTGATTACAGCTAAATACAGACTTCATCTTTTTAAAGACTGCAATCAAATAACTTTCAATTGCTCTCTCCTCTTGTGCATTATTTTTCTATGCTGGGCACCATGAATAGAAATCACATTATTAAACAATCAAGAATGTCTAATTTTGACTACAAAATTTGTATTCTAAATTCCCAACATGCAACCTTCCCCCCAGGCAAACACAAAAAGGTGATATGAAATGCAAATCCTCAGGCAGAGCTTTACTGAAAACAAATGCATCTTGCTGTCTTCCTTACATTTAACTTTTCTCTCTATGTATACAAATAGGTTTAGGCAGTAAACTAAGGACAGCATTTTCAAAGAATACACCAGGAAATAAAACCTTTGGTAAATAATTTCTAACAGCAATCTGCAATCTCACTGTAAAACAGAAAAAATAGTTTCTTAAATCTCTTACACAGTTTTAAAAATAAGACTGAAGCACATTTGAAAATTGAAAATGTCTTTGTAATTTTTCAAGTGTTATAAATGAAGGGTTATGTTATGTTATGCTATGTTATATTATCTAGACATCCCAGCCTGCATTAGGCCTTATCAGCATAATGGAGTTTTAATCTTGTTTCATAGACACAGAACCAAGGTAAACATTCAAGTGACTCTTCAAGGTCAACCTGAAGACAAGATATTAAGAACCGGGAATGTGAGAATATTTTCTTCTAAATCAGTGCTTCAGTCACAATATATTTGCTGCTCTCATGGATGAATTGTTTAAAATTGGAAACAGAAGCTCTAACAACTGGAATACAGAACAATATAGTCAATCTAGGGAAGAACTTTCTGGTTTCTGAGAGATTCCTCAAAGTTAGACATTTTTTTACGAGTTTTAAATGCATAGTATGTCCTGAATGCTTCCCCACCTATAGGACTCTTAAGCTGCATGAAACATTTTCCTTTAGCTGTAAGAAACACTTCTCTCTCATTCTTATTCTAGATGCATTTCATAAATACAGGGATAGGCTCAGGATCTACATCAAGTCTTTCACATCAAAGAATGATAAACAAGTCTGTGACTTTCAGTTAACAGAGTGGAAAAGCAATTCAATTCCCTTTTAAAATTTCTCTCTCTAAAACGGAGGCATTGTGCTCTGGAGAGTACATTGAGCATGTTGTCTTCATTCTTAACCCCGTGCAATGTGTTAGCTGGATTTTTGGTCTACAGTTTTGTGCTACTATGCTATACTAACTTCACTGAATCCCCTCTTCTGCTCTTTTATATAGTCTAATTATAAAATCCAAGCTGCAACATAGCTTAGAGCAGCAAAATAAAACAAGGATCCATAATCCAAATAATTGGTTGCCTCAATTAAATACTACCCACTTATACAAATTTGTTGCGCTCCCATCCTGCTTTTCTTTGTGAAATATAGTTCACAAAATCAACATTTCCTTTAACAAAACTGACACAGAAAGTTTGCTTTCATATTCTAAGGAAACTGAAATCCATTTGTCAGAACACATTTGCAGCTTTTCCTTTTCCCCTCTTTAGATCTTCTGCTTCTGAAGGGTCTAACGCTTCATACTGATTTCATACTGATTTCAAGGGGGATCAGTGTGACTCATCTCATGGCCACGGTTTTTTCTCTGGGAGTCAAGGAAAAGCTCCTTTAACCACAGATTCTTGAAAGGCTTCAGAACTCTTTTTGGCTCTTATATTGAAAACAGGTACTGGTAGTCAGGAGATATTTGAAAAGAAAGTGAAAGACTATGTATTATTCCAGGTCATAGTTGTGTGTAAATGCCCTGCCGCTAACACAGAAATTGTTCTTAATTGCTCTTAGTTTCTTTGCCTTACAACAAAAAAATGTACCGCATTCCATGAACAGCACCTAATAAAGAATCTGAATGTGGAAATAAATCACAAGTGCATGTGGAATTCTGTTCAGATGAAGAACATGATTTAACAAGGATTTAAGTTCAGTAGTCATTTTTTTCCCTAAAGTGAGACAAATTATGTGGTTTTGAACGGATTTGTCAAAAAATGAGAATACATATCCTGTGTTTCAAGTTCAATGAAAGAGGGAAGAGTAGAAGTAAAGAAGTCAGATGTGTTGGTGTTCTTTGGCCTGAAGTTAACACAGTGAGTAGTAATGGGAGACTGCATCGGTAGAACTGACAAAAGGGATCCCAATAATACAGCAAGAGGCCAGGAGAAGGAATTGAATATGAGTTTCGGGATATGGCCAGACCCGTGAAGTAGGACCTGGGGGTCCTGGTTGATGACAGGTTGGCTATGAGTCAGCAGCGTGCCCTGGTGGCTAAGAGGGCCAATGGGATCCTGGGGTGTATCAGGAGGAGTGTGGCCAGCAGGTTGAAGGAGGTGATCCTCCCCCTCTACTCTGCCTTGGTCAGGCCCCACCTGGAGTATTGTGGCCAGTTCTGGGCTCCCTGATATAAAAAAGACAGGGATCTCCTGGAGAGAGTCCAGAGAAGAGCTACAAAGATGATTAAGGGCCTGGAAAGGCTGAGTGAGCTGGGACTGTTCAGCCTGGAGAAATGATGACTAAGGGGGGCACCTTATTAATGTTTATAAATATCTTAAGTATGGGATTCAGGGGGAAATAGCCAGCCCCTTTTCAGTGGTCTGTGGAGACAGGACAAGGGGCAATGGCTGCAAGTTGGAGCATAGGAAGTTACGCACCAACATGCGGAAGAACTTTTTCACAGTGAGGGTGACAGAGCCCTGGCACAGGCTGCCCAGGGGGGAGGTGGAGTCTCCTTCTCTGGAGATATTCAAGACCCATCTGGATGCCTATCTATGCAATATGAGCTAGGGAGCTGCTTTGGCAGGGGGGGTGGACCCGATGATCTCTTGAGGTCCCGTCCAACCCCTATGATTCTATGATTCCATGATCACATTATGGTGCCTGTTCCTACTGAAAACTTGGGTAAGTATACTGAAGTTCGACCTTAGCAGCTTCAGAGTAGGGTACTGAAGGATATCAGTCCTTGAGCGGAGAGATTCTCCTTGTCCAACTTCATTGGGGTTTTTTTGGGACAGACCTTTTTATTTGGACTTTTGTTCCAAACGAAAGTTTTTTTGGCTAGTAGTTGGACTTTCATGGAGAGAACAGAAATGGATGCAGCTAGTTAATAAGGCAAAGCGCACACTCGATGAAGTGCAAAAAAGCTACTCCTGGTGTTATCAACTTGTTAATAGACCCACAGTGAATCAACTTACTTTCATGTCTCTCTCTTTTCCCTCTTATCTTTTGCTTGCTTACATTTTAAATACCTGAAGGCTGAACCCATCTTTTACTGTCTGCGTGCAGACTCCATAATATAATGTGGGTTGACATTGATTGGTGACGCCTTAATATAAGTTATTAATAAGCATTAGATAAAACTGTGTCTTCAATTTTGATTAAAGGTGTAATATAAACTTCAAGTACATTGACTACCCGTTTAGTAGTACCTCTGTAATTAATCTTCAGTCTTGCTTTCTCTTTTTTACGCCATGCAAGCAGTAAGGATTTGAGAAATATCTACTGTGACTAAATGTATTACTTCATTCTCCCCTTGCGCACGGAAAAATGAAATGTTACAGGTTGTTTGTTTCAAACCTGATTATTCTGGAAGTCATAATCCAAAGAATATTGGATTTTCCCTAGTTTCTCCACTTCTTTGGGTTCTTCTTTCTCTTCTCCATCAGTCAGCCCAGTCTCAGCATCATCATCCTTAAGAGCCTAGAAAGAAGGCAGGCAACATTCGTAAATAAGGCGAACTCTTAGGTACCAGTTTAAAATAGACACTGTTCCCAAATCTATTTTGAAGCCATTAAAAGCAAGCATGACAGCAGAAATCCAAATATGCAGTTTACATATATATTTATACTATTTAGGTTGCTCAAGAAGATGCTGTAAATCAGCAAGCAAGCAATGGAAGTAGGAAGAAAGCTTCTTGGACTCTTACAAGCAACAATTGTTATAAAACCTGAAAGTAGAAACAAAGTATCAACTCCATATCAAAAAAATTCTTCTGGGCTCACACTGGCTCTCAAAGAGGCACAAGGAGGCAAACATGCTATTAAATAAGCAAAGTCATACATTCATTCAACTTAGGAATGTCTTGGCAAGTCAAACTCGATCGTGCATGCTGTGAATTGTTCGCAACTGGCAACGCGGTTCTGTAGGATTACTATGATACAGAGCATGTGCTGTGGATGAGTTCTTCCTACAGTCATATGCCAAACGTTTTTCACGTTCATTTAGAATGAATATGGAAGCAAAGTTTTCACCATGCCATTAGCAAATGCATGTTTCTCCTTTTCCCTCCCTCCCGAGACCAATTTCCTCTTTATTCATTCTCACTACAAAGCTTGGCTGAACCAAATTGATTGAAAGTTTTTAGTTTGCTTAGAAAGAAACATGAAAACAAAGAAATTCAGAACTGCTTACAGATTTGTCTATTGCATAAAACCTGCTATTTGTAAAGGACACAGCATTTATCTTAGATTTTACACAGAATTAAACCACTAAAGGATGTAATTTTTTTTTTCCTGTACCAGAAAGCGAAAGCATTTGCACTGTAAAAGATGGAACTCATACAATTACTAAACCGTATGAACCCTAACTAACTATGTAGTTCTTATTCCAGCAGATTCTTACCTTAGTAAGAACTAAAACATTGCAAAAGTGATCAGACAAAAAATTGCAGGAAATGGGAAAATAAAGTTGAGAGTGTGAAAACAACAAATCAATACTGACTACTCATCCAGAATTGTTATTTGCATGTTACAGTAAATGGTACCCTTACCTATATATGCCCTACCTGGATGAAAGTTCCTTCTATACAGCCCTTCTGCTTGCAGAAATGGACTAGTAAATGCAAGAATAAGATTTGTTATGTTCTTTCCTTTTCTCACAATGTGAGGTGGTCTGATGAAACCTAATGGCATATTTAAACAACAGGTTGCAGCTGGAGCTCTCTATCCAAAGAGACGGCAAGGCTGGAAAGAAGCCGTAACCACAGTTGTTGGTGGTTGGGGAAAGAAAGAACGTGAAAGCATTACCATTCTCACTCAGCCATGAAGGCAGTGGGGGCCGTGCAACAGTTGTGTGGGTGTGGTAAGAGGAAAGATGGATCTCTGAGGTAGAAAATGTTGTTTTTCAGAAAGCCAGATCTAAATTCAAAAGGTCAGACTCAAAACTGTTCAGTATTAAGCAATTATTTTGCTGCCTTTTGAAATAAGCTAGAAATTCAGCTGGCACGGCTCAACTGAAATCAATGTAACAACAACATTGATTTATGCAAGCTGAGGAGTCGGGTTAGAGTTAAATATCTGAATGTTGGTGAATGATGGACTCCACTAGAAACATAAATTACAGACTACCTGGATGAGATCAGTGGGAAAGGTTGGTAGTGGATGAGAATCAGCTGCGGTGTTGGAAGAGTAATGCTTTTTTAACTAACAATTTCTATTGGGAAGGGCTGAACTGCCTGAAATGAAAATTATTTTGAGACATTTTAATCACCAACCTCCTAGTGACATCCCTGTTTGTAGCACATTTTTGTTAGTAGAACACGTGTGACACTTCAAACCTTGAAAGGCTTTATGGCAAGGGGCACAGCCCCTGAGGGACCATAGGTGGGACTGCTCAGGATATGGGGAGATGTCATTACGCCAAACACTCTGCTTTTGGTGGTAATAAGGACTTTTGATCAAGACAAAGAAAAGATGTGACTCAATCCAACTGAAGCAGCTGCATTTATCTGAACCTGGAGACCACAGGAAGCAATAACTCAGAGTGGGATGTTAACTCCAAGACCCACTGCTCTGAATCATCTCAGTATTGCCCTAGCAAAGGATTCCATGACAGAAGGGAGACAAACAGCTCCAGTACATCACTTGACTTTCTGCTATTCCACCTACTGTGCATAACACTGTGTGAAAAAGTTCTCACTATGACTATGGAAAATACAATGGGAAACTAATGTCCTTGCAAGGGAGTTGTGAAGTGCAGGCAGAAAAAATTGCGTGGTTGGGAAACTTCTCCACAGGTTATGAGAGGCCTATTGGAAGGTGAAAGCTATTTCCCAGGGGAGACAGAAAACACTGCATGTTATTCACATCAGCTGAGGAGGTATATGATTCTTTTTGACCTTGAGTCAGAAACACCAAAGCACTAAGAGACACTAAGAATGAGATGGTGTTCGGATTTGGCCAAGGTCATGGCATGGGGGGAGAGAAGAAATGTCAAATTATTATCTCTACAGTAGTCTGTACGTAACAGTTTTTACTATCAAGAGAGCCTCAAAAGAGGCTTCCAAACTAGAGGCCAATGCTTCAAGAAGAAGCTGAGTCAAAGGAAGCACAGAAGTTTCTCATGTTTGATGCAGCTGCTGAGTTCCAAAGAGGAAGAAGAATTAGATTGCTTCAAAGTACTTGAAACACCCTGTAGGGATTTTCATTTTGTATTGAGATTTTCTGAAAGATCAATATTTAATGGAATAGTACTGCAACCTTCAATTTATAGCACACTATATCACACTATATTGGATCTTGCTGTTGTATTGCTACAATCAATTAAAATAAGCAACTATATTTTATTGGTTTTAGGAACAATAAAATATTTTTAATTATAAGACAGCTTTTTCCTCAAGCCTCTTAAACTGACACAACTGTGATCAGAAAGCCTGGATTTAGATGCGGAGGAATGTAAGCCTTTCCTAATATTTCTTTTAATTCCATGACGTTTTAAATGCCTTTCCTGTGAAATATGCAGCATAGAAATGCATTATTACATTGTGCTGGAGACCAGATTTATTTTTCCCAATTTGGAATGACTGTGAAGTTCACTCAATTGGTTTCTTCATTTCTGCATAACATATGCAGAGAGACACGACGACAAAACCTCTATATCCTCTTACATGTGTATAAATATCTGAAAAACGTAGGCTTATGTATAAGCAGGTGCAGGAGTATGCCCAAAAAAAAGTGTTAATCCATTGCAACCATTACAAGGTTATACATCCACATCTAATGAAATCAGCAAGTGGGAAAAGTTATGTTGTGCCAGGGACCTTAACAGAGTCACACAATATGCAATGTGTTTTCTTGGACCTGGAGCGCAAAAATGAATTTTTGAGCAACCTCTCATTTAATCTGTATTTGAATGAGCTCTCTAACTAGTTCTAACCAAGGACACAGACATAAATCTACACATGGCACTAGGATTTTCTTTTCTGTGCCACGTTTAGTGAATTGTTTTCAAGCTCGTCTGCTCTGTAGTGGCTCCTACAACAAACAGGGCTAAATTACAGCAATCTGGGATCCACATTTCAATCTGCTGGCTGTTTCTTCCCTTCCGTAACATAATTAAGAGTGGTTTTGAAGTCTCCTCTTTTCTTTTGGGTTGTTAAAGAAACTGCTTCCTTTTCAATTTTTTTGGTAGTTGCATCTTTTGCATTAAAAAGGGAAAGAATAAAACAAAACTGCTTGCAATTGCAGTTCTGCAAGCTCCACACCTTGCAGTTGGGTTTTTACACTTCCTGGGCTTCCTCCCCCCTTCCCATTCTCCCAGCCGACTGAAGCCTCTCTGCAGTGATGCTGCTGATAGTGTGAACATCCCTTGCTTCCAGTTCAGTTCCACCAAAAATCCCTACACCCCGTCAGTGGGTTTGCCCCACTACTCCCCCCCACAAACCACAAGAGAGATTCCAGGGATTGAACGAGCTTTATGTACGCTTTCATTTAACCCACCTCAAAACTGGATGTATGAATTGAGGGGGTCTGCACGGGTCTGCACAGTTGATCTGGTGGTTGCCTCCAGATTCCACAAGTGCAGAAGCTCCAGGAAAGCAAACTGACACAAGACTCGGGAAAGAGAGCAAGAGTACTCCCTAGCCTCCTGTACAGTGAGGCAGAGGCCACCAACATATCTGAGTCACCAGGAGGATGCAAGGACCCATCAAGGTATATTTTGCACTTTGATTCCAGTCTCAGTTATCGTTAATGGCTGGTTCATGTGACAAGCTATTTAAGACCGCAGGCAAAGTGTCTTTCACTGCCATATGTAAAGAAACACTTTAATTAACAGAGTTTTTAGGGTCCCTTCCATTAATTGCGTGGCCTATGGCCTTGTTTTGAAAGAAACAAGCCACCAGTAAGCAAGAAGGAGACAGGTTAAGAAGGAAAACAGAATCCTGACCGCAGCCTGTAAGTTTATGTGCTGCACAGCGCGTGCTGCTGTCCAGAGTTCCATCTCTGCCTGCCCCATCAATCATTCCTTTTGTTCGCATGCTGAAGGGGATATTTTTTTAACGTGTGAATGATGCCCAGTCCTCAGGCGTGTGAGATGCCTGCTGAGCTGAATGCAAGAAAACAGTATTATTTTGTAGCGAGAATGTTCTGTGCCATGTCTAACAATGAATTTATCAGGAAGGCAATTTTTCCTCCTCACCCAGGAATGGCTCCATTTCCACTAATGGTGGGGCACCCCTTATCAATTTCATTCACATTCAAGAACACCATAATTCTGACCTGAACAATTTTTATCCCGGGGAAAAGAAAAGCCTTTAAAAATTCCTGGCCGATTCCCTATCAGAGAGCAGAAAAGCCTGCAATTGTAGCACATTTCCTATCAGAGTCCCTCAGAAGGAAAGGCAGCGTTTCATTCTTTTGGCATCTGCTTTCTCTCAGTGAATTAGTATAAAGAGAATGTTGTGCACGGGTTTCCAGGGGCTGAGCCAGGCTTCCATCACTGTGAAATCTACTTTGCCATTACTGCTGGAAGAGTGTTGGCCTCACACATCAGCGGTGGGCCACACTGATGCACGGAACGAGCCAGACCCTGCTGTGTCCAGCATGCTATGCCTTGACATTACTTCCTTGCTTGTTATCCAGGTTTTAAATGGGCTGTTGGATTATTCAAAAGGCTTGCTTTCTTTAGGAGCTCTATGACATCAGGACACCATGTTCCGCTGAAGAGCTCACTGAATTGTTCGGGTACTGGTATAATAGAAGAATACAGCAAGTGCTAGAGGTGTTCAATGTAAAATATGAATATATACATTCACCTGGAGCTTTTAAGACCCCAAATCAATCTGCTTTTTCATGTAGCCAGTGTTTATTCACTGAAAAAAGATGCAGCCAATCTCAGCCTGGGTGTCTATTTTGGAAGTTCACACTGTGGGTCAGTCTGAGCCTGCTTTGAATGCAGAGCCCATGTGCATTGTTGTGGTTTAACCAAGAAGGCACCCAAAACAACCACATAACTGTTTGCTCAATGAAGTGGGATGGGAAGAGAAGAATAAAAGAAAAAAAAAACTTGTGCGCTGAAAAAAAGATAATTTAATAGGACAGAAAAAGGAGGAGGAAAAGAGTAAGGTGATGATAATAATATAATACAAAACAAGTTATGCATATCGCAATTGCTCACCATCTGGAGTCAATGCCCAGCTAGTTTCTAAGCCTCACCACCTCCCAGACAACACCCTGTTATACACTGAACATGACGTTCAGTATATGGTATGGCATATCCCTTTGGCCAGTTTGGGTCAGCTGTCCTGCCTGTTTTCCCTCCCAGCTTCTTGGGCAGCACCCCCACCTTCTTGTCATCAGGGCAGTATGAGAAGCTGAAATGTCCTTGACTACTTAGCAACAACTAAAATATTAGTGTGCTATCCACATTATTCTCATCCTAAATCCAAAATACAGATGCTAGGAAGAAAATTAACTCTATTCCAGCTAAAACCAGGACACGTGAACAAAAAGCAGCAAGTGCTCCTGGAAGTATGGTTAGTGTGCTCCGTCCCCACTTCCCATATGGCAGCGCTTGGTTGTGCTAAGCAGCAGGCTGTGAGTAGGAGGCAGCTTTAGGCTGCTTGGCCAGTGTGTGCTGCTCAATCAATTGTTCTCCATCCTCCCCAAATCAATGGCAGTGAGCCAGATAGAAGCACGCTTTGGGACAAAGCTGGCTTGTCAATATGGAAGGACCACCCCAAGTGCTACATTTACTTCTATTTGAAAAATCTGCCATACTATATAATTAGGACTGCATCTTTTTACCAGTGGAAATTAACCTAAATTTAGGTAGACATGATTTATTTGGTGCCCCATTGATATGTGGAGAAAAAGTCGGCAAACAACGATTCTTTTGGCTCAGATGCTTAAAAAGAGTTAAGATCACCCCCCTGATACTCTACACAGGACTTTATCAAGTCTCTGATGTCATCCTTGAAGATTATTTTGCTATTCATTTTTATTATTTCTAATTTCATAAAGAATAAATGCCTTAGACAAATATTCCCAATAGGTTCTTAAATGTATACCTCATTGGTATGAACTGCTGTTCTTGTAGGTTATTCAATATCCACTGACTTCAGGCACTCAGTGTAAGAGTATAGCTCTCCATATAATCAGTGGATACAGGTAAATGTCTCAAGAGTGTGATTCAGATCACTTAATTTAGGGAATAATTGCATACTTCCTAGACACCATTCATTAGGAACCTGCAGACTCTGGTCTTGAATAAAGAATTAAAAATTTGGTCTGTTAATCAAGAGGACACAAGAAAGAAATGTCCTTGACTATGGAAGCTTCTGGTGGCAAGGCCTTCAGTATAGAAAACAAGACATGTAAGAAAACGAGTAGGATCTGTATCTTCATATCATGCTAACAATACAACAGGTTACTAAAAACTAAATGAATTATTTAAGAGGAAAAATACTCTTATAGAAAAAGAAACACAGGAAGTATGCAAAGGGAGCTCCTGTGACTTCTTGGGAGTGACTAAGAGGTAGAGACAGAATGGAGCCTTGTGGCTCACAGCTGCTGCTTCAGTATTTTCAGGGTTCTGATGTCTAGAATAAATCTAAGTTACAAAAGAGTTTAGCAAAAAACCCTGTAGAATGCAAACTCATCTTGAACATCGTATCTTTATAAACATGTTATTTTCACATTTTTCAATAAGTTTTATGCACTCTGCATGTTGTTTTCTAAGGCAAGCAAAAAAATAGGACAATTGATCAAGCCTGTGATTAAATTAATGTAAAAACAGAACTCAGTCAATGCATTTTTACTGCTACCATGTAGTTATCGGGCTTGCTTTCTAAGAAAGACTTGTCCCCATTGTTTCTGACTAATTTTCTGCACTGTAATGGCTCTGCGGCACATACCATCTTTCTGAGTGTGAATCAGGGTGTGGATAAGCCATTGTGAGTATTAATGTCAGCATGGGCTGAAGATGCCAACAAATGGGAATTGCCATGCTGAGACCAAAACAGGTGAGATCGTGGAATAAGTACACTCACTATTCTCTAGGCATTCGACTGGGAAAAAAGAGAAACACATGAGCAAACATTGCAGAAGAAAAGACCACTTCCAGCAAGAAAGCTCCTGTCCCTCAGAAAGTGCCTCTTGGATAACTTCTGCCAATACAGTTTTGGGTTCCTCCAGGTGAAATCCAGGCTCTCAGGATATCAGTGTGGATTTCACTGACTTCACTTTGGCTATCATCTTCATGTTGCTAGGTCAAAACACACTACTTTGAAATATTTGGGGGCACCTAATATTAAAAACCTTGTTCCTTCACTATTTTGACTTAATGAGGGCAAGGTTGTTTATTGTTCCAACAGCTAATATCATAAAGTGAATTAGTCTAAAAAAACCATTATATGGTGAAGTTTAGTTAGATGTAATTGCAGCTCTCAATATCACATTACTTTATAACACCCTGATGTTTCACTGCTATTAACACATGAACACTAATCAGAATAGTCTGATTGTTAGCACCTGACCCCAATGTAAAAGGAAGGTCTATATAAAAGAAAACCAAACAAACATACAGAGAAGTCAGGTGCCTGACTGAAGACCACAGTAGGTCAGTAGCAGAACCAAGAATATACTCCTCATACTGCAGGGTGTAGGATGTATACCTGAACCCAAATCTCCTATTTCACCTAACAGATATCTTCAGTGTAAGTCAAAGTTTTTCATTGGTGACATTGTTTCAGCCTGATCCAATGAGAAAAGATGGAGCTATTAAACCCCCTTCTGCACAAATGCTTTGTGACCTAATAAAATGTTCAGACCACCACAACGATTATTCTCCCAGCAATAGGGCTCAATTTTAGTAATTTTTCAGTGCCGCTCTTTATGACTGGAATGATTAGGTCTATTCTTTTCCTCAGCCCACAGGCTGAGCTTAAGCAAGAACTTTTTTGTACCAGTGCATTAAATTCAGACCCAATAAAACAACAGCCATTGCAGTGTCTCTGGACCTGGGTGCTTTTGGACTTTTTTTTTTTTTCGCCCCTAAAAGAAAAAGTAGTGGGAGCCAGCAGAGGCATGGCAGAGAGACTGGAAAGTTAGAAAGATGGAAAATGGGATGGGAAGATCCCATAAAAACACTGGTCCTAATTGTAAATCAGTTTCACTGACAGAAATCTGGAGTAAGACCCCTTAAAAGAGTTTGGTATGGAGCATTAAGTGTGGGCAACGTGCTGAGATGATGATGCGAGAGCCCACAGCAGGTTTCATGAGGTACCAAGCATTTTAGCAACACTTTGAAACTAAGACATTGCTTTTGATACAGTGACATTTATACAGAAAAGGAAAGAAAATGAGCAAGTTATTTTTATGTCCCTAGCAATTTTAAACTTGAGCTTTCTAGTACAGTTTGACTTAATATTTTAACTACAAAAAGAACGACAACTTCTTTTCTTTTGCCCCCCCTCTAGCCTCCCCACAAACATATAGCCAAACAATAAAATACCCAATCAATTTAGTTCAGCCTCTTGATGTGTGTATCAAAGCTTCTACATATAAATCTCAGCTGAGGAGCCAGAGCTGTCAGAAGACTATATGTATCAGAGCTTGGGACTAGGTGCGTCCAAATAGCAAAATAAACCTACCGCCAGTGACAATCCAGAACAGTCATGAGACACAACATAGACAAGGAGGACATAGAAGGAAGAAATAAAAATTAAAACATCCACACACAAACATTAGTAAAAACCGTGGAGAAATGACCTTTTTACAGCTGTTATTTCGTTAACCATTTCCATCCCCTAGAAGAAATCTAATGTTCCCAGTGTCCCTTGGTGGAATTGTATACTCTACTTAATAAAGTAAGAATTGCCTGCAATGGAAACAGGTTTCAAGACTGAAAATATAATCTTACTGTCAACTCATTTTGTGCTTTACCTCAAATACATTTGCTGATAATCTATATTATTTCATAAATAATTTCTTATTTGAAGTTGTGTTCACGTAAGTGGACATTTTGAAGCACAGATATTCTAACAGAGACCAAAATTTTATTCCACTTTTTGTAATGTCTAGCTATCATGTGTGACTGTTGAGCTGTCTGAGTCTCTGTGTCAACAGGCTCTTTAACTATGCCAAGCTTTATGGCTCTATAGTGATTTGGCATGGATGTGCAGGTCAGCATGAGTACATGCAAGTCAGAAGTTCTCTTCAACAAACAAAACCAGACTAAGATGGAAATTATATTTCCAGAAGCTGATACTTTTGATGTACCAAATGCGATTCCCTTTCAGGTTTTGTGAGCCTTGGGAATTAGGATCTTGCAAGATGCTAAGTGCCCATCAACTGCTATTATTCACTCCCTGCTGAAGGCAGAAGGTAATTAGCACTTGCAGGTTCAGGCCTAACAATGGCTGAACTAAGCTGTTGGGGTTTTTGACATTTCAGGTCTTGGTACTGTATGTTGCCCTTTACAGTGGCATTAGATTTACATCTTGTTCTTCAATTACTTTTTTTAACATTAAAATTTGCTGCTTCAAAGAGCTAAAAGGCATACTTGATTCTCCCCTTTCTATTTTATGCCAGAGTCTCTAAAGTGCTTCAATTTTCTTAATGGAAATATTTTACAATTAGCGTTGCATTGAATTCAGCTAGATATATTAAAATTTGCACTGATAATTGAAGGTTAAACTGTTACACAATTAGTCATACTGAAAAAAAAAAAAAAGGAAAGGCAGCTGAAATTTCACAAATTAGGAATTAAGTTGGAAAAGTTCCTGAATGTCAAGGACTTAAAATCTGTACAATATCAGACTGCTAGGTATGAATGTAAGGGGCTAATTCAAGAGGCTTGTTCTTGAAATCCCAGTTGAGAAGAGGAAGCTTGACTTGAGCGCTGGTGATGCATCCACTTATTAAGAGAACCTACCCTCCTTAGGTATAACTGTGCAAAAGAAAACATATTGGTTAAAGCCCAAAAGGATTGGGTACAAGTATGGTTAAGTAACTACATAGAATATTTTGAGTGGGATCATCTTAAAATACCTATCTGTGTAATGTTTCAAAGTTTGAACTCTCTGTAGACAAGAGACGCATGGTTCAGCTTTTTATCAAAATTTCAAATGAAAAAGATAGAAATGAAACTCATTATTAATTACATTATATAATTTTGCATTTAAAATATGAATTTTCCAAGCATCTATGGTCATTTATCCAGGTCCTAATGAATATAATTAAAAACACTTAATAATATATAGTAAATACAACAATGGCCTTACACAATACGGAACAAATTTCACATAAATATCAAGTAACAAATAGCACATTATTTGTCCTAAAAAAAAAAAGTTTTAGTTTTGTTATAATTTACAAAACATAGCAAACATCTCAAAGAATTGTCCCACAAGCATAATCAAACATTTCTTCCAAATTATTCTTAATTCAATGGGAGGAAGTTGGCCAACAGTAGCCCAGGGTAACCCAACAATTGATGATCTGATTTTCTATGCATTGCTGAGGGGGAAATATCTCACAATTACTTAATATTAATAAGCCAGAACAAAGTCTGTATATCAAGTACAGGGAATCTATGAATGCTAAATCAAAGTAATTAAAGCAAAAGAGTTTGTTTCACATTCATCAAATGGCAGAAACAAAACCAGCATAAAATCTTTTTAAAGGGAGAACTCAACATTTCCTCTCTTTTGTTTTTTGAGCCCGGCCTCAGTAATCTTCCTAGCCTTGGAACAACTACATCTACATTAGTGTACCGATAAGGTTGTTTTCAGGTACAAATTTGTCTTGTGTAGGTGTCATGGAGCCCAGCAGCCCAGTGTGGCACTTGAGACATCTTCTCTCCAGGTAGAACTAAGGCTGAAGCTGCACACCAGGGCACTAGCTAAAGTGTAACTTGCAACGTTGATCCAAGGGTCTCCATATGCTCACTCTTTGTACCTGTGCAGGACTCTCTTAGTTCCAGTAAGACAATCTGGGATAGCTGTAGACAATTTTTGCTATGTATGATGTAGATACATGAATACACCTAGGATTGGCAAGTGTTGTGAACTTCATTAACTGTGAGCATGAAATGTGTACTTATGGTCTGAGAATCAAACCAGATTGCGTCAGACCAAGCTTCACTTTTTCCTTCATCACTCACATGATGACAGCATGTACAGTGGTCACTATAAAATGTTGATACATACAGCCTGAATGTAATTAATTTTGCCAAGGCTTACTTTATTGGTGTAGTGTATAGACTGTAAAAGTCAACTACTGTCTAATGAACCAACATTTTAGTAGCAGCTACAGTAATTGCGTAGCATGAACAAGAATAAGCCAACTGGATCTTCAGTTATTTTTTTTTCCTTAATGGCTACTGAATAACTGTCCTCTTGTCTGATAATGGAAAATGAAAACAGCTCTAAGAGCTTTATACCTTTGAAGCTTATCCATTATTTTCCTCCCCTTATCTGAGCTCCTTTCAGACTCGAGTCGTGATCCAGTTGTAACTAATCATCAGACTTGTAATGCTTCCTCATCCACTTTTCTGATTTTGCTCTTGCCCTATCATGTCTTATGAGCTTGGAGAAGCATGTTAGTGTTCCAGGACTCTTAGGACTGGCTGATGAGGTTACATTGGTTGGTTGCTTCATCACTGTACAGTAGCATCTCACCACTTGTTCTGGACTGCTTCATGGGCCTTTTAGCTTTACGCTTATATTTTTAGATCTTTTTCCCCATCAGCTGGCCCTAGTCCTTGGGTTCCCAACTTTGGCTTGTACTTCTAATTAACCAGCCTTCAGCCCCGCTACACTAGATCTCAATTTGTGGAAGGAACTGCTCTTTCCTGACCATGCTTTTGTTCTCTCTCTGGCTGTATAAGTGCTCTTGGACTCCTCTGGCTCAACTTTACCAGAGGTCTTGGGAGCACAGACTTGAACATTCAATATCTTTACAGTTATTGGCTCCCACTGAAGAGACTTTACAAAGCAGTTCTCTGTATCTCTTCAGTACTTTCTGTTTGAAAAATACAGCCCTTTGTCATCTCAGCTAAGGAAATCTGGCAATGCAGCAAGGACACATGGATACTTCACATTTATTTCCCCATTCTGCTTGTTGTCTACACTTTGCTCCAGAAAGGACAATACCAAAACCCTGTTAAGAAAAAAGCTTTAATTTCTTTCAGAAACATATCAGTCAAGTCTGTGATCCTAAGGATTAGGTCATTCAACCTTCTGCTTCTCTTGCATGAAGCATATCTGAAAGACAAGTTTTTCTGCCTTTATGAAAATAATGCTGCTCAAAGGGCATTATGCTAATCTTTTCTTCTAAGTTACTCAGTTGCTTACAGCTACAAGTATGACCTGTTAACTTTAACCTCCTGGTCTCTAGTGCAAAATGGATTCTTCCAACATAATGTGGAACATCCCATGCTCTTCTTTGTTGTTTTCCCTGTTTCTCTGCTGCTCATTTTTTTTCTTCTAAACAGCTGTTTCTTTCTCTGCTGAACTTTTGCTTTTGTGTAAAGAGAGATTTAGAGTTCAGAGCTACTTTTGATTACCATGTAAGCTCAGAAATACTGCTAGAAAGATATACAAACACTGTCCTAGGTCCTGGTCAAAACCTTGAAAAAGAACAGTGAAAATTGCACACATTTGCTTCATTTTTGGGACAACCAAGATACTTTCAATAAACTTGCCCCTTCCAGATGAGTCATTATAAGCCTGCTCACTTTTTTTAACAGAGCAGGGAAATTGGCTGATTGCTGTATTAGCCATGCCACACCCAGATTCATCTTTTGTGACAGCACTGAGAAGATGCTGACAATCAGTGCCCTCTTCACAGAGCTGCTACTGAGGCCACAAGCAGAAATTTTTGTAAACACATCACTCAAAAATCTTCAAATGAAACTCAGGCGTTTAAGAAAAGGAGAGGTACTTTACCTGGTCTTTCATGGTTTTCCCTAAATCTTTAACATCTTTCATGTTAATAGCATTCTTCCCTCCCTTCTCCTTTCCCTTCTTCTTGTTCTTCTTTTTGAACAAGCATTTCTTACAGAGACAAAAGCAGCAGGTAAGGATTAATAGGACTGCAACTATGGCTATGGCTATTAAGGCCCAAGGTGGCACTGGAAGAGAAAAAAGAAACACACACAAAAAGAAGGTGGTAAACTGTTAGCAGGGTTAAATATAGAAACAAGCACATTTCTCTCACAGCTAAGCCTTTTTTCAAAGAAAATGCCTCGCAGAAATACCTGAAAACCTTTCTAAAGCATCCTGTCATCATTTGTATATTTCCCCCGCCTCAGCATTTGCACACACGACGCTAGTTTAACACATCTACCTATTTACATGCCTGGCGATACATATCAAACTCACTCACAGCTATTTTGATTAATCAACCATCTGAAAACAATATGTCCAAAATATTTACACTGTGCAAATCTGTAAAATGCTCGGCACATTTAGGCAGTTACTTGATTCTTTCTTTAAGTGTCTCCCTAACCCACCTGGCATCGTGGCTGAACCGAGTGGAACTGACTCGGGGTTGGAGCTCTATGATCCATGGGGTCCCTTTCAACCCAGACCATTCTATGATTCTATGACTGGGATTTTCCCTTTTCCAGAACAGTATTTGATCCAGTCAGTTTTAATGAACTGCCCAGCTCTTCTCCTCTGCCCACTGCCACACCTGACAGACTCATAGATTCCTCGCAACAGATACAGGTCAGGGTCATCAGTAAAGACTGACCAAGGACAAAGGAATGTCTAGTCCAAGGGAGCTTGCTCCAATCATCATCATGCCCTAACGCTAGCAAAGCTTCAGTATACAGCTACATTCTCACCTACACTTTCCTATAAAGAAAAGCATATGTTCTGTTTATTCATTCAGCCCACGATGCTGGATGTGGCTGAAGCATGAATAAATATCACAGAACTCTTACTATGACCAAAGGTTCTTGTTAAAGGTCAGAATTTTTTGGAAGAAAGAACTAAGATGACACTTAAACACAGGTACCCCAGAAGGGAATTATCTTCATGCAAATCAGCTTTAATGATCATGGATCCCCACGCTTAACCAGAACATCTGATGAAACTCTAAATCTTGTAAATCCCAATTTTCTAAAAATCTTGAAATGCACACAGTCCATCAGGGCTGCGAGGCACCCTCTTGGTGCATTACTTAAAGACCTCTAATATGATACTGAGCAAAACCAAAGAGTGAATCAAATTTGACATGTTGACGTCAGTGAATCACAGAAGGGAATGGGCAGTATAAATAGAGAAAATTAATTGCCTAAAGGAGCTAAGCAGAGTGTGAAGCATGGTCACAGGAACTTCCACTGTAAATGACCAGTTCAGGAACAGGACAAAGCACCTACCCCTTCCTTATTCTAAATTTAATGAACTTATTTCTAACTTATATTCAAATGTCCTTGGTGACAGATACAAAAATAATGCAAGAGAATAGTTAAACAATAATTTCTATAATACTTTTTGTGCCTCCAAATGTTCATTAAATGCAGCTGCTATAAAAGGGAAGCTGTACCATATGTAGAACAAATGAGAACTGATTACTAAACAAATGAATGTTAAAAGATAAACAGTGAACAGATTAACAGCTGTTTATGGGATGGATTTTATGGAGTCAGCAGCAGCAATTCTGCAGTTAAGGTTGCAGTAGATCCACACTTATCACAACTTAAAATCCTTATTTCATGCATTAATGATTTCGTTTTGTCTTCAGATCTGGTGTGGCAACACGTTGGAGTGAACCTGACTCTCCCATAAATGTTTAAATTTTTTTTCACCCAGCCCTCACCACTCTGACACCACCCCACGTTTCACAAGCAGTGCCTGTTCTTCTCAAATCCTAAACTTTACACGTGCAAGAAGTCCATTAGACTCTTAGTGTCTGAAACAGTATTTATATAACACTATATTTTAAATCTGAGCTAATCTAGGGGAAGTTATGTCAATATGGAATAAACGCCCAGCCCAAATTTATCAGCCATTTGTTTTGCTGCCTTGTCAGCACAACGCCAGTGATATATGGGGAGCGACAAGAATATGGGATGGGGTTCTGCCAGCAGGATGGCACCGTGGGAGGAAAGAGAGGAGGAACACATCAACTGTGGGTATGCTGGGAGAGCCAAGGAATCGAGGAGACAAGGAACGTGGGTGTTAATAGGATATATACATATGCATCCTACAGATGAAAAAGCTTGTGTAGGTAGTGAAGTCAGGTGCCTTTGTGATGGAACTGTTGTGTAAAGCGGTATTCTGGCTTTGCCGCCTCGGTTCTCTGGAGCATGAAAAATGCAGGGTGCCTTGGGGAGCATTTGAAACACTTGCAGATACCTCAGCTTCTTTTTTATAATGCATTGTCTGCTCTCATCTGTTTGTAATTTAATTTCACCCAATAGCTCTTGTGATGCAGTTAAATGATCATGAAATTAATAACAGAGACACCAAGAATTATGCAGAATTCCTTATTTATCTCTTCAAAGAAAATATGCTTCCATTTTTATTAAACAAACCATAAACAATAAAGGAAAAAAATGGGGCCAACCCAAAAATCTGGACATTTCCAAAGCCACTTCAACATTCAAGTCTTAAAAAGGAAAAAGGAAGGGTGGTTTTTTTCCTAATAAAACTGTAGTCTCTCTGTCAAGGACACGGTTCATCCAAACACTGCCACTGACAGGGATTGCCCAGTCAGTGGATGTACATGTTAGACTTCAGGCAAGTGAAACATACAGTTACTGCTGACTTTGAAGTGATGTTTGTTTCCTTTTAAAGGCACTATTTAAATAATTTTAAAATGTTAATAATTTTACATAATAGAGACAAGATTTTCCAAAATTATTAAAGGCTTTTAGTCTTTTCATATTTGTGCTCCCCAACTCATGATGCTGCCGGAGGAGCTTGAATTTCAGAAAAAGGTAGGTTTTTAAAAAATCAGTTTTCCGTAAAATCATCCCAGGATGGACAGGCCAGAATGAAATGACTAATGTCACGAGTCACTCAAGCCTACAGCCCCTAATTTTTCAGCCATTTTGACATCTGTGAATAATATGTATAAAAACCTTACCGACAGTATATGAACTTCCTTGGTTCTGCAGTGGCTCACTGTAGAGATTCATATTGGTTAATTCCAGTTGGGCCTTACCCACAGTTACGCAAGATTTTAAAATAATTTGGTTTAAATTTATTTAAATAAAGAGTTTAAGTGGAAAACAAAGGGGACCTACAGTTTGGAGACTACCTCCACCTATATTAAACCAGTTTGATCAGGTTCAGCAGTGAAGTTTGTAACCTCAGGAGGTCTTCGGACATGACCCATTGAGCAAAAGACCCCTGTGGCAGACAAGGTAACGTGGGGGACATGAAAAATGCAGATCCTGACCAAGGGACTGAGGTGTCAGGAAGCCAGAAGCTTCTTGTACAACTTGTCTTACTCGGTGCCTGCACTAGGGGGTGCTTTGAAACAAGCAATACCTACCTATGTGATCAAGGAAAAGGTATTGGTTTGAGGATAATTAATATGTGTGTGAACTTTCTGGTATTTCAGTGCTATTTTCTTTGTTCTGCTCCTGTGGGCAAATACAGAATACGTACTTTGAAGAAGCTGTCATGAATCGCTACGTGATTCAGTGATTGATTCTACAAGGCTCTTAAATCTATAGGAGGGGATCTGTTGTGTAGCATAGTTAGTAAATAAAGTCTTGAATTAGTCTTATTGATCCTGTCCAAACAGGGTATGCTGTAGGACTTCACTTAGAAATGCAGGAATGGAGCTGATCCGTAAAAGGAGAGTGCAAAGAAAATTAAACACGTGGCTTACCCCCAAGCAATAGCAGGACACTGAAATCAGTAAGTTCTAGGATTGTGCTGATAATTGAAGCATTTTGGGTACTGATTTTGTGTCCTTCACTCATGCTGAACTTCAGTCAGATATGAATGTGGCTAGAGGAATTGTAAGCTCTCTTATTCCTCCCTGTTGCTTCCTACCACTAATGCCAGCCAGGGTTGTGTGCATGTTGTGGGTCATTTGATTAATTTCTGGCATTCACAAATGCAGCAGCTGTGATGCACTTATATTATCATTTTAGTTTGCACTTAGGAGTGCATTTATGAGGCAGATCTCCAGACCTCACCCATACACCATGCTTGGACTCACCTTGTGCAGCAGTCTGAGAGGACATGATGGACCCAATGGGAACATATGATCCCAGAGTTCACCTAATGGTGCTCCACCACAGAAGGCACTTGGCCCACAGGAGCAAACATAATCCAAAGCATTCATCCACAAAGTTTGCAATATGGGGCTGAGTGTTCAATCAACTGCTTCACTCCACTGTTTTGCTTCAGCTTCACTGCACTAAAATGTAGCTTAGGTCCCAACTTGTCATTAAATCTTATTCCACTGAATATGCTAGATTCAAAAGTAAAGATGCATTACAGAGTTATTCAATTTAAAAATTATGCCCTTTATATAAAGATATCCTTACTTGGCCTTACACAAAATGCTTAGAGAGGTACAGGCCTTGGGTCTAAAACTGACATTCACATTAGATGATCTAAAATCATCAAATGCCTTGGAGGACATTTGACTCCAGTGGAAAGACAGTAAGAGGCAAGTCACAAAATGTGTAACAGCATCGAAGTGCTACAGTCTGTAAAAAGGAGCAAAATCCTTCATCCTAATAATTTCCTTTCCATCTGCAATGTCAGAGGAAACCTTATTAACTTAGAATCCAAAGAGAGGGAAGGTCAAGGAAGAACCAAAGAGAAGACCTGAATTATAAAGTGGAGACTTCCATACCAAAATCTCTGCCCACTGACAACTCCCAATTAAGCAATTACGCAGCCCCATTTAAACTGGGACAACGAAGGACTATCAGATGATGGCAACTGCCATATTATTCTGCAAAGGAGGCCCATGGCATGTCGGAATTGATAAACATTAATAATCTATGTTTCAGAGGGGCCATGATACTTAACAGGAAGGTGCAACTGCCAAATAGTTGTATGTGAAATGCATTGCATTAAACCAAAGCTCTGCTAGCCTGAACATGAGAGAACTGGGAGTTTTAATTTACTAAACCATAGTTTTATCTTAGCTTGCTGAACTTACAGCTTCTAATCAGGAAGCAAATCCCATATGTATCCATATTCAGACTTTCTGTATAGAAACTCCCCAGGAGCCACGTTCCTGGAATCAATTTGACTTTCATTATAAGTCACTTAAACAAAGTGGACTGAGAGCAAGGACCCAGGTAATGGATACCACTATTCACAGCAGAATGAATACAAAGGTGATCAATGCAAAGAAAAGGAAATGCTGATACCTGGTAACATGACTTGGGAAAGAGAAAAACTGCCAACTTCTAAATACTGATGTGATTTAAATAGTAGCTTGCAGGCCTTATACAGCTACATTTCCACTCGGAACACCCTTACGGATCACCCTTTGCTTTAACATCATGTTTGCAAAACATTATTTTAACTTTCTTACATTTATCACATATTTTTTATGTGGGTCACATTAATGGTGCTACCTTTGACCCACCACTGGAAGGAACCATTACTAAATATCTTAACGGATGCTCTTATGTTGACATCTCTCCGTTGCCTATTCTTTTGAGCATGTGCAGTTGCATAAGACTATCTCTATGAATAGTTTATGGAAGTTACTGAAGGTTTAACTGAGCTAAGAGATGAGTGTTTTGACAGTGAAAGTTCCCCACATGCAAAACAGTCTGTGAAAGTGCACTGATCAGATGGGCTTCAGTCATTGAAGATACTCCTGCTTGTTTCTTCTCTGTTAGACATTATTATGCAAAATTATGCAAACTCTGTAGGACTGAACGTTCCAGTCTTTGCAAATAAACTGACATTGAATTTAGCAGTAAAGCCAGATATGGCTACAAATTTAGCCAAGGTGCTTGGTCTGCTTGAGAATCTCTCATGTGCCTACTGAATGCTTGCTCTCAAAGTTCGAAGTCAAAATGCATAAAATTACTAAAATATTTACCTGAAGGCAAACCCACAACTACGGTTAGAATTTGCAGGTCATTTATGTTCATTATTGCTATTATTAATTCACCTTTTAGGGTTCTCTCTCATGGTAAAATACATGCACCCAACAGCACATCTTATTTCTGCAGAGCAGAACTATTTCTGTCTCTGTTGCAATCACTCTCTCCTTCCTTCCGACACGTTTTGCTCCCTCTCGCCCCCAGCTTCTTGCTGCTCAATCTCATCAGCTCCTCTTCCCCTCGTCTTTCAAGACACAGTGAGTAGAAAGCAAGGCAGGAGAGCTTCCAGGTGAAATGGGATGATGAAGCAGCCAGAGGGAGGAAGTGAAGCTGCTGAGATATCTCCTTCTTGAAAGAAGTACCTCAGAGAGATCGCAAAAGACTTCAAGCTTAACTGGCAGGTTTCACCACATAAATGCTAAAATGAAAATAGCTCCTCTCTTAACCTGCCCTTTCCCTACAAAATCAAAATGAAAAAATATGAGAAGAAGAGAGTTAAGTCAGACACAGCCTTTGCTGGCTGTGTCACTGCCACTTGAGGCCACTCTCCTGGGCTCACTTTCATCTCAACCACTGTTGCATAGCCTGCTCAGCGGCCATATGGCTCCTCAGGAAGGTCCCTCCTGTGGTCTCTTGTGCTGTCTGCCCTTCCTAGCAGAGCTGCACTTCTGCGGGGCTGCTGGCTCTCCTCTCACACTCTCACAGCTTCCAGCCCTCCCGCCTCCCTGTCCTCCAGCAAATACAGCCGGTTCTTCCACTGCCCTCTATGAAAGAATGATATTCCCCTACTTGGCATGTGCGCGACGGCCCAGAGGAGCAGCCAGCAGCCCAACTCTCTGCTGTCCAGCGTGTCCCTTGTGACGTGCCCCTACACTGGCCAGAGTGACAAATAAAGCAGCCTCCCTCTTCTGGCAAAGCCTCTAAGTCAGAAAACAGTACAGAAAGGAAAGACTTTAGTGGAAGAAGCTTACTAACCAAGTAGGTAATATTTTTAGACTGATGTTTCCTATCAGTTCATATACCTGCTGCCATAAAGCTTTTAAAATAAAATAAATTAATTTAGGGTCTAGATAATTGCCAGAGAAAGCCCTGGGCACATTGAGCAGCTGGGGAGGATGAAGAAAGCTGGAGCCTCCAACCAGACCTGGAAACCTGACAGGTTTGCTGAAGGCTTTCCAATAACTCTATGTACTAACACCAGCTGAGGCCAAATACTTTCCTGAGAAGGGACAGAATTACCCACGGGGCTAATATTCAATGCTGACGAACAAATCTGTAGAAGCTTGAGATGACTGCTTTCCATCATGTGGACAATTGTATTTTGTGGTTAAAAACACCTTTCACATTTCCTGTGACATAAACAATATGTTGTACTTCAAAACTGATGGATAGTCTGAAGGGGAAAAAAAACCCAACAATATAGTTGTGCGACTCCTTCTGACTTGGAACTGGAATTTTCAAGGGGACAAAATACTCCAGTCATGTCAATCCCAGGACTCAGAAGTCAAGAGAATCAGACTCAAAAGTAATGAAATCGATGGGAAAAAAATCAATTATGTCTAGATAAATTTGATTTTCTTAACTGATTTCATTCATTGTATGCAACACTGGCTTTGTTTTATCTTCTTCCTTCTCAGTTTTTGAACACCTGGAAATGTTATTTGTGTCATATTTTCAAGGTTTGCCCTGCAAATGTGAGAGCGAGGGTTGTATTTCAATTTTCAAAACAGAAATCCCATTTCTTGCATATCAGAATTAGTCATGCATAGAAAATGTTGAATTTTGTACGTTCCAAAATGACATAAAAACTCCATTGACAAGGAAAGACAAGCTAATTCGGCACAATTTTTTATAAAAATATTACGCAGGAGTTAAGTCCTTTAGGAAAGGAACTGAACTGTGAATTCTGACAAGATAAACTTATAGAAACTGTATATCTTTAAGCCAATGGTTTGTTAACATATACAGACTTAACACAGGATGCTATTGCACAATGAGCAAGGGTTTAAAGAACAGTTACTATTAAAAGAATTAACAACACTGGAGTAATGCACTAAGTTCCCACTGAAAGTAATAATCAGTTTCCTTCCTTAGTGAGACTTCATATGCATTTAGAAGGTCTCAAATAAAAATGGCTCATATATAGCACTTTTCATCAGTAGACCACAACGTGTCTTACATCTGAACTGCAGAGATGTGGACATTAGTACACACAGAATAAGATTGCTTAGGTTAGCATCATATAGAAGACACCAGTCAGATTACTGACTGGTGCTGTGCACAGGAAACAAGAGGGGCTTCATTTGCTGTGAGCATGTTTCCAGCACCACAAGTCCCTGCTAGGTCTTTGCCAGGAGCGAGGTTTGTGTAGGCTTCA
The DNA here is from genome assembly GCA_013400835.1 of Zapornia atra. Taxonomy (NCBI): domain Eukaryota; kingdom Metazoa; phylum Chordata; class Aves; order Gruiformes; family Rallidae; genus Zapornia; species Zapornia atra. Next base: position 42,609 of record VZTU01019915.1, on the reverse strand, counting down.
GGTCCTAGGCACACACTGCGCAGGTGTAAGGAGCCAAGTGCTGGAGGATGCCATGTGCACGTTGCAAGGAAGTGCACAGCAGAGAGCAGCCCTGGGGTGCAGTGTCAACCTCAGATCCCACCAAAGGAAACACTTCAAGTGCCACCCTAGGGTGCTCACGTGCTGTGTAGCTCCTGGTACTACAGAGGCATTGGAAACTCACACCCAGAAGGAACCCCTCCAGCACAGCATCAAGGACCCTGTGTGACACCAGAGCCAAGCATACATCAGAGGTGCCCCGGGTCCCCGTGCTAGGCCCCTCAAGGCTGTAATCTTTCTGACACATCTCACTGGCACCTCAGCTACTGCAGTGCCAGGAGACTCGCTCAGCCCTTAGGGCACCTCCTGCACTTCCCTTCTTCCCAGGCAGCATGTCAGAGGACTGCTTCCAGATTTTCTGCATGGCCATTTCATACAAAACAGTGATGCTGCTGAGTAGGAGGACTGAAAGACGGGACTTCCTAACCTGTTGTGTTACTGTCAGCAGAGTAATTACTGTCCCACAGAGAGCGTAATGACATGCCGAGCTCTGAAAATGTTCCAGGCTTGCAGAGTGTTTGGAACCTTAAAACTTAATTTTGTTTATCTCTACAGAGCTGTAGCATAAACAGAACAAAGTTTCATTTGTCACGATGTGCTACTCTGATAATTTTTCGCTTCTTATTTAAAGCTTTAATAATGATCTTTTTTTCCTCCCCTGACTATTGCCCTTTTGTTATCTAGCCAGCAATATTGTATCCAGAGTCCACACCCTCACACAAAGCACCAAAGTATGGGATAGTACAGGGCAAAGAGAAGTTACTCCTCATACATACCAAACTGCTGAACCTACCCACTCGAACAATCCTGTTCCTCAGCCTTGCTGCCAGATCAGATTTTCATTTCACACCTTATTAAAAATTTTGGAGGATTCTCAGTGAAATTTACTGTCTCTCTACGTGAAACAAGACCAAATGTCAAAATATAAAGTATTTCTAACTCGTATGTAAACAAATCCTTTCTGTTCATGAAAAATATGACAACATTTCTTTAGGACTTGATCTTTTGCCTCTATCCATTACACAGCCCAGTAGAGTCATATTATTGACTCTGAACAGATACTAAGCAGCTTCATATAACCACTTTTATCCAGCCCTTGAAAAGGCTCAGGACTAACCTGTTATTCCCCTCTCTGATAGGCAAGATAAAGACAGGCTAAAAAGACTCACCTACAATATAGAATATATTACATATATATAACATATATACACACTCACACACATATACATATATATGCGTTGTCTCTGCCATCCCCTTATTCAAGAAACATACGTAGTCTGCAGTTAAGAATCATGGGAACAATTCATTTCTAGAATTGATTATTACTTTTGGACATAAAAGCCTTTTTGGGTGATTTTCATTTTTTTAATTGCCTCAACAGGAAAGCATTTACATGCTTAAGTATGGTAAGCAGTGACAAAGGCTAATTTCTAATAGGTTTGCGAACTTTTTTCATATGTTTAATATCCAGAATGATTTAAAAAACACCCCTATTTGCATAGCTGTAGTAGTGATAAATCAATTATAAAAACAAGGAGGAAACAAAAAACCAACCCCCTTCAAGCTAGAAATAAAGCTTTTTAAAAAGCTTTTTACTGTACATAAGGTCAACTGCAGCACACAGCCAGCAACCATGCACATGAGAAGCCGTATTTCTGTGCCAGGAATGTATCTGTAAAAGCATATTAATTTTGCTCTGTACCCAGTGAAATCAACTGAGTATCTGCTTGTTACTTTAAATGTACAGATAAAACTTTGAACAAGATTCTTTCATTAAATATTATCATTATTAATAGACATTCGTTTGTGTGTGGGTAGTGCCTAAGGGCACCGACTCAGCAGGAACGCCTCACCAGATTAGACATTGCACACAGATGACATAAAAAGACAGTCTCGTCTGAGAGGCTTTTGAGAGTAATGTCCCAAGCCTGTGTGATGGGTACAGACCCATCTCGGTCTATCTGACTGCTCGTAAGACCTGTGTCCTTGTCCATCCATCAGCCTACAAGAATGCACCACATTTGTACACTACCAGATCCAGTCTGTCCAAGCACATCACCTGTCAGTCTCTTATGCACAACCCTTGCTAAATATCCTTTCTATCACCTCAAGAAGTTTCTCCCAGGATCCTGTCCACTTAGCATACAAGCTCCCTTTTTTTGGAGGGAACCCACACAGCCGACCTGGCACCTCCATATCTCACCAACAGCCAAGGCCTTGGCAAAGATTTGGCCCTGAAACAAAGGACACAGAAAACCAGGAGATTCTCTGTGGCCCGGACCCTCTAAAAGGAGTGCCAGAGCTGATTGCATTATTGAGGCAATAGCAGTTAGCTTCAGGCAAACCAGATTTCTACCATGGCTTACTCTGGTGTTTCAGGTGACACCTTTTAATAGAAATGCCCCAAATAAAAATTTGGTACATTCAATAATTCTTCAGGCCACAGAGTCTTGTCTATTGTTTGCATCGGTGGTTGTATTGCAAGCATTCTCACGCCAAACCCTATCCCTAGCCACCACAACTGAGACATCCCATGTGGTCTGTCACCTTTGGTTCTAGGGTGCCTGTAAGACCAAGAATGGCCCTATAATACTTACATGCAGTTTGTCGCATGCACGACATTCATAAGCCATGCAAATGTTCACAGAAATCATCAATAAGATACACTTTATTGGTTTGGTGTCCTCTCCAGTATGGATGAAACCAGATTGCTAGGTAATCCTGGTATTGCTACGTAATCCTGGTTGTGGTTTGTGGCCAGCAATGGCTTACTGGGTGCGTTGTACAGGCAAGGGTTCATACCACGTGTCAGTCAGAGATCGCAGCAGATCAGGGTGCAGGTGTTGAAACTGTGCTATTCCACAGCCTGGCTGTGCTATTCCACAGTGGGACTAAGCGAGGCTGGCCAGAACTGTATGTATGGATTTTTCCAAGGGACCTGGAATTATGTACTGGTTGAGTTGTGCAGGGCTATGCAGCAGAGCATTCCTGGCAGGAAACACTGTCTTCTATGCAGCACTCTGCTCCGTTTGGGAAAGGGCAAAGAGAAGACTGGCAGTGCTGCAGGTGGTTTAAGAATGTTGTATGGGTGACACTGGGTTGTCAGACTGGGGACATAATGGGGAAGACTGCTGAGCTACTTTATGATGCACACCTGGCAGGCCAAGGCAGCTAAGTGAGCTATTCTGCAGTGTGTAGTCTGCCAGACTGTCTGGGGTGGCTGTGCTGAAGGACTGACTGCTTCCAGCCTTGCCCCAGGAACTCTACCTAAAATGTTTTCACAACCTCTACCTATTAAGTAGAGTTGCCAGTCAGATTATCCGTATCAGCTTTGCGAATTTGGAGGGAACAGGTACCATCAACCTGGGCTGGAAAGAGAGAGCCATCCCCATGGCACACCTCACCTCTGCCTCAACAAGCACCTGGAAGATAACTATCCTCACTCCTTCCAGGAGCCAAACTTCCCCAGAAAACACCACTGTCATGAATGCGTCCAACAGCTTTTGCAGCAGCCTGCTCTGTTCTGCACATAGGTGTCACTATGAAGATGTGTATCAGAAGATGTCATAAAAACCCACAGTTTTGTGATATCTGTATGTTATTAGACACTTATACTGCTAATACAGAAAAAATAAACTTAATTTGATTATCCAATGGCTTTATACAACTCAAGTCCCTTGGACAAAATGTTTTCACCTGCTACTTAAAAAAAATGGCAGGCTTTGACCTTTCTCTTTTTAAGTGTTCAGTTTTATTTTAAAAGACTGAAGTAAAGAATCTAAATATGGGTTGTGCCCTTGCCTAGTATTTCAACCTCCTTTATTCTGCAAGAAGCTATCAAAGCTGCAACCCACATATCAGTAGTGGCCTCAGTAGGAAGAAATCTATTTTCAAGGTACCGTTAAGGTTAATAGCCATGTTGCTCTTCTTTTTCAGAAGCTCATTTAGCAGCACTATTATGATGAGGATGATGATGATTGATTACTAACTTCTGCCTTTTTGCACAAAAAACACCGTTCCTGATTGGCTAACTATAAATGCTGTAATGGTTATTAACTTTGTTGCAGGAACCACTGCCAAAGTGATAAATAGATTTGTTTTACATTAGCTACCAGCCTAAAAGCATCATTTGACCTCATTAATAGATCTAATCAAATCTGGAGTAATGCTCCCTAAGAAGGAAGACTATCCCTTTTAAGACAAGAACTCTGAGGCTTTTTTCTTGTCTCCACAAATAGAAAAGTTTAAATTTTGTTCCATTGAGGTAAGGTCACAATTCTTCCCAAAATGCTTTGTGTGAATACTAGGCATTTAAGTTTTCCTTACTTCTTGTCAAGTCTGGAAGAAGTTAAAACTGCTCTGAGGAGGCACGAAAAAGCTACCTGTACAAGCCCAGGGGAGCTGTGTGTCTTGGAAAAACAGTCAGTTTGCTGATGGAACCACAAACACAACCTTTGCACATACATGTCTAGAACTTCATGCTAGTATGTTGAAATCTACAGCAAAACTATATGGTTGATGTAGAGATACAGGTCTTCAGGGCTGTGGAATTAAAAAGCTGTAGACTAAATATAATCTCTTGATCCACATTTCTTACATACTAGCTGCAAATTGTTTCTCCCATCCTGCTTCTTTACTTCTATAAGGTACAAATATAGCACACTCCTCACTGTTGCTCTGTTTCTCACTTTGCCTACCTAGCAGTGTTAGAAAATATTAATTTAACATGCCTGGGATATGTTTTCTCTCATGTTGTGCTTCTTTCTTCTGCTAATTGTCCCGAGTAATTAATTTACATGAGCTCGAGTCAGGCCCTGTGTTCAGCTAGGCCATGAGTGTGTGTTACAGCTGTAACCCAAAGTCGATAGCTTTAGTTTAGGAGATGATGTGGATCCAAAAGAAGCCTGGAAGGGACTGTTTTATAAGCACACATATCATCCTGAAGGACAGCAGAAAACATTCATGTACGGTGTAGATTAATACAGGCAGTTTGTCCCAATGTTTTCTTTGTCCTGTTAATCTTATTGGCTATCAGCAAAAACAACTATTATCAGTTTGTCTCTGAAGACAACAACTCTCCCTGAAAACCTCATTTACTACTTTTATCTCCCTTTTTTTTTTTTAAACCTGACATAAAGTAGAGGTGAAGTATGTGCCACATGCAATCTTTGGGGCACAGAAGGAACCACAAAAAAGAAGACTCTTTGCATCCGTTCTGCATTTTACTGTGTGATCGTGGCTTATTCTAATATTTAGCAACATTGAGAGTGGGAATCAGTAATCTGTTCCCCCCTCTCATTTTGGCCTTTTTTATTTCCTACACATTGCCACGACTTCAGCATGAGTTAGAAGTGCTGTCATACATGAGAGCTTCTGCCTTGATGAAGGAATTTAATCTAAGTCTCTCCATTTCCAGGTGGAGCACTCCAACTTTCAGATTAATATATAAAAAGTGGCGAGCTGTGTGATCAGCATAGTATCAGAAAACACAGGCTTGTTCTACACCTACTCCCATTCCCCAAAAAGAAGGGCTGTAGGCATCTGTCCTTTGAAGGGGAATTTTCCTTCTCCAGGTTTAAGCGGACAGGTGGACCAGTCTGCTGCTCTGAGACATAAGCTAAGGGTTTCAGATGAAAACCCTCCATCTTAAGCCCTGTATCTGGCTTGCTGCTGAACAGCTAGCCTGGGAGGCTTTTTATCGTTTTGAGACCCCTTGACTCCCACCTGTGCTGAGTTTGAAGTCCAGCCGTGTAATACTGAACGCAGGCTGCAAGCTTTTCTCAAATTATGTCAGACATTTGTCCTGGATATGACAGAAATAAATCCTCCCTCTTGGTACTAGAGTCCACCTTTGATTATCTGCAGTAGGTGTCATTTTTGCCTTGCAGTGCCCAAATGAAAACCAGACACATTCTAGGCACTTAGATCCCTTATGGGATGCAACGGTATGAGCTCAATTCACAGAAAAAGCATCCTTTTCCTCCATCTCCTTCTGTCGTGTCCTATTGACACTGCGTGTGCTCAGCACAGATTGAGATGGCAGGTATGTCCAGGCCAGACTTCCTCCATGAGGTGAAGCATCCTTGTAAGGGCATATTGAAAATTCAGTGATGAAATGTTACCCTTTTCTTCTATTCATTGGGAAGAGTAGGATACAGAACCTTACACCAGCACTGAAGATCAATTATTTGACATTCTGGTTTGACTTTGCTGCAGTAAATGATCATCAGGGTCTGACTCAAGTTCTGTGCTAGACTTGCATCTACAGTCCTGTGTTTGACAGCACACCATGTTCATTTTACACCTCTGAATTGAGTTTTGCATGACGATATGCCAATTGGCATAGTCAAAGAAAAGTATTGTTTTCCTTTTAAAGAAGGAAAGACAGGAAAGGGTGACTTGTGACTTGCTTTTAGGATCACAAAGAATGTTGCTGAAAATTGAAAGTGGTCTATCTAATCCCATGCCCAGTGCATGCCTTTGTCCTGAGACGGGTGTATTTCCATTCTAGTAATATTTTGCTCCAGTATTTACAGTCAACCTTAGCAGCTGCTCTACATGGACACATTTTCTTACTGCTACTTAACAACCACTGCATCTCCTTGTCGCTCAGAAGTCCATCCCACTTATTGAAATAATTTAATTGAACTCCATTCTTTTCATTGGATTAATTTCATTGCTACCGATCAAAGAGGGTGAAAAAATGATCAAATTTAAAAATTAAAAGTACACAGCGAAGTTCTTGCTTCTCTCTCTCTCACTAAATACAATCAAACTTGAAGTGATTAACCCCAAGTTTGGCCAGAATAGAAAAATAAAAATTAAAAGGGAACACCATAACTCAGCATAGGAAGAATAATCACTTCTGTCCAGCAAGTTTTCTGTCCAAGGTTCCCAATTCCTCTTATAAGTGCTCTGACATTAACTAAAGAAGCAGCTGTGCTCTCTCCTAATAAGAACTTTGCAATAGCTAATCGACAATTTTTCCAGACCTGTAGCATCACCAGTAATGAACAATTAATCCTCCATCTCCTCAGAACTGAGTTAAGCTCCGAATAGAAAGGGAGAGGCAGCAAGAGAAAATGGGCTCTGTGAAGCATGAAGAAATAAAAATGGAAAGATCATAAAGAAAACAAACATTAAGGGTAAAAGAGCAATCAATAAAGTCCAAAGCTTGCAAAAATCGTCTTGGAAAATAAGAACTCTAAAGGAATTTAAATAAGTATAAATGGAATTCTCAGAAAGATTTATTCAAGGGTGAACTAATTCTTCAGTGTAATTTCCTTTTTTCTTCCCTTGCATGATTGTCTCTTAGGCTACTTCACTTTAGGCATATGGTGCCACATGACAATAACAACACATTAATCTCTAAATTCTATATGTTCTCCCGCAGCGATTACTCCAGCAAGCAAAAGGTTAACACATTTAAATGTATGCAAATGAAATGGTGGTTTGTTACTGGCTGAAAGTGCCTTGAAACAGGCTAATAGTGATACACAGATGCAACTTTGCATCTGCAGGCTAATTAAAACTAATCTAATTAAATATGGTGCATCTGTAAAGCAGCTTGAGCACTGCAGAGAACACACAGAATTCCTTTTATAGTTGGAAAGAGCTTCCAAGAGCCAGTGTGCCTGCCATGTCACTTTATTTGGAGCCTCTTTAAGAGCAGGTGAGTAATCAGCAAATAAATTCTCTGTAGCTGCTTTGGACCTGTTCATTCAGAGCAGCAGTGATAAATGTATCCACAGATACATTACAGCAGCAATGGAGGCCACATCGGCGGGGGGAGGTAATGTCCTTTCATTAGGCAAAATGATACAGTCAGAAAAAAGGAAAAAAGCTTGAAGCCATAAGTGATTCTTCAGCCTCGCTTATTAAGGCAGAATTCAGCCTCAAAATAACACTTTTGCACATGTGTCACTGACACGAGTTGTCCACAGTGAAATCAGACATGATCAAAATGCATCTTGTTGAGGGATTTCTCTTAACATATTCTTATTACAGAGTCTCCCCTCACCCTTTTCTTCCCTTCCCCCTCGGCAAATAAACATTCCACGGACGTTGTATTTGGTATGAGAACTTATTGCTCTCAATTGAAGTTCTGCCATAAGTGATTCTAGCACTGAGAACTAAAATGGCCACGAGGAAATAAAACAATGTGTATAATCCTCTACCCTACCCAGCACGGGCCATCAGACAGATGTAAAAGAATAAATTCCTGTCGTTTATCTTTTTTCTATCCCTGCTAATAATTCAGGTAAGAAACTGCATGTTATAAAACTGTCTTAAAATGCTTAAATCAGCAGTTCTCAGGTGGAAGGAGGTCAAAGGAGGACAAATCTTAATGAAAAGTTCATCACAACATACTTCCATGAAGTATTACAGTAGACAAAGATACTCTGCATATTCTCACATTAGAGAAATAGACCAAACTGTTCTGATCTTGTTGTAACCTAAAATAAAGGTTTGTAGCAAGTCGAAAATGTGAAGGTGTGGCCCTTGCCATGAGTCTAAGTTCATGCAGGGTAAAAGATTCTACAGATCTCATTGTTTTTCTTCTTTGTCCATTTCTGAAGGCTCACCAGATTGCATAAATGTTGAATTCAGTAATATCCAGATTGCTAAAATGTTGAATTCTAATATGCCCTTTACTCTCTGGGACAGGCACTGCTCTAAATCCCTTGGAAACTCTCCACATCAGGCCACACTTTGCATCAGAGCAGACTCATGGAACGAGGATGTGTAAGAACTAAACTGTAGATAAAACACCCTCATAGGCCAGCAAATTGACCCTTCCTACCATTTTAGATGAAACAGTCACTGTATGAAAAATTGAAATAGGCTTGTGAGTAGAGCTCTGGACACTTCTCTTTTCTTGGCTGGTACCCTAGCCAGTGAGCTATTTACCCCACATAAGCCAGAAGCTAAGCCACTTCTCCCACAGAACAATGCTCCTAAATCTCCGAGTCTCCCACAGAAGATTTCTCTGTCAGCATCAGTGTGAAGGTTTGAGTAATGCATTCATTCTCCATGCAGTCTAACGTATAGCCCATAGGCTCACTCTCTCCTCTATGGGGTGAGATGCGTGCGTTTAAACTTGTTCAGGCTAAGATGTTCTTAGACTTTCTACAAGCTGTGTTCTTTCTCCTCTCATGACAGTGCCTTAGCAACTATCCTTACTGGAAGATAAAATTGGTGAAAACACTATCAGCATTTCCCTTTCCTTCTTTAGCCCCACCGTAGCCCCACTAGTTCCAAGAAGGAAAATGCAACCTCCAAGTAAAAGAGCAATAGATAAGACAGACAAATACCATAGTGAAAACTGGGTCTGCTCTTTGAAAAAAAATGTACATAGAGGGTTCTATTATCAAAAAGGAATGGTAAATGATGAAAATTCTCAAAATTGTCCCATTAAAGTAATTTTCTTTGCTGCCTGATGTTTCTAGACAAGAAGAGCTTCGATTTGAGTCCTTCCAGTTGTAAATAGTCCCATTAATTTCAGCAAAAGCATGCTGAACAATGTTTGTAGGATGATGTCTTCAGGTGAACTTACTAATACACATGAAAAAAGCCCTGCATTTTTCGACAGCATGCCTTTAACCTAGGAAAGATAAGTGTGGTGATTCAAAGAAAAGGGATACTCTGTTAAGTCATATCTAATTTTCAAATGAAACGTCAGTCTGAAATTGCTAATCGAATAGTCATTTTCATGGTATTTTTCTATACGCTGCTGTGAAATCTACGCCATTATAGAAGCTTGAAAAAGGCATCTTTCATAATTCAAAACCTCCATTAAGGTGAGCTTTATGTGCTACATACACTGTCACAGAGGCCCAGGCAGCATAATGAATATCCCCCTTTGTGAATATGTGCCCTGACGGTTAGCAGTACTGTGCACTCTGCTAAAATGCCTTAGGGTAACAGAGACTTCAAAAACCCCAGTGTTTTCTTTCTCCTAAGTATGCAACATGAAGATAAGTTCAAAATGAAAAGCACTGAATTTTAGATGAGGGAAATTGTATTCAGATCTAGATTTTCTTGATGTTATCACGGTATCATACATTTCCTAAGGACTGAAAAAGGGATTGTCAAACATACTGTTATTTTTGACATGGTATCTTGATTTCAGTGCAATTTAGAGGTTTTAGGGTGGTACAAACATGAGTATGTATATATAGTGCATTAAGGACACAGCATTTGCTTGTTTTACTCTTTTATTACATATCACTTTAATTTACTAATTAGTCATTATTTATTTATTCTCCTTGTACTTTTGTTTACTGTCATTACTTTTTCTCCTGCATTACTTTGATCACACTTTTGTCCTGTGCTCACTCAATATATAGTACTCACAAATCAAACAGCTTTTATAATTACACGAAGGTTGTACGATGGCTCAGCCACCTGTGAATTGTCTTTAAATCAGCACAGTTTTAAGCCACCATAAACATAGAACGGTAATTTATATATGGTAAAAACTGAATAAGATACAAAATACAGTAAGAGAAATGATTTTAAAAAACAACATAGGACAGATGATGCAGTTTCTAACTTCTAGTCTTAAACGTTGACTATATTGGTGAGCACAAGACTTCATAAAATTTGAATCTTAACCTGCTGCCTTTGCTATATTTTCAATAACCAAGGAACACAGCAAAATAATGCTGATTTGCTCAACTTGTAGCAGAAATAAATCTGTTAATATTTGGCTCACCTTATCACCGATACTAGATTACTCTGCAGTGCAGCAAAATTAGGACTTATTTGGTGAAATCTCAAAAAAGGTTTCCAGAAACTAGTAGATAACTTCTACTTATTTTGAAAGGATGGTATGAGTGTATCTAATCACAGAATTATCAAGGTTGGAAAAGACCTAAAAGATCATCCAGTCCAAATCATGTGCTCCAAATCAGACTTGTCACAAACCCCTGGATCTGCTAGGTGGTGAGGAGTTTGTCCTCGAGCTGAGGAAAACAAAGACCTCATCAATACTCCTCAATGGAGCTTCAGAGCCAAGTTGTGGCTACATACAGGAACGCTATAATATATAAGAAATGCAGTTGGCAGAGGTAAAAATGGGCCAATAAATTTGATTGTCATGGTGAAACAGTCCTTCAATAAGGACAATGCTTTTGTCCTCATCACCTGCAATATGCACTAAACCTGGAAGGTAACATTTTTGTGCTTTGACTAGTATTCGACCCATCCCAGATCATAAATAACCTACATTGGCAGCGTTGTCCCAGGAGACTCCACTAAAGTGAGTGAAACTAGTTATATTTATTCAGGCACATCGTGCTAGAGGTGACACTTGATGAAAGAAGAAATACTTCCCTGGAGCAAAACTAAATGCCTTTTACCTCACTGCTGATGGCTTAGTGAGTCAACATCTCTGCACTAGATTCCACAGACTGAACCACTGAAGAGTTAAAAATACCACCCCAAAATAAACCCTATTAATCAGCTCCCTAATAAAAAAATTTAATTATGGCCAACATGTAGACTATATTTTGATTGATAGCCCTTTTATCCCTTTAAGAAAGCAGTTTCCCACAAGCATACCCCTTACAAGTGGCTAGTGCATTTTTAATTGGCCTCACATACCTTCAAGTTGAATCAGCTCATGCCAGGAAACACCCTCCTGGAAGCCAGCACTGTAGCCAATTTTCTTTTGCCTTCCCTCTAAACTTGGCAATGTTGTGATTTAGCCTGGCTTGTATCAATTGTTGATCCTTATGTGAGGTCACACACAATTTTGCTGACTGCCATTGACATAACAGGGTTACACACAGAACACTTTTCTGACTCGCCTTCCAAAAATGTTTCTTGTCCATCTAGGAGCATAGTTAGTGGCAGTTAGAAAACACTTGAGCAGGGATATGAGGTCTTCAGTTGACAGTTCAGTGCCGTGCAGGAACATTCAACGTATTCATGGGGTAAAGGACAACCACTGACAGAGGCCCTGTTATAGTCCTGAGCAAAAATCCAGCTACTCCTACCCTCATGACTTCTGCCAGTATGACAAGAAAAAATTGCACATTTTACAGTACATTAGTCTCGAAGTTACTAAAAAATAAACATCAGTATGCAGTCTGCTTTGCCAAAATGTTAACTGAATGTTTTTTGCTCCTTCTTAGCAAGCTTTGTGTGAAGTAGAGGGAAAAGTAGAGATATTGTTTCATATTTATTCTTTTTCATCAGAAGTATCCTATGGCAGACAAACAGCCTGGAGAACGGAGGAGAGACTAGCACTGGCAGGGAGCCTTATGCCTCTCTCAGCCATATGTCAAGAAAAATTTCAGGGGTTTTAACTTTCCTCTTTCCTCCTGTAACTGTATTCTCAGTCAAAGTCTTAGAATGGCAAAACTTTTTTTTTTCCTGGTGAGGCAGAAAGTGTAAATGTGAGAAGACGCTGTGTGATGAGTGAACCAGGAAAAAGTAAGGGAAAGAGGCAGTAGATGAAAGATGGTGAGAAGAACTGGATTTGTAAGTCACAAATGGGTTATCGTTTCCTTTCAGATCACAGGTGTGACCTCTACTGCTTACACGCCATACATCTCGTCAAAATACTCTGCACTAGTAATTCTCAGACCATCAGACCTATTGACATGGAGAGTGCGAAGACATATACTCTCATTAATGCTCATCTGTCTGCTGGAACTAAGTATTGCATCTTCTTGGAGAAAGAATTGCTGATGTTTTATTTTATTTTTTACCTTAGAAAAGGCAATTTTAAGTTCACCTAGCATCAGGATAGGATCATAGATATTCTACAGCTCCCAATTCTCTACCCCTGAAATGTCAGTGCAAACATAATACTGACACTCCCTCCTAAAATATTGTGGGAAAGCTGGGAATATCAGCATTGCTTTGCTACATCAAGAATCCTCACTGACACTTCAGTTTCTCAGTGGCTCCCCACCCTCATTCTGACAATGCTGAATGAGCAACTAACTGCTGTAACTCAGCACCCTCACAATTTGGGTACAGCCTTATTTAGTTTGGGAACCAGACAGTAAGTACATTCACCTATAACTATAAGCACAGACATAATTTATTTTAGTCCTATTTTGATGTGTGTTACAGCTTGCCTTTACCTCTTACAGAAACCAAACCAAAGCAAAGTGAAACCAACTTTGAAAGAGAGGTGTTACAGCACTTGTTAATCTTTGAAAAGTGATCTGTCGTAGCATACCTGACTGATATGCTGTATGCTCCTGGCACTTTATAATTCCCCTGGTACAAGAGGAAAGATTAAAGAAGCCTGCCTGAACAGAAAACTATCAGTATCATTGGCGGCACCCCCATAATTTTGACTGCAAGTACTGCTGAGGTCCAGCCACTGTAAAAGTCTTGAACCCTGTGATAGCTTGATGCTGACTTCTCAGTGCTGAAGCTGAAAGGAGGGAGGAATTCGGAAGCCATTGCGTCTGCTCCCTGCTCATTGCCACAGCACTCCACCCACCAAACAGCTGAACAATTCACTAAAGCTCATGGATGACCTAAACCCAGAAGAAAGCTGAACAACATCATCTGCCACTATCCTGGATCTCGCTCAGGCACAGAAAGCAGCACTGTGGTGGCCTGCTTCCCCCTGAGCTAGAAATGCTGAGGAACAGTGGTGGAGACACGCTGATGCGAGGGCTGCTGTACTTCGGAGGAAGCATAAAACCAACGGCCTCAGCTTTTGTGGTGATGAAAGATCCCCTGGGATTTTCCCAAAAGGACTGTAATGCCTTGCAGCCCCATCCAACTCTCATTAAACTAAATGGAAAGAACCTCAATCACTTTTGTGGAAATTGGATGTTTGCAGGGTTGGCCCAAATCCCAAGTGAGGTAATTACATTCTTTCAACGGTTTCCACTGGAAAATTTCAGTGTGTGTCCCCCGTCCCCATCCCAAATGATCTCAAAGTAGCACTCTACTGATCATTTAAACTAAACAACTGCCCTAAATGCTGTATTTTTTTGACAACAATCATGAAAATGTGTGTTGTGATAATAAGCCATGTGACAGAAGAGGGTACAACTCTCAGCAAGCAGCCTACTAAAATGAAATGGAAGGTAAAAAGATTACACTGGGATTTTTGAAGGTCTGAAAAGAAATTGGCTACTGCTACCCTGTATGTGTGTGTTATGTCTCTAAAATTACTTGACTTGTGGAGTTACAAACTTTGAAAACAACCATAGCTAAAGTAAAATTAATTTATATTAAAATATAAATTAATGTAGCAGTTCATCAGGTAAATTGCAGCGTGTATTAGAAATCTAAGTGTTTACAGTCTTGATCCTTCAAACCACTTGTGTGTAACAAATTTAATTCGATGCACTATTCAGGAGCTTAAAGGTTAGTACACATTTAAATACTTTACTGGATTAAACCTCTTGGAATTCTAAAACCTGCTGTCTATCATTTCAGTACCTTAACTCAGCCTGGATACCTAGGTTATACTTGCATGGCTCTATCAAGTAAGAACGTACATCCGTTGCCTTTCATGTTATTTAGAGGAGTTGTGTAGGTCAGTCATGAACAAGACTAGAAAACAAGAAAGAACTTGTTCACCGATTTGCACCCGTCCTGCACTGCAGGGTTCAGCTAGTGTTACTCTGCCGCCAGGGATTTGGTATCACAAATTATTTTACCTGATGTGGACACAGTTTAGGGCATTGGTTGTTTTGATTTTAAGCAGGACATGTTTTCTATTCCTCTTCTACCAGGAACTACCGGGATAAATATTTGGTTCAACAGAATAAAAATGCCTCTTGTCATTGTAATTATAAAATTATACCTAGTTATCTTATCCTAGGTGGCAGTGAGAAGTAGCAATGATGTTGGACAGACCCATGCACTCTGCAGAATCAAAGCCCAGCTGTCTGCAGGTTCCTAACAAAAATGAGCTGTTGCAAATCAAGGATGTTGCAGTTTAAACACTTCAGTTAAAGCATTAACTGAACTGATAAAAGGTTTTTTGCAAATAGGTTCCCTCCTCCATTTTGCCTCTTCCTACATAGCTATATTTATATCAAGAAAAGCACTCTGCTGAAGTATTTTTGTACCATACAATCACTGTTAAATAAATGCATGGCTGTTTCAGGACATTCAAGTCAATTTTGACTTATTTTCATGCTATGTTATCAGCATTAATGTTATGCTACGAGTCCAGGTAACATTAAGCTTTCTTGTTTGCCCACTGGTCCTCTCCACCGCCCATACTGTTTTCTGTCGTCTCGAGCATCTCGCTGTCCTAGGACTTAACACTTGTCGATAAATATTTCATGAGGCAAGAGAGTTTAGAAATTGCTATTCTGGAACAGTTTTCTATAAAGTGATTGCCATCACTGAGTTGTAATCTAAAATGCTACACTAGACTGAAATTTATGAATAGTAAGCTTGCCCTATCTTCATCTGTCCTTCCCTTGCCTACGCTGCAAGTAAATCTGCACCCATGAGATATTACAAACAAATAACTAAGTCCGGGGCTGAGACCTGAAATGCTATATTCCAGCTTAGGGCAGCTGTTTGCTGAAAATGGGGTACTGAGGTCTTAGAAAACATGATAAAATAGCTGGCTTTGGGAGAGAAGTGAGGCTTGAAAGCTAAAGAAACAAGTCTGAATGTTGAGTTAGCAAGTATATTGCTTGTGCCAGTTTTTTCATGTGAGTTCTGGCTGGGACAAAAGTGTTGATAAATACATAAAATGAAATTACACAGAAAGAAAACAGAAGATTCAATGAACTCTGATAAGGAAGGATCATAAAAATATCTGTAAGAAAGCTATAACAATTATCAACATGGTTGACTGCATGAAGAATGTATTGCCTTTCTGTGAACTTTTTACAGTAAAAAAAAATCTAATGCCTGTCTTAGTCCTGGAGGTTTTCTCCTCACTGGGGTATGGCCATATGGGGGATGGTCCTGACAGAGCTCTAGGGTGAGAAAGCTTCTCATGTGAAAATGACTTTCAATCCTACTGACAACTCACCAGCTTCAAGATACCCTTCCTCCCTTTCTCTTCAAGGAACTTGCACCCTTACACTCCACTGTGTCAAACAAATGGTTTGTGTGGCTGCTTCAAACTGCCAACATGGGAGCTGCCAGCAAAGGTGAAGGAATATCATTCAGGGGGCAGCCTGAAATAGCTGAGTTCCTTATCTTCTTGAGAATAAAGGATATCAGGGGATCAAGTTGGAAAACTAACTTGGATCTACCTTTTCTGCAGGAACAGCTAGGTAAGAAATGCAGGACTCCTGGGGTCAGGCTCTGTAGCCTAATGTGGGACATTTGTTTAAGAGCAGAACCCTGAAATACCCAGTGCTCTTTGCTTACTTTGTCCAATGGCATTTCACAGCAAAATGCACATGCTTTCCTTCAGCCATGTCTCCGGTCCAGTGAGTTCCCTTGCTCTCCATCAGATTGTACATTGACAGAAGAGAGTGAACCAATCTCTCCCAAAGTAAGAGAAATCAAGTCTCTAAGCCTGGGGAAAGTGTTTTCAGGCTGTGAATCAGTCTAAGAGGCTAACCTAGGGCTCTTCCTAGGTATCAAAGTCTGTGAGACCAGTACCATTTCAGACGCATCTCGCTCCAGTTTCTCCTTCTGGATAAACCTGGGCCTCCTGTTCCTGTGATGTTCCAAACCAAAGCACTTAACCTATGTCTGTGACTCTGCGACTCCTGGAGCCGGGTTCCTAAAAGCTAAGTGTAGAAACCCTGAACATGTCTGGAGCTCCTTTTTAGATGTGGGTTGAAATGCCTTTCCCATCTGAAAGGACAAACCTCATCTTTCATTCTGACGGCTCTTGCTGCAATAGGGAAACAGTGCCAGCTACAGTACTGAAACATGCCCCCAGATGATATAGGGGCTGTGAGCAAATTAGGGAGCTCTTGCTGAAGTTGATAATTAAGATTAGATTCAGATTCAGAAACCTGCACAGGAGTAGGCAGATGGCTCGCTCAGCTGCCAGCTGGAACTCAGCCTTCATGAGGCAGTCATTCAAGTTCAGCAGCACAGCTTCCTTCTGAGAAGACAGAGCAAAGTCTACCTACCCAAGATGCTTCTGAAGATTTGAGGCCACCTCCACAGCTCTTGCAAACTGGCTGTGCGTTGTGGAAGAATTAGAGATTTTCAGATCTAGACCAGTTCAAGATCTCGCTTGAAATACAAGCCAAGGCTAAAAAGATAAAAGGAGTGCAAGACAGGATGCTATAGACCTACAGGGACTTGTAATCCCTCAGGGAAGACTTTAGTTTGGGCAATTCTCAGCAGCAAACTCACCCAGCTCTAAGTGGAATAGTTAACAATAACAACAAAGAATGACATTCTATTCGGCATCTGTGCCAACTTACAACAGTGTCTCAGAATTACAGAGGCTTCATTATGTACTTTTGGTTCTTATAAAAATGCAAGAGAATATCTTCTAGCTTGCCACAGTGCGTAGGCACAAGTACCTGAGCTAAGGATGGAATATCAATCTTAACAGTAATTCCTATATTTTCATTGCCCATTTATACCATACTTTTCAAAAGCAAATCTATTAACCATAGTCCCAAGTGCTTTTTTTCTTTCACGCGGTACGCTGCTGAGAATCAATCTTTAAATGTATTCTCAATTTTAAGTTCAGAACAATTGTTCCATGAACTCTCTTTATAGAGCATTTTCAGAGCAAGATTACAAACTGAATTATAACAGATAATGGGTAATTTCTGTAGACACTTTATCTGCAGGTAAGTTGGAAAAAACCCTAACAAAGATTGTGTTTATTTTATGCATGTAAACATAATTTTAGTGTACTTTCCCTCACACAAAGTAATGAAATTTTAAGATACATTCCCAGTACTGAAAGGAAGCCAGCAACCATGTTCAGTTTTCTGCTTCTAAATTGAATTCTCTATTTATAAGGCACCGGCACAACTTGACATATCTATAGTGCAATAAAATACCTACCAGAGTTGTAACATATAAAATAATAATCACAGTGATATGCTAGAGGAGACCCTTGGGGGTGCTCTGACACCCCTTGTTAAAACCCTGTCACCAAACCAAAGTTAGTTGCTCATGCCTGTTTCTGCTGAAGATGATTTTCATTCCCACGACTGTAAAAGTTAATCTGAATGGGGTTTTTTTGTTTTCTTCTATTTTGCTGAAATGTCCTTGATATTGCATATTTCACAGGAGAACTTACCTCTCCTTCCCCTTCTTTCAGATTGCACAACTCAAACCCCACTGCTGTTTCTGAAAATGATGTTTCAGAGACAGGTAATCAATAAGGTACAATTCTCTTTGACGCTGAGGTTACACTCCCTGTGTGCTTCTGGCTAAGAGACAGTATTTCCCTTGATGTGACAGTGCCTTCTCAAGGTGCTGTAGAACAGGATGTGGGTTTAGCCTGTGACAGGCTCCCCCTGTGCTGGGGATGGAGAGTGCTGCAGCTGGTGCTCTGGTTCAAGTTGTTGGATTCTGATTTCCCCTTTTCTCCTCAGCTTGAAGAAGGAGCCAAGAAAGCGGCCAAAGTAGGAATAAGATCAGTCCTCTCTCAGACTCGAGTGTGTCAGATGTGTGAGTTGTGCTTGCTTTGATGGGAGATGTGTAACTTCCTGGTGAGCGCCAAGCTGTGCTTGCTGGCTGAAGCTGGACCAAGCTACGGTCTGCAGCAGAACCTTTGGAACATACTAGAGCAGCTTGTACTAGCTCAAGTATCTATTTAGATATTTGGGTTCAAAAGCTGTATTTTTCAGGACTCCTAATTTCAATTACTCAAAATATGCCGGACTCCTAAAAATAACAAAGGTGTTTTCATATTATGAATGTTTTTCTTTGTCTTGTGATTTTTGTGTCATGTGAATGTGCGTGGGTAGTATTTTCAAGCTTTTCCCTATCAGCAGGTGATCTAGAAACTTTTATTTAAGAAAAAAAAATAAATTTCTGAGGCTCTCATGAAATTACTTGGTTCGAGGTTGCACGGCAAGGTTTTAGTAGTGAAGCAGCTACAGGGGTGGCTTCTGTAAGAAGCTGCTAGAAGTTTCCCCTAGGTCTGAAAGAGCCAATATCAGATGGCTTCAAGACAGACCTGCTGATGACCAAGGCCAAGTCAGTCAGTGATGGTGGTAGTGCCACTGTGATAACACATTTAAGAAGGAAATGAAAAAAGGAGCATCAGAATTTTCAGCTAGACAGAGGAGTGAGAAGGTGTGAGAAACTCTGCAGACACCAAGGTTAGTGAAGAAGGGGGAAAATGGGGTGGTCCAGGTGCCGGAGGAGAGATTCCCCTGCAGCCCATGGAGCAGCCCACGGTGAAGCAGGTTGTCCCCCTGCAGCCCATGGATGATGATAAGAAGTAGAGATTTCACCTGCAGTCCATGGAGGACCCCATGCTGGAGCAGGTGGAGACACACAAAGGAGGCTGTGACCTTGTAGGAAGCCAGTGCTGTAGCAAGCTCCTGGCAGAACCTACAGCCCATGAAGTGAGTAGCCCATGCTGGAGCAGTCTGGTCCTGAAGGTCTGCACCCCATGGAAGGGACTCTGGTGCATTTTCTGAAGAACTGCAGCCCCTGTGGAAAGGACTCATGTTGGAAACCTTCATGTAGTACTGTCTCTTATGCTGGAGCAGGGGAAGAGTGTGAGGAGTCCTCCTGCTGAGGAAGAAGGATGATGATTTGCTGACTGCAACCACCATTCCCTGTCCCCCTCCGCTGCTCAGGGGGAGGAGGCAGAGAAATTGGGAGCAAAGGTAAGCCCCAGATGAAGGAATGGGGGGAAATGATTTAAGATTTGCCTTTATTTCTCATTACTCTATTATGTTTTACTTAGTAATAAATTCAAAGACTGTTTTTCCTAAGTTGAGTCTGTTTTGCCCATGATGGTACTTAGGGAATGATCTCTCCCTGTCCTTATCCTAACCTCCAAGCCTTTTGTTATATTTTCTCTTCCCTATCCAGCTGAGGAGGGAAATGATAGAGTGGCTTTGGCAGGCACCAGGCCTCCAGCCCAGGTCAACCCACCACAAAACTGAACCCTGGGCTGGGGGCTTCAGGAAGAAACAAAGTTATCTGAGATCTGCATTTAAATCACTACAGGAAGTTCCGCACCAACATGCGGAAGAACTTGTACACAGTGAGGGTGACAGAGCCCTGGGACAGGCTGCCCAGGGGGGTTGTGGAGTCTCCATCTCTGGAGATATTCCAGACCTGTCTGGATGCCTATCTGCAATATGATCTAGGGAGCTGCTTTGGCAGGGGGGTTGGACCCGATGATCTCTCGAGGTCCCTTCCAACCCCTACAATTCTGTCACTCTGAGATTTAGAAACAGATTTCACACACACCCTCTTCCCCCTCCCCGCCCCCACCACCTTGTACTCTAATAGCTCTTTCTTGTACCTGTTCTGTGTTCCAAAACAAATCTTCATTACTGATTTCCCCTATTCCCCAGTGCAAAGCTGCATGCATTTCTTTGGCATGAGCAACTGCCAATGGAAGGGAAACAAAAAGACTTTAATTTATGCCTTCACTCTTCTTCCAGCGCTGTACTTCAGACTTTCCTAAACATCAAGAAACTTCTTTCTTTATTCTACTCTAAATCTCTCCTCCAAGTCTTCTTTGCCAGGATACCTAAATACAGTTTGCCAATGTCAGACCGTTCCTAAGCTGAGATCACTGCTTATTTTATTGACAAATATATGTGTGTACATACCCCTCTCTCTCTCTCTCTAAACATATGGTATACATAGCCCTAATTTTCTTCAGGCAGGCAGCTATTCCTTGCCTTATATTTCAAAAGGAAGGTCTCTGAAGCAAAGACTATTTTTTCCGAGCTAACCTAAGATCTTAGGCAGTGACAAACACTGGCATATGCCATGGAAATACAAACAAGTATTGCTGAGAACTCTACTGTGATTTTATGCTATTTGTCTCTCTCCATTAAACCAGTTTTTAAATCTGTAAGCATTACATTATCAACATTTTGCTTCTTTTTATGAACTTCAAAAAGAACGTGCCATCTCTTCCCTGTGCCATTGAGATTTGTACTCCAGGAACCATTAGGAGAAGCAATGAAATGAACAACCTGAAATTATTTTCTGTAAATGATCAAGCTGGCAGCTCAATAAAAATTAAATTTCAGAAAGACCCCCATGCAAAAAATCCTCAATTTTCTAATAAGAGACAAAATTAAATAATATCACCTTGCTAATCTTGATGACAAATAAGAATGAAAAATTAAGAAATTAATTTATTGCCACTGATAGAAGGTAGTAAGAACTCTTCATACAACCTCAGCTGGTCAGTCAAGAAAGCCAGAAGGGAAGAAAAGCAAGACCACAAGCAAGGAGAAAGAAATGATGAGGTCCATTTAGGATGGCTGCTGAAGGCTGAAACTTTAACTTAAGTGGCTTAAACATATAAAGCCAGACTTATTTTATTTGCTAATTTACCCAAATATATCTACAAGTCTTTACTCTGGCTTAGTAAACTATTATTTAGAATTAACCTAGACCTCAGTCTTGCAGTTATTGTTACATATTTTATTACCGTTTCCTCTATAGCCTCCAGTCCCGTTTTGTTTTGACAGTTACTCACTAAGCCGAGGAGAGATGAATAAACCTTTCTCTGAATATCTGCAAACAGAATGTGAAAGAAACCTGCACAGACCATCGGGTTTCAGCCTGAAACTCCACACAGTTCTGAGCTCCTGGTTTGGGGGATTATCAGTCAGTTGTATACGATGAATCAAATTTAGGGGTTTTTGAGCACCAGCTACTGAGGCCAAATGGAGTTGTGAGCCAGCCAAACATTTTGGAAAAAGGTTGGTATGGAAATGTAATTTTTTATCCAATTACAATGTAAGATGGGAAAGAGCATTAGAAATATGCAATAACTTGCTATTAAAGAAGGAAAGACAGTATCCTGGACACAGTGCAGTCAGTATTACAGCTGCTTGGAATTATATGAGAAGCCTTAACAGAGTACCATTATTGAGTCAGATGTATGCTGGGATTTTATTGGATTTTTACTCTTTTATTTACCTTACTGGCAGAATGAGGTCTTCTGCTCATACAGGGAGACACATAGGAAACACATCAAGATCACTGTGCTTTTATGAAGATACTTAATTAAGTAAACTAATGCTGATAGAGGTTAAGTTTTATTTTTGCATGGTTAACATCAGTATCTTGGCATTTAAAGCCTCTGCCTGAGAGCTGTTGCTGTCTCGCATTCCTGTAGTCTTGCTAGACCTTGCTTACTGTAAATGTATAGCAGCTACATTCCTGGGCTGTAGACAAAGGCACAGATGGAAGAGCGGTGAGAGGGGGGAAGGAAAGAATTGATATATCTTAGAAAGTCTTGTAATGCAATTTTGTTTTCAGAAGTGTAAGTGCCATTTTATCTACTTCTGTTTTACCCCTTTCTTCAGGTGTTGGAATTACTATGTTTAAAATGCAAAGTGTAAAAGCAGAGATGGTGCTTT
>VZTU01019915.1:0-19998 GCA_013400835.1 Zapornia atra | reverse complement strand
TCTGCAGATTAAAGATAAATTGGGATGGAAGATATAAGAACCAATTAAGATAGAGTGACTTTTATACACAGTGCAGTTACAGAAAAAAAACTGTACTGTGATTATGCAAATCAGCCACTCACAACCAAAATGCAGGGATTTACATAACGGAGAAAAAAAATTCTTCACAGTTCTGCCTCAGTAACCTTACAGGATTTTTGCACTTTAATTGTATGACTCGTTGTAATAAAATGATCCCACTTGCTTTATTCAGAGTAGAAATATATGTTAGGACATCACCATTCTGAATGATTTGTGTGTTTCTGGACGCCCACGCTCTCCTGTCAGAAAAGGTTGGGTATCTTTTACTTTCAAGAGATAAAAATCAATGAGAAAACAGAATATCTGGTTGTATCAATCAAAATTTTAACTGGGTTTACATACTGCATCGCTACTTTTGTAATAAATGTATACTAATACAAATGTACCCTCTGGTCCTCTTGTAACTTTTAGTTCCTCATTCTATTAAGTGAATCCATTTTTGATAAAATAAAACTCCTCTGATGCATATATTACAGGGGAAATGTCAGTGTCATTTAAATTGCTCAGACCCTTTCTTGGAGTTTTGCAAAGTAAAATCTTAATGGGAACCCTGATATTTTTAGTTTGCTAAGTATGTCTAGACGGTTTAACTTGTGATTTCTGTGTGTTCTACACAACATTATTTTAAAAAGATGACTGCTATTCTAAGCCACGTGGAAGGAACAGTATTTATTCACTTGGGTGCAGTTTGCTCTACCTTTGTCAGCATATATTCCACTATTTGAATGGGGGGAGGGGTGTGTTTTTGGGTACTTTTCTATAAGCATGACTTGGTATGATGCATGTTGTGAAAAAAATAGAAAAAAGGAGGCTACATATCAATTAGCTCCTACTATGGCTGGGCTTTTCATCACTCGAACCACATTGATTACAGGTGAGCTTTTTATATTCTATGCTTTTCTACATCCATTAAATCATGATGCCTTATTTCCCATGTGCAGACATCTTAGGAAGAGGCAACTAAAATATTTAATTATTTCCCTGTTCCACACAGATGACAGGAAACTACAAAAAACCCAAAAAAACCCCCTCTCTCAGTAACCACTGAGCTTTCAAAGCCTTCCCTGTTACGTGGGGGTGAACGCGAGACCTTCAGAAGTTTTAAATGAGAGAGTACAAAGACTAGACAACTTGCTGACTATGGTGTACTTCTGCCTGGTGTGAGACTCAGGGGCAGGTCTTCATGTTCAGTCTACCAGAGGAAAAACTTGCTTCATGGTCTTGGAAGTGTCCTTAGACTCAAGTATCTGTGTTGCCTGAATGGGGCCCGTTTGCCCTCTTTATTCTCTCTCATGCAGCAAATTTCAGGGAAGGCACTACAGAAGTGATTTGGTTGGAACAAATTTATAATCATCTGCTCTGTTTTAAGAGAGATTCTCAAAATTTGCAACCAGTTGTAAGAGGTCAGGTCTGACAACTTTTCTATCACAGTTAAATCCTCAGATTCTAACAGGCTAACAGCACCTTGCTGACAACTCCCTACTGACATAAACCAAATAAATAATAAGGGAATGCTATATTCTTCTGATAGGGAAATAAAATCTCCTCTCCTCTCCTGCCCCCAATATTTTGGAGATAGCCTACTTAAACTTCTTTGGGGATCTGTTTGTGTGTTTATAAATGAGAAACACATATAGACCTGTCAATTGCAGTCAATTCGTGTAGGATTTCTTATTGGGGAAAATAAAAGTAATTTGGGAACTATAATGCTTCAATATGTCAATGGCACTACTTGATATTTAAACATGAAAACCTCCCCACACTCAAGCCTGTTGCCCCTCTGTAGTACAATGAACATTCAACTTTCTTCTTGAAATGGCAAAATTAAAAAAAAATAAATATACATACACAGCTGAATGTCATGTAAACAGTCCCAGCATTTGATGGAGATGCTGGGAAGATCTAATCACATCTGCAGCCTCCAGAAGGAGAGCAGACAATTGGCACAGCATTTGTCACTACCCAGGTTCATTTCTCCACCACAAAATTACTGCAAGATCTCGGATAAGACGCCAGATTTCTAAAATAGGGGTGATATGTTCAGGTCTCACTATCAGCATAAGGTACCACATTTTATAGATAGTATAATATATTTCATGATAAATAAAAGCTGTCTTGCATAGTACAGTTTCCTCAGTAAGCACTTTCATCATGTAACACCAGTTTCTTTTTTTCATGAATAGAAAAAAAATAAAACTACAAAATCACAGAACGTCAGGAGTTGGAAATGGACCTCGAAAGATCATCTAGTCCAACCCCCCTGCCAGAGCAGGATCGCCTAGACTAAATCACACAGGAACGCATCCAGGCAGGTTTTGGATGTCTCCAGGGAAGGAGACTCCACAACCTCTCTGGGCAGCCTGTCCCAGTGCTCTGACACCCTCACAGTGAAAATGTTTCTCCTTACCTTCACATGGAACTTCCCATGCTCCAGCTTGCTCCCATTGCCCCTTGTCCTATTGCTGGCCATCACTGAGAAGAGTCTGGCTCCATCCACCCCATTCTCGTCCTTTATATATTTATAGACATTGATAAGGTCACCCCTCGGTCTCCGGTTCTCCAAGCTAAAGAGGCCCAGCTCCCTCAGCCTCTACTCATAAGGAAGGTGTTACACTCCCTTAATCACCTTGGTGGCCATGCGCTGGACTCTTTCAAGGAGTTCTATGTCTTTCTTGAACTGAGGGGTCCAGAACTGGGCACGATATTCCAAGTGCAATCTCAGCAAGGCAGAGTAGAGGGGGAGAACAACCTCTCTTGACCTACTAACCACACCCCTTCTAATACACCCCAGGATGCCATTGGCCTCCCTAGCCATGAGGGTACATTGCTGGTTCATGGTCACCCTGCAGTTTGTCAGGACCCCCAGGTCCCTCTCACCTACACTGCTCTCCAACGGGCCAGTCCCCAACCTACACTGGTACCTGGGGTTGTTCTTCCCCAGATGCCAGATCCTACACTTGCCATTGTTAAATCTCATTCAACTTTTCCCCAACCAACTCTCCAGCCTGTCTAAGTCTTGCTGAACGGCAGCATAGCTATCTGGTGTGTCAGCCACCCCTCACAGTTTTGTATTGTCAACAAGTTCTATTTGGTCAAATCTGGAAAGTTTTTTCAGTCTGGAGTTTCTCCAAACTCAACTTTCAACTTGTTTTTATTCTTTTTTTTAAAAAAAGTACTCAGCACTGCATTCCAATTTCCATTCTATCTACAGACCTTTTCTTAGATCTACCAACTACAGAGTTCCTCCTATTAGAAACCATTCACCCTTTTGCTATGCTAAAATCAAAGTTCAAAAACCCCCCAAAACCAAAAAAGTGTCATCTATCATGTCATTTACACAGCACAGTGAGATAAAAACTAAAGGAGAAATGTTTCAAATGCTGACCTCTTCTCCTTCAACATGTGTCATCCGGTCCCCCTCCCCTTCTTTTTTCTTCGTGTCTTTTTGTTTTTTCCCATGATATCATCAGGCAATTTCGTGTCAGTATGGTCTGCACTGGACTGTGCAGATTACCAAACTAATGACATACGGACTTCTTACCACCGTCACACCTCTAGTCTTGCAAGTGAGAATTTCGAGTGACAGAGCAAGGCTGTTTGCTATCAATTTTGCAAAAACTGCATCTGCCAGATTGCCAAGATCCATTCCAGAGATAAAAAATCCATTAATATTCTAATTTGTTATCTGTCTTTATCAGTCACACAACACTTCTTTATACAGATTATAACCTTCTAAAAAGGAAAACTCCCACATATGTTAAAGTACTTCCCTGAAAATATTTTACATTTACTTATTCTTATGAAGTAAAAGTTCTTGAAGGTTGAACATCTCTCTAATGCCTGCTGTTAAAACACAAATATACACATGGGCTTTGCCTCCATGTCTAGAAAATTGTCAAAATTATTTGGTGGTGTCACTGGGTAAGTTTTCTGTCAGTATCAAAAATGATTTTTTCTTTATTATATGAAACAATATCGACAAAGTTGAATTAGCTGTGTATTTAATACCAGCGAATGAACGCATACTGAAACATATCAAACAGGTTCTGAAGCCTCAGTATCATCAGAAACAACAGCAAAAAGCTAATGCTCATATTTTTTTTACAAACATGAACAAATTGAGGCCTCAAGTTTGAATCAATCCTTTCCAGCACAGACAGAAAGAACCCTGCTGAGTTTAACCCTATTGATTTCACATAAGTATCCACTGGCACTATCACAGTGTTCTGCATAGGTACTGGAACTCATGCAAACAACGGCCAGTGGCTGAGCTAACAGACCTACTGAGTGGGAAAAGCATGGCTATTTTCACACTTCACTAATGTATTAGAGCTATATCTGTGCTAAAAAAGCCCTTTTCCGACTTTCTCTACATTTTCTAATCCCTTAAAAATACAGATCTTGCCTTATTTTCTCAGTATTTATGAGTTCTGGCCAAATTTTACTTTAAAGTGAGATGCCTACATACATCTGTCATAAAAATGAAACTTTAAGTGTTACTGTGAAGAAATATTTTGCTTATTGGTCCCATGACCAGTGTGTGGTTCTGCCATTCCAGTTTTGATGATTCAGCAAGCATTGATCGGTAATAACCGAGATAATCTGACATATAAAAAATAGACTCAAATATCGTATATATATCTATATATATCTATATATATCTCAATTCTATTACAACTAAATCTGAGGAGCTTACTAAGCCAGGCTTATCTTCTGATTTTTCTATTTTTGACCATAAAACATTTAGCATGCTGTCTAAATAAATGACAAGAAGAAATTTTCAAGTGAAGTCTAGTCTGCCAACAGAAGCTTTTTAATTAAGTTTTACTTACATGGAATTTTGTTCAGTTCATTCATGAACTTCTCTTTTAACTTAGAAAATGCATCTTCTTTTCCTCCCCCTCCTCCTGGACTGGCTGGTTCGGTGACATTACTTGGAGGTGCTGCTGCTACAGTGGTAGCTGGCGGTGCTGCCAGGGCCTCATGATGACTTTCACTCACCATTTTAACCCTTGGGTAAGCTGTTGGAAGAAAAGAAACACACAATCCCCCCCAAAAGAGAGATAAAATTAAATCATTGAAATGGATCCCTCATCAATAAAAGACTAAACAGGCAGAACATCACTTGGTGCTCATGCTTGCTGGGCAAATACAACTGCATCAGCCTATTGCTTCATGTTCATCATAAAATATTTATTAGACAAGAGAGAAAAGTCTTTTGCAGGGTTAATTTCAGCCAGAATTGTTTTATTGCTTAGAGTTCTTCTCCAACGGTGTTGCATTTTGAACCACTGAATGTGAAACCTCAAAATTCCCGTAAAACTCTCGCGTAAGATTTACATTTTGCTCTTTGGTTTTGAAAGTATAAGCAAATTGGGTAATAACTGCTCCCGATGTGCAGATTTCACAGAGTATTTACAGAATTATTTTTCTATGAGAGTACAGAGGTGTGGATCATAGCCAAAATTTCTATATAAAATAAATGATGTGTTAAGGATATAATAAAAACACTTCAAGATTTCCTGTCAAAGTAATAATCTATTCTTTCCTCTTTAAGCAAGTTGTATATTGAACAGAAATCGATTTGCATCCGTCCATTTTTATCTTCACTTTGTAAAGGCAATTTTCCTTCCAGTTATTTCGCGTGACATTTGCTACTGACAATATTCTCTTAAATTATTCAGATGTCTCATTGGTGCATTCATGAAGCTACGGTATCTAAATGCAGCCATATTGACAGATCTGACAGGCTGCCACAAACATAATCCCACATCAGCATATTTTTTAATTTCATGTTCTTTAACGGGTGTTTTGCAAAGCCTTTACTTGGGCGTACATTACAAAGCAGAGAAATTTGGGCCAGTGGGGTGAAGGTGGAATGAGATGCACAAAGCAATTTCAGTACCACAAGAAGGCGGGCTGAAATGTTTACATTGGTTTTGAACACATTGTTCTGATTTTCTGCTGCATCCCAACTATCACTGATCTGAATAATCATCCTGTTTTTTCTTCAGAAACCAGAGGGAGAAAGGGTTTGAGAGATAACAAACATTCATTATTGCTCTGAGTACAATTGCTTTCAGCCCCTAAAGACATTTGTCCTTTGACTTTTTGCTGAGAGATTTAAACATCATCATCAGAAAAAAAGGCAACGCATCAAAATTAAAGGGGCACATGAGCATCTGACTGCACGCAGCACGATGAATCATGAGCTTTCCTGCCTTACGTGACTGTTTTCGTGAATGTTGCTGAGATTGCTCAGATCGCTAAATCACGATGAGGATTGGCTTTTCATCCTTCAACTTTACTTCTATGAACCCACAGTCAGGATGACCTGCAAGCACAGACCTGACTGCAAGCAGAACGACACTTTTGAAATTATCCTCGTCTTTCTTGTCATTAAGCTGGGGTTTGCACACAAGTGTAGTCTGGAATAGAAGCCGTTCTCCAATACTGTCAGATTTTAACTAAATAGGGGGCTGGCCTTGTTCTGTAGAAGCAATTTGGTGGGTATTTTGCAGCAATTTTATTCAAGCGGTATTCCTTGCCTGCCCATCGCTTCTGCCTTTGCCCTCACAGTCTCTAGCCTAATATAAAATCATGTTGATGTTGACACAGAATATGTATATGATACTGCTCCATAAATATTTCATAAGCGTGCAGTCTTATCTGTATGCCTGGAACAACATGGGAGCAGTTCACTATCTAAAGCAGACCGAAGTTGATGGAAAGATTCCAGTTAATATCCACGAACTTTGGCTCCAGTCCGATGTCTGCGAAGATTTCCCCACTCGCCTCCCAAAATAACAATCAGGAAAAACATGTAGTGCATATTTTGTGTAGCATGAAATAACGTGCCAGCTATTCCACACTAGAAGACTTTTTCCATATGCTCTGATGAACGCCAAATACTATGAAGCAAAACATGCAGAGCCATCAGCTGTGAACATTACTGCTGCTTTGTATTATAGCATTTTGTCAATGAATGTCAGTTAAATCAGAAGAAAAGTTGTATGATATATCATAATTAAATCAAAATTAAATTCCTTAATTATAATATATTGCTTAATTATTTCAGGCCTGGCAGTTGACTATTTTATTTTGTAATGGAAGACACAATTTGCAGTGATGGCTTTCAGATAATTAAAAATTAAGGCAAATGTAATTTATTTGCTTCCAGTTTTAGAGCTATATTTTGAAAATACATCGGGAGAACAAATTTGAAGCGGTACACTTTCATTTATTTAAAGGAAGGAGAAAATAACAAAACAGAGTATTTCTCTGAACTGCAGGAACAATCCTCGGTGGAGTCTTAGTGCAGTTAGAGGTCACTACATCTAATGAGGCATGCACAAATGCTCTGAGACCTGCCACAGAGCCTTCGACCTTTACACGCCAATGACACTGTCCTGATATTTTCAGTAGGTGTGAAGGGGCTGAAAAGGAATCCTGTCTCAGGGAAAGCTTTCCGTGGTGAAGAATTTTCAGGAGAGCACATGCCCACTCCCTTACAGAGATAACAACCAAGAGCTTCTGCTATTGTAACGCTGCACTTTTCCCCAGTAACAAGAGTGTAAACACTGTGGGACTATCAGAGACTGTGGAATATCGAATAATTAGATTTAAATCGGCCTTTTATAAAAAAAGGGGTTACATTTAATTCTGCAGTGCAGCTGAAGGTGAAGATCCATAAAATACTAGCAGATTATCTGCCATTTATGAAATGGCAACTGCAAGCAAAAAAATTTTTACAGGTTAAAAAATGAAATGTCCTGGAATTCAATTAGGGTTTCTAGTTCAGTGTCCACAACAATGATTAGAGAGCTAGGTATGAAACATTACATGTTTCATGTGCAACATGGGGTCATAAATAAGTGTACATTTGCAGTCATAAATAAAAGTAGAGTTTCACTCACATGTTTCTATAAAACACAGCATAGATTATATTCCCCAAGTATATGCTTGTCATCCCTACACAGAAGTAGGCAAGTGTTGACTGAAAATCCAGGGATGATGATTTGAACCCTTGAGGTAGTCAGGGGTTTAGAGTTTTACTGTTCCCTATGCAAGAAAAAACTGATAAAAATTACTATCGCCTCACACTTTTACATAATTTCCTCTGGAACTGAAGCATTTGAGTATTACACAAATGCACTCTGGAGATTCATAAGAAGCTCGAGATTTATTTCCTTATGGAGGTACAAAGTATTGGCTGCCTGACTTAATATGCTGGTATGGATCCAGGCAGTGAGTGTCCCATTGAAATGCACCTCTTAAGAGAGGAGTAACAGCAACCACTCTTAAGAGAAAAGAAGAGTAAGTCTTCAGACACTGATGATTAGAGAGTGTGGCGTAGCCTCTGGAAATCACGAGCTGACAGAATGTGTTCCAAGGGGAAACGACATTTGGGTATATTCAAAGTAAGATGTGGACAACTTGGAGGGACTAATCCCATGGGAAATTTTTACTTGCTATAAAGTGGTTTTGAAAAATAAACTGAATAGTCAGAAAGTTAGTGAGAATGCCGTGGGAGTGATTCACAGGAAAAGGGGATTTTCAGGATTTGGAATGACAGCAAAACTCAGAGTGGTGTAAATGGTGTATCACCTTCTGGCAAATCANTAAATTGCAGCAGGTATACCCTAGTAGCTGCGAAAGCATTTAGTGGCTATTTAATCTCACAGAAATAAAATTGGTGACATTCCTTCTGAACGGTGTATTTCAGACCATTTAATTTTGCCCATTCCTCCTCTTATCTGCTGAATACAAATAGGGTGGAGCAAGACAGCAAGTAGGTCAGACAAAACCATTCCTCCAAAATCATGACCAAATCATTCCCTCCCAATGAGAAATTTTCTGGCAAGTGTCCTTTTACCTTACAGCCTCTCAATTTTTTCTCCTATGCTAAAATTAGAATAAAAAATATTGTGTTAAAATTTAAAACATAAGAATATAGTGTTAGTATGAGTAACTGTGTAAGTTTTCAGAAGTAATTGTCACCATTCTGTCAATGTTTAATGCTGGTCACTCAATAAGCCTGCAAATTTGTAAATTGGCATCTCTCTCATTAAATGGCATTTCCCAGACAGTCTATCTTCTCAGCATTCCAAATATGTTCACCTCAGCAATTACATCCAGCTTGGAATATAATAAGAAAAGTTGTTCAAGGAAAAAAATCAAATCACGTGTTAACACCAGTTGTGTTCCTCTGTTATTTTTGTTTACAGCTCCTGTGTACTGCAAAAGGAACTTGGCTTTCAGTGCTGATATGTCCAGGGGAAGTATGCAGTCTTACCGGAGAAAGGTTTGACACCACATTGAAAGTGTACCCTATTCCATTAGACTGTTTTTGATGAAATTAATTCATCATTAAGAAGATGGGAACATTACCAGAATGTCTAAAGATATCTACAATAAACGAGCTCTTCCTAGATTTAAGCATTCTGGGATGTTAATAATACATTTTTTATTCATTCATCTTCCTATTAATGTAATATGCTATCTTTCTAGCTTCAGTAATGGACATTTATTTTAAAAGACAAGCTCAGAAAGGAGACTATCTTGGCTTTTTATAAAGATGGGTCTGTAACTACATTTTCAGAAGAATGGAAGGTCACGGTAAAGGTGTCATATCAAAACAGCCTTTTCACCACCACCACAAAGGCTTACAATGCAACCTAGATTTAGTACTGCTTTAGAGAAGATACATGAAAGGCCCGACATTTCATGGGGAAAAAAGTTCTAATTAAGAACCTGGGTGGGGGAATTCAGGTGTCCTGTTGGTGCTGCTGCCAATGCACAAGAAATGTCCCATCCAACCCCCAGAGAATCACCCCCGCACCTTTGTGAGGGAGATATGCTTCTCCTGCTGCCATACACGAAACATCAATTCAGTGCATGCCTTCTAGATCCCAGCTGTTTGTGAGCTGTTTTTGCAATGCCTGCTACTAACACCACATCAATGCTTTCATTGGCTTAAACGAATGAACACAATAAAGCATCAAAATCTCTCCACAAAAGCCCACAGCTACTTTATTGCTCAGTTTTAGAAATGGCTATGCCAGTGTGTCCCACCAAAGGCATATCACCAGTCCTGGAGCAGGATGGAGGAACGTGGTGTTGCAGATGATAGGAAGAGGACCAAGAGGTGGCGAGTCAATAGGGATGAGGACCACAGACACTGAGCAAGGCACATCTGAGCCCGTTAAAGCAAGTGTGAGGGTAGGAAGAGTCACACACGAAATCAGGCAGAAAGGCTGCAAACCCAATGTAGCAGAAAGGAGAGCCTGGCAGAACTATTTTTTGACAGTTAGTCAAGACTGTTAATTTTGGGAGCAAAAAGTTAGATTGAGTTATCTCCAGTACTGTCCTGGACCAATTATTAAACATGACCTCAGTACCAGTCTCCAGAATTTGCTTAAAATAGGAACAACAGCTGAAAGAAACTAGCTTCGTGGACAAATCCAAACTCGTTTTATTTATTAAAAAATATAAGTAATATGTTCAAACAAGTTCTGCTTCTCCTCAGAGACATCCATTTAGTCCATGTTTCAAGTGCTTCTGGCATTGTAGCTCTCCATAAGTTTTGTGTATATAGATACGAATTTCAGATAGGTTATACTGTAATAGTCAGACAAAGCAACAATAATAAGCATGAGAAAACGAAATATTGCAAGATTTCCAGTCTGATATACACACTGAAAAACTATTATCTATGAGTTATATCAGAATAATATTCAGATCTTTGTATACTCAACCTATTTCACTCTTCTAATTCACTGTATATCTAATAAATGCAGAATATTTGTAGAATAAGCATAGAATAATTCACAGTTCTCTGTCACAATAAACACATTTTATTTAATTGAAATCAGTGTACGATTTAATCTCTAAGCATGTTTCAAAGCTAACCATATAATGTCACAGAAAATTACCTTCCCATTGGACAGCAAACCAACTGACTATTCTGGGAGGGATATGGACACTATGAACATTGGAGAAACACAAATTCCTTAGTATGTGGCACAATCTACTTGTTTCTCTTTGAGCTTCCTGATCACCCGTTATTAAATATGGCAGAACTGTTCAACACAGGGGGCTCCGAAATGTCTTAGGCTGCAGAGTCTACAAGAGAAACGTTGGCTAGCATTTTCAGAAAGACCCTCAGTCTGATATCTCATCTATGAGCAGCTAATCACTGCATATTTTGCAGTACCAAGCTATGCAAAATGTTATTTTCAGACTCCTTAAGCTGTTGACAAGACTGCTGTTAATTAAATAAAAACAGTGAAGTCAATGCTATTATTTTTTTGAACGAGAAGCTATGATCTTTTGATAGCACTTCAAACTTCTACACCCCCAATGCAAAAGAGCACATGGGAGCCAGAGGAGACACAGCATCTCATAGAGAAACATAAAAATCAAGCGCAAGGAGCATTGCAGCAAGTCAAGAGTGGTGAGTCCCTTGCATAGATTCACTATATAAATGCCTGTTTCCATGGCCGTGTTCTGAAACTCTTATTTTCCCCTAAGTATACGATATTTCTTAGTCATGTATTTCCTTTGAATTTTAGAGGTAATGGGGCTAGAGACAGCCCTGTGTCTCTGGATGTTGACATTGTTGTCATGTCTCAGCAGCAGTGAGGTTACCAAACCTGTCAAAGCATCAGAATATGTATAATTTAACCCCTGTGTCTTCCTCTATGACTGCAAATGCTGCTTCAAAATGACTGAAGTCCTTGACAATAGCTAGTTATGAATAGGAATAAGGGAAGGAAAGAAACTACAGTAATTTCCTCCCACATGATCATTCTGTCATCTTTCACACTTGCATCTTGTTTCCTGAAGCTGTAATCTGCATTTCTAGTCCCCTGGTATTTACTTCCAGACTTCCTTTATACAGCAGTGTAAGACAAAAGAATTCATATAAAAATTAGTGTTCAACTGCATTTAAGCATGAAATTCTAATACAGTCCACAGAGAATTCTAGCTGCTCCAAAATCATTTTAGAGTAATCCTACAAATAATGAAGCCCTTTATATCAATAAATTCCTTGTTGTGTACATTTCATAAAATCAATTTATATTCACAAATTTGGCTCCTGTCCAATCAATGGTTCTAATAAAGCCTATGAACTAGTAAAGTGCCATAGAGATTAGCTATGACATCATAAAATTCATAAGGAACAACGCAACAGAAATTGTAAATAATATGTAGAAATGTTATTAGTGTTACAGTTTCAGTATCTGTAAGTCACAGCTCTAAATTCACTGTTTCCCCCTTTGAATTTTCCTTCTATCAAGATTTCCTGTGTGTCCCAATTTCTGCGTGCAGCAACCACGGGGTTGGTGAAATTAATTAGGAGCAAGCAGGATGGTACGTGCACTAAGGAAACAAATACGGGAAGCTGAGATGTGATATTCAGTGCTACCTCACAGATGAGGTAAGTCTTGGACTTGGGTTGTGAAACAAATGGCACCTCGGAGTGTGATTCTGCTCTGACAAGTGTCCATGTGAAAATGGCACCTTCTCACTGAAAAAGATCTGCTCCCTACATATATTCAGTCACATACGCTGAAAGTAATAAGTACTGCATTCCAACTTCATCATCCAGTCTTTTTTTCCCATTACCTCTGCAGTATCAAGAAGCTAACAATACAAGGAGAAGACAATAAGCTTGTATTCCTCCTCTGCATCATGAAAGCAATTATAAACTTAATTTCAAAGACCAGCCCATTGTATCTTTGAGAACCCACTGCAGATTACGGAGTTACATCTGAAGGCATGGGATTATAGCCTTGTAGCCAAGCACATGAAATTTGGGCTGCATTACATGGTGGTAGGTGGGAGAAGAAAACAGCTCAGCTAGTTTTTCAGATCCTACAATAAAGTTACATGGCTGACATTTAGAAAAAAATAAACAGTTGGCATTTGGCTTTAAAGCTTTAAAATGCGTCACTCAAGTGTACTAATGGGAAAAATACTCACAAGTGAGTCAATTTTGTTGATCAAGCTTTGCAAATTATGTGTGATAAAAGACTCAGACTTTGCAGGTAGGTGCACTCTAGTTCTAAAAATTCTCAGTAGTTCATCACGCAGGTATCAATCAGACCCATGTAAAGTAACTGTGTACACACAAATAGATCTCTCTGTATATATACATCACAGGTAGATTCCTCCCATGATACGGCTACTATACTCGCTATAAGGTGACTAACCAAGTGTTATGATTTCGCTGTCAATAAAGCAAATGACAGTTCAAGTCCAAGAAATATCTTGTAAACAGATGGTGTGTTTGTGGGGGAAATAAACAATATTCATAGATTGTGATGCTGATAAAAAGATTTTTCAGTGTTTTCTTCAGCCATACCTTATCATCGTTGAAATAAGGAACAACACTGCAAAACCACAGCTGATTGGCTGTGACAGGTTCTGCTAATTGCAGCTACATGAAAATTACTGTTTCATGAACATCACCAGTCCAGGAAGGAAAACCATGGGAGCGTAGGAAGCATCTGCATTTACATTTGTTTTTTAAGTTAAAACTAAAAATGAAAAAAAGTTATTAGGTATTTATGGTTAATTACTGTACTTACACTTTGAAGACAATCTTATCAGCACATGGAAGAAAAATAGTGGAAATGGAACTAATTGTCCCATAATGACTGATACTTTTTTCTCCTGTTGAGAATGACATGCGATCATCCAATCGCTTTCCGCACACAGCAGGAGGCCAAATTATCAATCAATTACATGACAATTAATTCTTAACTTGTACCATTTTTCTACTAAAAAGGAAAAAAAAAATCCTAATTTGAGATTAATCATCATGAATTCCGTAGAGTGCATTGGAAAGCCATCTTTTTAAAGGATGCTCTTACACAGATCTGAAATTATTTTAACAACCAGTAACCGTAAACTGAGGCAGTTTATTAGCATAAGCACTACTTTCTGCTGTTTGTGCTGCTACTTCTTGTTTTGCAATTATTTCTGTAGGTGAACAATTTAGTAAGGATCTCATTCACAAAAATGTTTTATCCAACTCACGAACGAGCAATGCTAGAGAAAACAACTTCAGAATAAAGATGAGGAAGTAACAAAGGAAAAGGAAAGAAGAAAACTACTTGGATATTTTTTCTTTAACTACAGTTACCAACTGAATGGTAATTTAGGGATTTTCATAAATTTAGGGTTTTTTGCACATGGAAATGCTTGGAGTGATCATGCTCCCATCCCCATTCATTTGTGCCTCTCTGAAATGGAAGCATCATTGCTGCTCAGCTTTGAAAGAAAAAGGACTTGCATACCCTCTCCCTTCAGAAGAGGACACAAACATCACCTGGAAGAAGATGCTGGAGACAGTTCAGAAGAGGAGGATGATTTATGAGTCACTCCTGGTTTTAGAATACCCCACTGATAAGGCAGCTTCTCACTCAGCATGCTGGCTGCTGAGCAACCCATTTTGAGATACTCACACCTTCCGGATATCATATGGGAAGCTTGGTCTAAAGGTATGGTACAGCCCAAGGTTGTAGAGAGTAGGAATATTTATATGCATAGCATCAGGGAACCTCTAATCAAATCCACAACCTGGATTTGCTCTGCTTGTATAAATAGCATGACAAGGCAGTGTGATGTCTCTGCCTGATGGCATGACCCCTCTGGGTCATGAATATTCCCCACTTCCATCTGGAAGTTCGGCACAGCTTTGAAAGAAACTTGGCGGACTGAGGCCAACTGAGACGCCTGGTCTGAATTCTGAAAGGAGTCCTCCTGAGTGCCTCATCTAGGATGGCAGGTAAAGTCCCAGAGCATCATGCCCTTCTAGACTGAGGGATGGATCTACCCTGAATTTGGACAACAGTCTGCAGTAGCATTCTGACTGAGGCAGTGATTGATAGACCATTCTGCCTCATTAGCCACTTACTGCTGCAGGAGGGCAACTAAGGTTAGCGCTATTGCCAAAACAACCTGAGGGAGATAGAAATCCTACTTAATAGGCATAGCTGATTTATTGCTACGGCTGGCTTTCCCAATTTTGTTCTGAGCGCTTCCTCCTTCTGCCCAGTACAGTGCTCTTTGTTGTAAACTATTGACTCAGTGCGTGATAGGGAAAAGTGCTGTTCATCAAAAGCCTGTAAGAAGGATAATTCAGTTTTTCAAGTTTGTGGATGGAAACTTGGGCAATTTTTACTTAACCTACCATAATTAAACTTGGACTGCCCTTAACACCTCATTGGATATGGGATGGTTATGGTTTGTTTTTTAACCCAGTGCAGTGAGATCTCGAGCAGTTAAACACCTTAGTGAACATCGCCACATACCCTAAGTTTTCCTGTAGATTTAGCTGATTGAGCTAATTGTCCAACTGGGACATCAGAAGAAGGATTGTGTGTACACCAAGTACTACTCAGTTAACATTCATGCAGAAACCCAACAGTTTTAAGTGAGAAAATGAACATGAAAGAAACTAAGAGTTCTACTTTGTATAGATATTTACTGATGTAATTAAAAAGTGTTGTTTCAAATCCTATCTGTGATGGTTGTGTTGCCTAATTGAACACTTCAGTGTAATAATGCTTTTTCTGTTTAATTGGCTTTCTTGTTTCTCCCCTATTTTGTTCATTGTGAAGCTCTATATTCAGCTATGGCACTATAACCACCTATTGGCGACAAACCCCAACATACAACCATGATCTGTTTAAAAATAAACCAAAAACCTTACTGATCCTATGTGCACAGGAAAATAAGATTATCTGTTGTCAACGGAGCACACAACAAAGACAATTAGTTATGCACTCAGTTCCCACTTTTTTAGGTCACCGTAGCTGGTGTACAACTAAGCAGCTTTATCAAACTTCTAGCTAAAAGTAGTATCATTTTTACTATTATGTAATCTGTAGCCTGCTGAGCACTATGTGACATGGCAGACTTGCAGCTGGGGAGCTTCAGCACTAAAGATACACATCCTCCAAAGTCGTGTGCTACTGCTGCTTGGCTGGTAACCTTGGCCAACAAGGAGGATGACAGAAAGCAAGAGATCACACTGCTTGCTGATCCACGTCCTCAAGAAGAGGAAGTGGCTGGGACAGACATGTGACAATTTTAACTTCATTTCCAGCATCCGGTAGCTGGTTTTTTGCCCTCTGCAATCTATAAATCAAACTATATTGCTCTGGAAAGGATGAGGACACTGAGCCAAGACAGAAGCAGGATGTGGGGAGGCTAGCATTACCTTTAAGACCCTTTAAGTACATGTGCTATTGCTTTGTGGCCATGGGCGTTCTGTCTTCACGAAAGCATGTAAACACAGGGCTGGAATCAAATGCTAACACCAGCACTGGCTGCAAGAGCCTGGTCTTCTATAATAAATGTAGCACTAATTATTAAAGAAAGCCTTGGCTTTCTCTAAAAATCTTGCAGCCAAGAGCTTTCTAGAGATTATACTTACATTATAAAGAAGGAGCACAAAAGGATTTAACATGATTGATGGAATTGTTTGCAGTCTTCAGAAGAGAGTAATAAATAAGTTAGCATTTCAAAGTACTGTGAAGAGAAAAGATATTTGAGAGAAAGCACATGGATACATTGTTCTGTAGCACGGGCATTTGATGAGGTCCAGAAATCTCTTTGGAAGAGAAAAGATGTATTATAGTGTGTGAAAAAGAAGAAATTTTCAGTATCGGGTTGTTATCTAGTTGCTAAGGGCTGGTTCTTGATGAAAACAGAGCAGAATAGAATGGTTAGTTTAAGCACTGTGAGGTAAAAGCAGAAAATTGGACTTAGAGCACAAGGGACACTCACAATGGAATGAAAGTGGATGCAGTAAAATGTTAAGAATGTGACAAGAAAAAGATTATCATAAGTATGAAGAGACGAAAGTCAAAAGTTTTGCCTTTACTTCAACAAAACCCTTGGAGAAAAAAGAAAGATGAATTAGTCCTGGTGGAATGTATATTAGCAAAGAGAAAAGAAAGATGAAAAGAAGAATACCACTTCCATTTCAAGGTCATTTTAAACCAAGCAGCAACAACTAAACCTTTAATTATAAGCTTGTAATTCTTGTTTGGTTTTTATTAATTGCTCGCAAAAAGAAGAGATAAAAGCCTGAAACAACATAGTCTTGAACTTAATTCTGTTCATACTTTTACTGCAAAAAAATGCATAGGATGATTTAAAATTGTTTAAACCTAGACAAAAAAATTGTGTAAATAGAAAAGTGTATTACACAAATGTTTTAACACACACTAAGTAGTACTTTTTTCTTTCTTCCATCCTTTACAAAAACATAGATTTTAAGTTCACAGAGCACCTCAAGTATGCCAAAAGCCAATGTATCTCCTCAGAAGTCAGGAACAACTGCAGCTTCCTTGTCTTACACATGCAGAGTCCAGCTTACCTTGAAGAGTTCAACAAAGCTGGAGCCAGGTTGGGAAGAAAGTCCCCACTGGAAGCCCCTTCCTATTGAAACCCTGGCCAACATGGCATCTGTGTTTCAGCCACTATCAGCTGTCTTGGTAGGAGAGAGAAGCAGCAGTTGTGGCAACGAGTGATATTTGTTTTTAATCCACCAGCACAAGCACTGACTGGAATTTTCATCACCTTTCCAACCATTTGAAAACAATAATTGTTAGCTCTGTTAAATACCTTCTCTTTCTAAACCAATACTCTCCAAATGCAAATTGTCGTCGCAGCTGCAAAGGAAATCTACTGCCAAAATACACCATTGGGAGAGAAGAAAATATAGTGGCAGCTGGCTGTCTCCAAAGAGGGAGAGTGTCATCTCTCTGAAACACTGTCGGCTCTTGTAGAAGAAATGCTAAAGAGCAAAGAACTGCAGTATCAGCCAGGCACTGGCTGACAGTGGATGTTGCTAATGGGAACAAATTGGAGGCTGTAACTTTAGTACAAGGAGGAAAGGATCATGTGGGCTAAAGCACTGGGATGTCTTTGCCTGCACACAAGGTGAAACTTCAGTCAAAATCGTGCAGTGTAAAGACACTTTTTACGTTAATTTGGATTCAACAAGTATCCTCTACCTCTCTCTCTTAAGCATTTCTTGTGTTTACAGATTCCTGACCAAAGCTCGGTGGTTCCTTCAACAGCTATTTGTTTATCCCACCTTCCAGTCCCATGAGTTTATCATTAGCAGGGGACAGCTTAAGGAATAAAACTCAGGTGATGTAGCCCTTCACTACAGCTTCACCGAGCAAGCTGTGATGGCACAACACTGCAAGAAATGCCTGTTGCCTGTGATGTGGACATAGCTCAACACAGCGGTTTTTCCTGTTGGCAGAGTGTCCTGGATTTGAAGTGGGGATCTATGAGATGAGACACTGCAGCTGATGAGAACTGCCCTACAGTATGAAGTCCTCT
Organism: Zapornia atra; assembly: GCA_013400835.1. Taxonomy (NCBI): domain Eukaryota; kingdom Metazoa; phylum Chordata; class Aves; order Gruiformes; family Rallidae; genus Zapornia; species Zapornia atra. The sequence continues at coordinate 1,542 of VZTU01019915.1, read as the reverse complement.
GTCGGAGCCCACTTCAGAGGGAACCTACTTATGGCTATGCCACAAGAACACTGAAGTTACCATCTCAAACTCAAAAGACACTCCTGAAACCTTTATATTTCTACATTTTATCTAGAATAACAAGAACCTCTAGTTATATGTTCATTACATATGTTACTGAGTCCTTTGCAATACATGAATAAAGAATTTTTAGCTCTACAGTACCGGCACTTCCCAGTTCAGTTGAGTATTGGCAGCAGTAGTTTCTGAATCTAGCCTACACGAGAAGAGAACAGCACACTCTTTGCCTTCTTACAAAACCACTTGTAAGACAGCAGGGCAAAAATGGATACTGAGATCACAGGTATCTATATTCTGCTTACCAAGAGCAACTATTGCCTAGCATTTACAGCAGAGGTTAGAAACATGACAGCGACGTACATTTATTCTCTATTCAATTCTTTCTGACAGGCAAAGGTGGTACAGTAGGTGAAGTTTGTTTCTTTCTGTTGAAGCCTCCTCACACTCCTTGTGACAAACCATCCTGTGACAAAATTGGCAAGTGATACCTGCTGTGAAATGAGATTCTGGTCAATAATAATGCTTGTGTATGATGCTGAATATACATACTAGCCTAAAAGGCATTTTGGGCTGCATCTAGGCCTGATATCTACATGTGTAGTCTTGATGGAAGCCGTGACATGTTGCAACAGGCCTTCAGTATGGATAGTCAGAACCAGCACTCTGTGGTTTATTGCAGCAGCATCGATGTACAGGCAAGGTGAGACACACGCATCCTTCTTGTCATCACCTCATATTTCAGCACCCCTGCATTAACACCAATTGCCTTTTTAAATGAAGTACTTGCACCTCTTCTGAAGGCTAGGTTTCTTCCGCTCATTTGGTGGTTTTGACCTCTTCTCTTTGCTCATGGCTGTTGTTTCACTCTCCTTCTCCTGGTGTGTGACTCATGCTACCCCAAGAATCACATTTCTCTGCTTCATTAGCCATCTTCAGCCTATCTCTTTAGATCCCTCCTCCAGACACGTTCTCTCCTGTTTTCTATTCTTCCCCTCTATCTTACCTCAAGTCTCTGTGTAACATTAATAGGAGATTTTCAGAAGCAGAAAGTGAAATGTAGACACTTAGCTATCATTCATGCCTTTGAAAAAAGTCTCCTCCTACACCTTCCTAATTCTCTTGCTATGCAGCAAAACCCTTTCTTATTTTTAACTCCCCTTCCTCTCATCAACTGTCCCTTCCTCCCTCCGTTCTTGGTGTTCGGTTTTGCTTATCTAACTGAGGCCACAGCTTTGCCAGCAGATCTCTGCAGTGAAGACATGTCAGCAAAACTTCTAAGGTGCACCGTGAGCCTAACAGAAACAGCCTTTGTCAGTCTGCATTACCCACTTTCAGAAGACAGTGTAACTTCACCAGCAAACACGCCTCCTCTTCAGCACTTTTTCTACCTGTACATTCAGAAACTGATCAGCACAGTTACAGAAGACAAAATTTCAGACAGCACTTGATGCAGACACTGTCCTTTTAGAGCAATTAAAAAAA
>VZTU01019913.1:594-28613 GCA_013400835.1 Zapornia atra | reverse complement strand
CAGAACCTTGCATCCCTGAAACTGTAGGTGGGAACTGGGGACGTAAATCCCCCTTCCAACCCAGAACATTCTATGATTCTATGATTCCTGCTCCAGCGCAGGGTCCCACCCACAGGAGACAGTTCTCCATAATCTCCAACATAAGTCCTTTCTGTTGGGGCTTCAGCTCTTCACCAGTTGCCCCAGTGTGGGTCACTTCTATAGGGTGCAGTCATAGAATCATAGAATGTCTCTCAGTCTCTCAGGTCCAGACTTCTCCAACCTGGTCCTCCATGGGGTCACAAGCCTCATGCCCCCACCTCAGCAAAACTGCTCTGGTGTGGATGTTTCTATCTCTCTCTTCACAGGCTGCAAGTGCTGACAGAGGCTTGCTCCAATGCAGGTCACAGCATCTCCTATATGTCTCTACCTGCTCCTGTGTGGGGCCTCTCCATGGGCTGCAGGGGCATCTTTCTCTCTGGCACCTATGGCACCTCCTCCTCTGCTTCTTCATTGGCCTTGGTGTCTGCACAGTTTCTTACATCTTCTCACTCCTTTCTCTGGGGCAAAAAGTGGCTGCTTGCATTTTTTTCCTCCTAAATGTGATTCCCAGAGGTGTTGTGATGGGCTTGGCTTGGTCAGCAACGACTCTGGCCTTGAGCTGGCTGGTGTTTACTATCTCCCACCTTCAGAGAGCTTGTAGCTGCTTCTTGCAGAAGCCACACCTGCAGCCCCCCTTCCTCCACCAGAACCCCAACACACAAAACTACAAAAAACAACAAGGTAAATGATCAAGAAGCATGAATTTGTTTCAGGAGATATAACCATGTCCAGAGTGAATGGTGCAGCACGTTATGGAGATACCTATGCTCCTCTCAGAAAGCGTCCTTTTCCTTCTGAACTCAGAAGAATCAGGAGGACCAGCTTCCCACATTTAACCAAACCACTAAAATTTTCAGTCAGTTGTCCAGGAAATAGCTCTGGCTAATGCAGGACCAGCTGATGATTTCTAGGACAAATCTCGATTTAATTTAGATGTATCACATTCAGAGATATCAAATCACACTGCATTGTTTAGTGTAAGCTTAGTGTAAAATAGGTGTAAGGGTTTTTCTTTCAATGAAGTCACAAAAACCCAGTCACCCGGCTTTGCAACAGAAAACAAGTGTGAAATTTCCTACAGGTTTTTGTTGTGGGTTTTGTTTTTTTCTAATATACATCAGGTCAATGTATACTTTGTAAATTACAAGTCCTAAGAGAGTTTCCTTTGTTTATGGATTTTTTTTTAGTTTGTTCTAACATAAGAGAGGAGTTAAGCTGTCACATTGCAAGAGCAGAAAAACCCCCACATGATTTACAAAAAAATTCCAAATAAAGCAGTATGCCTATAAATCACAGCTCCTAGAAAATGTTATTCTATACTTCAAAGACTGTTGAAACACCAAAGGAACATTATAAAATAATTTAAGTTTCTGGTTTTTAGTGGCAAATTGTTGGAGAACATCTGTTGTAACATCTTCTAATAACAATGTGTTGTATTTCTCCAGTAGTTCCACCAAAGATTTAAACATGCTTTGCAAATAACTTCTTAAGAAGTTAATATAGTGAGTGACCAGTGTATATTGCTGTTTCTATCATTGCACCAAAGTTATTTGTTCATATTATTTTACTATCTAGACACAATATTTTAAAGAGTGTGGTGTATATAGCTTCAGAATTAGAAGCATGTAATATAAAAAAAAATCTGAGACAAAATACTTTTCTATAATAGACACTATCATTGTAATAGCTAAAGATTGTCTTGTGAACAAATTCAACATAATCTTTTCTTTTTTGATACTTTGGCACTCTAGCTTTTTCTTTCTTTTTTATCATTGATAAAGATATATGGAAGAGGAGATGAGTTATGCTATGATTATGGATAAGTTCAAATGGAAAAAATGAACAGTGAATTTAGCAGCACTTTTGGAAGCAATTTATTAGTTGCATTTCTCTGGGAGAAATTTTTAGGAGAATGTCCTGCTATGATAGGTTTCTGCTTTACCTTGTTCCAAAGAATATAGGCATAAAGTAGTTTTAGAAGAAATGTCCCACCCAATATCTAGCATGAACTTCAAAAGTATGTAAGAACCCTCTTCTATGAAGTAGTGGAGCTGGGCACCAAATTATGTTCTCTCCAGTTGACCTTTTTTTCTGGTTCCATTTCACAGGAGCAAATAAAGATTGGAAACCTGGTTGAAAAGCATATTAGTGAAATTTCACAATAAGTAAATCTATGTGTCCTTCCAAGCTGTCTCATTTCACCAAGTGCTTGCTCTTGCAAACAACAACATTAATCTTGTATTTCATTGGTTTATTTCTAAGTAAGTGTAAAAATTGACTGTGTCCAGTTCTGGGCTCCCTGGTATTAAAAAGGCAGGGACCTCCTGGATAGAGTCCAGAGAAGGGCTACGAAGATGATTAAGGGCCTGGAACATCTCCTGTATGAGGATAGGCTGAGTGAGCTGGGACTGTTTAGTCTGGAGAAAAGAAGACTTAGGGGCGACCTAATTAGTGTTTATAAATATCTTAGGCATGAGATGCAGGGCAAATTGGCCAGCCCCTTTTCAGTGGTCTGTGGGGACAGGACTAGGAACAATGCCTGTAAATTGGAGCACAGGAAGTTCCTCACCAACATGCAGAAGAACTTTTTCACAGTGAGGGTGACAGAGCAGTGGAATAGGCTGCCCAGGGAGGTGGTGGAGTCTCCTTCTCTGGAGATATTCAAGTCTCGTCTGGATGCCTATCTGTGCAATATGAGCTAGGGAGCCTGCTTTGGCAGGGGGGTTGGACCCGATGATCTCTCGAAGTCCCTTCCAACCCCTACGATTCTGTGATTCTATGATTCTGTGACTGCCTGTGTGTCCTGTGATTTCATAAAATGGCTATATTCCTAGATTTTTTTCCCTCTCTGTAATTTTTTATAAATTTAATGATTAAAAAAAAATTATCTTCCCTTTGCTGAGCATGGGATTATTTAAGAACCTCAGCTTTCATTTGTTTAAAAAAAAAAAAGAAGTTATTTTTGGTGGGGTTTGGGTCCAAGTTTTGTTTGGGGTTTTTTTGTTTTGTTTTGGCTATTTTTTCCATTTTTATGGTAGTAGAGTACATGAGGTATAAGGCTATAAATGTTATTAATTTTGTTGTTGTTTGTGTCTCACTAGCTACGCACTTACTGAATACTTTTGAGGTGGCATTTTCCCAGGTCAATTTAATACAAATGTTCTTCAGTATTACATCTATCTGTCTTACATCTAAGGATTTCAGCTATTTAACTTATGCCTTTCCAGTTCATTGCCACCACTTTAACCTCTTTATCTTGCCAAAGTATCATATTTGCCAGTTACAAATTACAGGAGTACACTGCCATGAAGTGGGGTGCTGCTACAGGTCTTTCAGCTGAATGGGCTTTCTTTTATGAAGAAGGTGAAAAAATCATTCTACACTTTGGCCTGGATTTACTTTTTGTCTACAAAGTACCTTTAACGTATATGCTCCTATGCATAATATTCCTTTGCCCTGGTGAGTTTGTGAAAAGTGATATTACAGATCTGTCATGATGTTAAATTTCATAGACTTGGTGAACACAATATTGCATGTCATTCATCCTTGATCTGTCCTTAGTCTAATTAATGAAGGAACTGGAATATTCTTCAAGGTGACAAGTATTCAAATATGCCCAAATGAAGGTTTCCTTTTTAATCTGGATACCTGTATATGCATAGTGCAAGTGCAAGTTTTATTATAAAAATTTTCAATGAATGTCTGTAAATGGATGTCACATGGAGGCAGAGTTGAGTGGAAATGATTGGAGAAGCCATACTCTGTGGAAGTTCTGCATTAAAAAAAATAAAGATGAACTGGAAGATTTATAAGTAGATTTCATGGTATGTTTGGAAATTTCTTTGTAGGAGTTTGTAGCACTAAAGCCAGCCTCCATGAGAAATCAGTTTAATTTAAGGCTAAGGGAACCCGAATTTAATGCAAAAGAAACTGTTATTAAAAAAAAATGATAGTGCTAAAGTTGCCTTTAAAGATCCCATTTCATTAAACCTGTATAACTTGCCTGTAAGAACAAGGTCTTCATTAAGTCAGTTTACTCCTTGGTATTTTTGGCTTACAGAGTTCATTAACAATTATAATGTCTTGTAACTACTTAAGTGCATTTATATCTTAAGAACCTTCCCAGGTATAGCTACACTTTAATCTCCAAAATTGAAGCCAAGGCTCTTGTTGACAAGTAGAACTCTTCCCTACTCCCTTTATAACAATAAGTTTTCATGCCTCTGTGTCCAAATGGCACATTGCAGACCCTGATTTAGAGGGGCAGATGGAATGCTGAGGCCATCCTGCAGTCTATAAGTAGATATTTAGTGCATAATAGTGCTTTTATCTTGAATTTGTGGAATTTCCTATGCTTCCAATTGGAAACACTTCAGTCCTATGGTGAACTTGTCTAATACAGTTTATAAGTACAGAAAGATGATCACCATCTATTTGCAGTGAGGGAGATGTTGCGGAGTGTTAGGCCATTTTGAATATAAACCTGTATAAGGAGAACTTTTTTGTAGCTATCTGTAGCATTCCCCTCCTTTACAGTGAAGGAACTGATAAAATACCATGCTTGGGGATACTCAGCTGTTTCTCGATAAAGACAATTTTATTATCAGCACTGAAACAGAAAAAAACTTTAAGTATGCCCCTGAAAGAAACAGCTTTTTTATGCCTCTGACCTGTCATACATCATTTTGTTACAGCAGTCATTGTTCTGTCTGCAATAACTTTGTGCTCTGAATGATTCTATCTTCCTGTAAGAACTGTATCTGCACTCCTCAGATGAAGTGCATAGCCTGTGTCAATTCATCTTTCAGCACTCATCTTACTTTTGTGTAGATGCCTTGAACTTGTCATCATTACTGAAATAAATCCACATTCTTTGGCTCTCAGCTAAAGTTTTGTTGAGGAATTTCTACTCCTGTGCCTTCGACAAGCTCCTAGCTAGCTTTATGCTTCTCGTATTATCACTAATTATATTTCTTGAATTCCATGTATTAGTTTCATTATGTATTAGTTTGTATCTTCTCTCACTTTTTTAAAACTTAATCCAGTATCTAGCAATGTCAGTAGAAGTCTTTCTGTTGTCTGTGGTGCTTTGCACTGAAACCTTTCTAAAGCTTGTATGGTGTAACTAGCCCGCCATGGCATTTTGCATTGGTATATATTCTCAGAGAGTTTGACTAGTTTCTTCCAAGTCCTGCTTTCCACAGTAAAGGAGAGGGATAGATAAACTTGTAGAGTTCAAAATGTATTCAAACATGTTTTACTCCTTTTTGTATAAGTAAGTAATTTGGATGACTATGAGCTATATCCAAGAAAGAAACTAAGAACCAATGGTTAGAATCCTTGTTTGCATCTGCACATATAATTAAAACAGATGCAAACATTAGGGAATGTGTCATGGCACAATTTAAATCCATACAACTAAATGTTCTTTCTCTTATACACTATTCTATGCCCAAACTGTTCTCAGATGTTTTCTGTAAGAGTACTCTTTGGCACGAAAAAAGAAACATGCCAGGAGGATTGCTAGTAATTAAACTATATAAATTGTCCATAATACCAGCTTTTAGACAAAGAAGGCAAATTGTGGTAAATGAAATCCAGAACAAACATGTCCTCATGCAAGGCACTGGAGAGTTTAGAACTTCTAAAGGATGGTCAAGAAGTCTTGAGTTTTGAGGGACCATTGTTTTGCAGAACTTGTGTAGACATTTATGAAGACTATAGCTGTGCATTTTTGTCCATTTAGGACCCAGAATGTGAAGTTCTCTCCTCAGATTACATATCTGTTCTTTGACAGAACAGTATAGTGTTTAATTTATTGCAGAACAAATAGTAGAGGTTGTGTTTCCTGAGTTCTGTGTACTACAAAAGCAGCTCGAGCTCTTGCTAGAAAGTGGGAATCTTACAATCAATATACCTTTCCAGTCTGTTAGGATTCAAATCCACAGGTTCTCAGCCAATGAGAACGTGAGTGGATGAACAGGATCACTCACTGAACCACAGAATCATACAATAATTTATGCTGGAAGGGACCTCCAAAGGTTATTCAGACTGACACCTTGCTCAAAGCAGTGCTACTTAGACCAGATCGTTCAGGTCTGTATCTGGAAAATCTCCAAGGATGAAGATTCTACAATCTCTCTGGGCAACCTGTTCCAATGTTTAATGGAAGAGCAAGTCTTCTTATATCAAATCAGAATTTTCCATATTCCTAAATTGTGTCTCTTGCCTCCCTTCCTAAGAATGTGCATTTGCAAAAGTCTATCTGTCTTCATTGTGTCTGTCCTCTAAACAGGTAGTTATAGACAGCAGTAAAGTCTTCCCTTAATCTTCTTTTCTTAAGGCTAAACAGGTGCAGCTTGCTTAGCTCATGTCATATTCTCTGGCTTACTGGCTATCTTAGAGGCCCTCACTGGACTTGCCCCAGTGTATAAATATCTTTCTTGTGCTGAGGAGTTCCAAATCAGACATGGTTCTCCAGGTGTGGTCTCTCAACTTTTGGATAGATGATAATGATGTGCATTTTAGTCCATATTTAGGTATCTATGTTCCATTACAGAAGTCTTAATAGTCAGAAACTTGAAAAAATCAGTGGGATTTTCTCTCCTGTTAAGCTTGAACTTTCACAAACTTACCTCTAAGAATTTCCAGTGTTTGTCTTGTTTCCTGAGAATCAGAAGGTAACATGGCTAGATGACCATAGCCCTGCATCATGCTTTAGTCTTGCTACAGATTTCTGCCAGTTTTGGGGAAATTATATAAATTAATTGTTATATATCTTGTAGACTTAAAAGGTTATATACAGTGCTGTTTGAGAGGTCTGAATCAGTCAGTCTATAAACAATACTAAAAACCCACTTTTTTACACCTTTCCCTTCAAATTTTCCAATAATGTAAATAAAAATCAGAGGTAGTACATCTTCCAATGAACAAGAACTTGTCAATATTCCAAGATCTGTCTGTATTTTATTTTTTGCAAGTGGTAAGAGGCACTTTGGACATGATTTAACCATGTTGGAATTTTATTGTGTTAGACTAGTGTGTAAATGAAAAAAAACATTATTTTTTGATTCAATCAAATAATCAGTCTGTAGCTATTTACTCCTTTGAGTTTGCCATGATACAGAATTGAGCTGTGTGTTGAGGCGTCTTGGATTCCAGTGTCACAAATATCAGACCTTCCACATTTGCTTTTTAAATAAATAAAACAATAAAATAAAAAGTGCTTCCATGTGTACCTTCCTGTTCAGTCTGTCAATAAATAAGGATGGGTGAACTTCTCTTTTCAGAAAGGTAGCACTTTGAAGATGTTTTGAAAAGAAATGGGGAGGCTAAGATCAAAGGACCCTAGAACCTGTTCTGTGTACTCAGTGAGTATTGTTCTTGCACTTTTGGGTCAGTTCAGAGTAGTTTTTTTAGAGGCAGAAAATCTTCTCCCTAAAGAGAGTGAGGGCTCTCTATACACTACATTCTCTTGAATTTATTATGTGAATTCAATGTTATATTGAAGTTAATTGCTAGTGACCCTAAATATACACAATCATAGACAAAATCTATGCTAAGCTTAAGTTCCGGTCACAAGCTGTAGCTATAATTTGGACTAAAAGATATCCAAAGTGCATGCAAATCAAATACAAGGAACAGAGCTTTGTAAGAAGCCCAAATGAGCCTAATGAAAGAAAGATGAAAATCCCATACTCCATAGTGATGCCATGTGGCAGTAATCTGATTTTTTTTCATAACAACCCTAATATGATTAAAATTTTTAAAAGAAATATGTTTCATTTAGTGGTTCCAAGAAACAGATCTGATTCACCCAAAATCACCCAAAGGTTTTTCCCACTAGACCTCCATTGGCCAATGAACACTAGACCTTCTCTTGTTACCTCCTTGCTGAAAAAAACCAAACAACCCAAAACATTGACAGTTTTATATTATCATTAAAGAAAGAAACAAACCATATAATGAGCAAATCAGCATGTCCATATAAAGCACTTGAAGCAAACAGCACTGCATTTTCCTGTGAGCATTACTGAACAAGAAACCTTCTTTATTCACTACCCAGAAGGAAGACATTATAGGATATTCTGAAGGTTCACAGTGACTATACTCAGCCAACAACTGGTCCTACACCATGCCTGACAGTCACTGCCAACCAACAGACCCACCCACCCTTTTGTTCCAGTTAAATCAAGCACATCCAGGCTCTTTCCTTCATTCTGTCCCAAATGCATTGGATTCCACTTTGCTTGCAAATTTTAAGATCAGTTGACTGATCGGGCAAGTAGAAAATCTCTGTGAAGCTCTTTTGTGCTCTGTTGTGCCACCTCTTTTCAGTGGTCTTTGGGGACAGGACAACGGGCAATGGCCACAAGTAGGAGCACAGGAAATTCCATACCAATATGCAGAAGAACTTTTACACAGTGAGGGGTGACAGAGCCCTGGGACAGGCTGCCCAGGGGGACTGTGAAGTCTCCATCTCTGGAAATATTCAAGACCCCTCTGGATGCTTACCTGTGTGACCTGTCCTAGGGAACCTGCTTTGGCAGGGGGGTTGGACTCGATGATCTCTTGAGGTCCCTTCCAACCCCTGAAATTCTGTGATTCTGTGATTACCCACCTGCTTTCTCAAAGTTGTAGTGGAGTCCAAATTTTTGTACCCACTATTTTGGCTAGTGAAGAAAACCCTATATAAGGGAAAAATCTGATAATTTCGATAGGAAAGAGGTGATTTTACTTCTAGAAAATGGAGGGCCTCTCCCCAGTGCAGTAATTTTTTCCCTTGATTTCTGGAAATGTTTGTCATTCCAGGGCGACCCTTCAATAACTTTGCTGAGACGTAAGAAGCACCTGGATCAATTTAGTTCAATTATGTGGATAACACAGTCCCTGAATTTTCCAAATTGATATATATATATACTATTGCAAATAATAGTATACCTATAAAGTAAGTAGAAGTCAGTGATTCTTGTCACATTCCCAGGTCAAATTATCCAAGCCAGGAATTTCAGCTGAGTGTCAAACTTTTAAGAATTAGATTTGTGGCATTGACTTTAATGGGAAATTGTGTTAAACTGCAGAATTTGTTTCTATAGCTGGTGGCTCTCCAGGAAAAGTAATAGATTTGCAGTTTAGAAATCAAGTTACATTTCAGAACTTTCTACACTTGCTCCATCATTAACTCCTCTTCAGAGAATTTTTACTTCTCTGATATTACCTTTTAAGTTGGAGGGTTTATAAGGATATGAATCCTCTTTTCAAGCCCTTATTTTCCTTTTGTAGTCGCACAATTACCTTGACTCCCCACCCCGCCTCCCGCAACTGGTTTTAACAGCTCTGTAAAACTTGTCTTTCTATCCTTAAACAGTAGAGGGCAACATGAGAATGGCTATCTCATGTTCCTACAGACTGAAGTGCTCCAAGACTGGTGATTTAAGTTATTACCAGTTATTCGTATATTAAATACACATTAAATAACTACAGAATTTGCCACTGTATGCGGATGTGCTATACTTGTTATAATTGTGTAAACTGAACTTTCATTCTAGGGAAATTGATTATAAGAGCTCAATAAGAAGAGTCTCACCATACCTAGCACGAAAAAAATGTGTAAACATGGATGAGGGAATGATGCCACGGAAAGAATAAACTGTCATGGAAATATACCATAATTAAAAAAGGAAAAAACCCCTGTATAATTTCTAACATGACATATAATTCTCTGTTTACCTCTGCAGACTTGAGTAGAAATTCTGTATTACTTTTTATTGTAAAGTTCTTGAAACAACATACCAAATTTAAGGGAGCTCTATAGTCTAAACTTAGCTGAAAATGTTATTATTCTATATTAAATTTGGTGGAAGAAGTAAGAATCTACTTAAGAGACAGTGAGACACCAGAAGACATGAAATGAGAACCCAGGAGAAAAGAACCTGTATAATATTAAATATCATGAGTGCCTGGCAGCAATGATTGTATTGCCGCACATGACCTGATCCAAATACTGCAGCAGATTTATTTGTTTAGAACTATCCTTTAGACCTTTGGATATCATCTTCCTGTCTCTATAAAACAGAGCTTATTTATATTCATCTGTGCTTCACCACATTTCTTTAAAGAGAAGTTTGGATTTTCAAACAAGTCACAACAGTATGTGCAAAGAACATTTGCTGCTACTGCTTCCCTGGGGAACCTGTATATCTTCCTTCCAAGTTTCTCCGAGGTTTCATGGAACTTATTCCTCATTCTACTTCTGTTTTCTTCTCCTGTGGATCTTCTTTACAAACACAACTCCAGTTATCATCTGTATGCCAATGATTCACAGTTTTGTCCTGTTAAATTCAAATTATTTTCCAGGCTTCGCAGTGTTACTCAATGTAAGTGCAAGCCCAGAATGCCTGAAACGGAGTTCTTAGTCATCCCCCTTTGGTTTTCTTTGTTATCTTTGCATGGTATCATCACTGCCCTTCCTGGGGTTGATGCCTGTAAAATGGGTATTTTGTTAACTTCAACCTTCTTTCCAGAGCTTTGGTTCCCATCTCTGTGACACTCTTTCCTTCTTGTCAATGGGGAAAAAAACCATACGTTTTAACTATTGCAGCATTGAAACACTCAATTTACAGCCATTTAAGATGGTACTGTTATGCCTAACTTGGTGTCTGCTACATTTTACACCCTCATATCGCACAGCCTCCCCTTCTCTGGGTAACAAAGCACAAACTGACTGTCATCTTCTGTGCTCGCAGAGCACTTTCTTGCAACACTTACCTGTCCTTTGTGGTTCTGAGGTTCTAAACACATCATGTCTATCAATGTCTCCCCTCATCACCTCAGTTACATTTTTTTTCAATGAAATATTTTTATACCATTTGCTCTTACTATTAAAAGCAATCTTCCCACTTAGAATAATTTGTTGTGGTTAATCCTAATGAAAATTTTGAAAGAATTAAGACTTAAACTTCACATTTTAATCCTGTGTTTTCCCACTTTTCTCAAAGCATGAACAAAATTAATTAAAGCATGACAAAATTAATTTAAATCAGAATTTTCTTTGTCATAAAAATCAAGGCATTATATCCAGGTAACCTGTTCTGAGTGAGGAGTTTGTATAACATGGGCAGGAATTGGCTGAAGCTCTCTCATTCCTCTGTCTCGCTTCAAATGCTAAACCTTAAGGAATTCAAGGGATCTGTATCTCTCAAGTATTGCCATTCAGCCTGGCCTAAAACTCAAGCCCCATCTATTTATTTATTGATTTTTAGAGAGAAATGGCAATTCTGGCATTTGCTCTGTGTCAGAATTACACCACATTTTTGTTCTTTGCTTATTTGCATTGCCTTTCTGTGTGTACTTCTGAGAACACTAGAACTGTTTATGTGTTACTGTTTCTGTTTCTCTGGAAAAGCAGTTACCATGCTAACTTTCAACCAGCTCTAAATTAATACATTTCTGCAGGATGCAAGACAGTGAAGGGAAAGGAAAGAAGTGATGAACTCACTAAATATGTTTACTGACCTGGTTAGTCTCACGAGCTCTGTATCATCACCCATTTTTTTCATTTTTTTCTTCCATTACTTCTCCTTTCTCTATATTCATGTATCTTTGTTGTCTTGTAGGCTCTAGTCTGCAAGAGCTTCATGATAAGGACAGTGCAAGATTATGTGGGCATATTTGGGTAACTGAAAGCAAATAATGATAATATATATCCATTATTTTGCAGGACAAAGAGTGAGTCTCTTTGTCATATGAAATATGAATGTATTCCAGAGGTCTAGTTCTTAGTTTGTTTTCTTTTTTATCCAGTGGTATGAGATACTGAACAGACATCACTTCTCATAAAAATCTACTAAATGTTTGCATTTCTTAGATGTCCTTCTTAATATAACATTGGCAAAACCTATCCACATTTTCTGAAAATATTGGCAAGACTTCCATTGGCACAAGTGTTAAAACAATATTACTTAGACAGAAAGCAAAACTGAGTGAGGGATTAGCATGAGAGATTACAATAGATTTTTGCTTTCATTTGTTGAAAGTGCAGTCATTATGACCACCAAGAATTTTTCTACCAACTTTAAAATTCTTAAAATTGAGATATTCCTGGACTTTTTCTCATAAAGCTACAAAGCATCATGGATTTTGTGTTTCTGTAAACCAGGAAAGCCAGTCTGACCACAGCTAATTTATTGTTGTGCCACTGTGTTTATTCTAGCTGAGGTTCTGACACTTGTCTATATTGTGTATTGCTGTCACCAAAAAAACTTTCTAATGGGAAATTACTAGCTGGTATATCCAGTTGATGTTGGTACAACTTCCCAAACTTCAGTCTGCCTACCCTGCTGTCAGCTGCACATACAAGACTCCCATTTTACATATGTAAAACTTTTTGTGCTCTATTTCTGAGCCCTATGTGGCTGGCTTGAACTGCCTTCCACCTCTTTCCTGGTGTTGGAAAGAGGCACCCCAGCAGGTAATAACTGTTAGGGTCCTGGTAAGTGATGCAGAGTATAGTTAGAGATCTGTAACAAGCAGTGTGCCACACATTGTTATGTCCAGTCTTGTTCAACATATTCATCAATGACCTGGATTAGGGGACAGAGCCACTGGCAGGAGTGGCAGACACACCAGAAGGCTGGGCTGCCATTCACAGATTCACAGAATCATAGAATCATAGGGGTTGGAAGGGACCTCGAGAGATCATCGGGTCCAACCCCCCTGCCAAAGCAGGCTCCCTAGCTCATATTGCACAGATAGGCATCCAGACGAGTCTTGAATATCTCCAGAGAAGGAGACTCCACCACCTCCCTGGGCAGCCTATTCCACTGCTCTGTCACCCTCACTGTGAAAATGTTCTTCTGCATGTTGGTGAGGAACTTCCTGTGCTCCAATTTACAGGCATTGCTCCTAGTCCTGTCCCCACAGACCACTGAAAAGGGGCTGGCCAATTTGCCCTGCATCCCATGCCTAAGATACTTATAAACACTAATTAGGTCCCCCCTAAGTCTTCTTTTCTCCAGACTAAACAGTCCCAGCTCACTCAGCCTATCCTCATACGGGAGATGTTCCAGGTCCTTATGGACAGACAGTGGAGATCTGGGTGGAGAGGAACCTAATGAAGTTCAACAAGGGCAAGTGTAGGGTCTTGCATGTAGGGAGTAATAATCCTGAGCACCAGTACAGGTCAAGGGTTGACCTGCTGGGAAGCAGCTCTTCAAGAACCTGGGAGTCCTGGTGGACAACAAACTTTCTCTGAGCCAGCAGTGTGCCTTCATGGCCAAGAAGGCCAGTGGTATCTTGGGATGCATTAAGAAGACCGTGGTCAGCAGGTCAAGGGAGGTTGTTCTCCCTTTCTGTTGTGCCCTGGTGAGGCCACATCTGGAGTAAATTGTCCAGTTCTGGGCACCCCAGTTTAAGGATGACAGGGAACCACTGGAGAGGATCCAGAGGAGAGCTACAAAGATGATCAGGGGACTGGAGCATCTGTTGTTTCAGTAAAGGCTGAGAGAACTGGGTCTATTTAGCCCAGAGAAGAGAAGTCTGAGAGGGGATCTCATCAACACTTAAAAATTTCTAAAGGCTGGATGTCTAGTGGATGTGGTCAGACTCTTTTCAATGGTGTACAAAGGGCAATTGGCACAAACTGGAGCACAGGAAGTTCCATCTCCACATGAGGAAAAACTTCTTTACTCTCAGGGTGACATAGCACTAGGACAGGCTGCCCAGGGAGGCTGTGAAGTCTCCTTCTCTGGAGATACTCAAAACCTGCCTGGACACAAACCTTTGGTACCTGGTCTAGATGATCCTGCTTTAGCAGGGGGTTGAACTAGATGATCTCCAGAAGTTCCATCCATCCACTATTTTTCTATGATTTTGTGAACTGTTTGCAAGATCAGACTCTGCTTTGTACCATTACCCCAAAAACCAGTGTTTTCAGGAATCTGTCAGACTGACCCTTTCCCCAGAAAACACAGTTGGTCTGTCTTGCCAAGACCTGGGGTTATACTACCTGTAGTTCTGGTGACCATGACCAAAGGCTTCAGTGCCTAGCTAGTCTGTGATCCAATCTGGAGCCTGGGGCTAGTCAAACTGCACAACACTGCACACCCTTCACTTACGCCTTTACCTCCCAAAAGCCTTCAGGTTTAATATTTGTAACCATGGTTATTAAACAGCTATTTAGAAATTAAGTGCCATTATTCTTTAAGAAGTGTTTTGGAAAAAAACTGACAGTCTTTTCAGTAGATGTTTTTAGTTTTAAGGCATTGAAGAGTGGTTATGAATATAGCCTTATGTCACAAAGACAAAGGGTATTGAAAAAGAGTGATTTGAATTGATGATGAATTGTACTCTTATTCAGAACGACCATGTTTTGGCTAGTTGAAGAAAAGCTTATTTATTTTTATAGAACAGGAAAACACAAAGATTTTTAATGAAATTCTGTGTGGAGTCTTAATTCACTGGCACCTTTTTATAAATATTTAGTTTTATAAGAATATTAAAACATAAAAATCTAATAAAATGCACTAATAGAAATAGACTAATGCCAAAGCTGAGGCTGAATAATTTCTTTCTGAAATTCTAGTAGTTTAGAATATATTAAAGACACTGTTTCCTTCTATATTTATACATTCATAGAATGAAATGCTCAACTCATTTTTTCTTAATATATAAATACTTTCAGGGCCCAGATACAACGTGGGTGGTCATAACGCTTTCACTCACTTGCTACTTGCAAATGTGCCTCCCTTAGCTTAGATGCTGGTGGACTCAAAGGTAAATTCAGTTTTTATGCTTGTTACTCCTATGGCAGTTATTACCTCTAACTGTTTATCACAGTATAATGTGCATCCATTTGTTCAATAGAAGCTGAGCTAACAGCATAGATTTATGGCCTTGGTTCAAACCTGGCTGCAGAGGGAGGGATGAGTGGTCAGTGCAGAGCAATCAGTGCCAACCGGACAGATGAACACAGGCTGGAACCATAAGTTGGCCTGTTGTAGCACAGATATATGGTAATTAAATGAAAGAGTGTAAATGTATTTGTTTGTACTTACTATGTCTTATGTATCTTAAACTAGATTTGAGGGGGGATGGGGCTGTTACTGGGTTCCCATCAGTGGGGCAGTGTTCTGGTGAGCCGAGCTTTAAACTAGATTCGAGGCAGGGAGGGCAATGGAAACAGGCTTAATGGACAAAAGCCTGGGGGTAGCATGCCAGGGTTGGAGGCGCAGTGTGCCAGTGAGTTATCAGGCACTGTGGAAACACCTGGGAGTGAGAGTGCAGGAGATAGAGCTTCTCTTGGAAAGGTGTAGGGATCAACAGCCTGACTGAAGTGCATCTACACTATTACACGCAGCATGGGCAACACATAGGAGGAGCTTGAAGCAATTGTACAGCAATAAGCCTACAACTTAGCTGCCATCACAGAAACTTGGTGGGATTACTTGCACAACTGGAGTGCTGTGATGGATGGGTATAAACTCTTCAAGAGGGACAGATGAGGAAGGAGGAGCCCTCTATGTCTTCATTGTCTGGAGTTTAATGATGGTGATAAGGTTGAATGTTTATAGGTTAGTATCAGGGGAAGGCCAACAAGGTGGACATCCTAGTATAAGTCTTATATAGACCACCCAACCAGGATGAAGAGGTAGATGAAATCTTCTTCAGGCAGCTGGGAGTAGCATCATGATCACTGACGCTTGTTCTTGTGGGTGACTTCAATCTACCAGCTACCTCCTGGATAGACAACATGGCAGAGGGGGGTCAATCTAGGACGTTCTTGGAGTGTGTGTGAGATAAATTCCTGACACAGCTGGTGAGTGAGTCAACTAGGGAAGATGCCCTGCTGGACCTGTTGTTCATGAATAGAGAAGGACTTGAGGGTGAGGTGATGTTGGAGGCTGCCTTGGGCACAGCAATCATGAATTGGTAGAGTTCTTAATTCTTGGGGAAGGAAGGAAGAGGGTTGGAAGAACCACCACCCTGGACTGGGTGGTCTTTGGCCTGTTGAGAAGCCTAGTGGATAGAGTCCCCTGGGACCAAGTCCTGGAAGGCAAAGGAGCTCAGGAAGTCTGGCACATCCTCAAGAATGAGGTCCTGAAGGTACAGGAGCAAGCCATTCCCCTGTGTTAAAAGTTGATCCGATGAGGAAAATGACCTGCCTGGCTGAACAGAAAGCTTTGGCTGGAACTCAGGAAGAAAAGGAGAGTTTACGATTGCTGGAAGAAGGGTCAGACAACCCAGGAGGACTACAGGGCTGAGGCGAGGTTATGCAGGGAGAAAATAAGGAGGATCAGAGCCCAAACAGAACTCAATATGACCACTGCTGTAAAAGACAAGAAACAATTTTATAAATACATTAATAACAAAAGGAGGACCAAGGAGAATCTCCCACCTTTATTGGATGCAAGGGGAACCATTGTGACAAAGAAAAAATTGAGGTACTTAATGCCTTCTTTGCCTCAGTCTTTAATAGTAAGACCATTTGGTCTCCTGATATCCAGACCACTGAGTGCAAAAATGGGGATGGGAAGAAGACCGAAGATCCCATAATCCTAGGGGAATTGTTTGGTGCTGCTTAGATGCACACAAGTTGATGGATCCAGATGGGATACACCCAAGGGTACTGAGGGAGCTGGCAGGCATGCTTGACAAGCCACTTTCTCTTATCTACCAGCAGTCTTGGCTGACCGGGTGGTTCCGCTTGACTGGAAGCTGGCACATGTGATGCCCATCTGCAAGAAGGGCCAGAAGGAGGACTTGGGGAACTACAAGCCTATCAGCCTGACCTCAGTGCTGAGGAAGGTGATGAAACAAATCATCTTGAATGCCATCATGCTACACATGCATGACACTCAGGCAATCAGGCCCAGTCAGCATGGGTTTATGTAAGGCAGATCTTGCTTGACCAACCTGATCTCCTTCTATGACAAGGTAACCTACTTAGTGGATGAGAGGAAGGCTGTGGATGTTATTTACCTGGATTTCATAAAGCCTTCGCCGCTGTCCCCCACAGCATCCTCCTGAAGAAACTAGTTGCTCATGGATTAGATGGGTATACTCTTTGCTGGGTTAAAAACTGGCTGGATGGTCAGGCCCAAAGAGTCATGGTGAACAGAAGTATATACAGCTGGTGGCAGGTTACAAGTGGTGTTCCCCAGGGCTCAGTGCTGGGACCAGTCCTATTTAACACCTTTATCAATGATCTGGATGAGGGAATTGAGTGCACCCTCAGTAAATTTGCAGATAACACCAAATTATGTGGGAGCGTCGGTCTGACGGAAGGAAGGAAGGGTCTGCAGAGGGACCTGGACAGAGGCCAGCTTTATGGGGTTCAGCTAGGCAGAGTGCTGGATCCTGCACTTTGGTCACAATAACCCCAGGGAATACTACAGGCTTTGGGCAGAGTGACTGGAGAGCTCCCTAGAAGAAAAGGACCTGGGTTTGCTAGAGGACAGGTGGCTGAACGTGAGCCGGCAGTGTGCCCAGGTGTCTAAGAAGACCAACAGCATCCTGGCCTGTATCAGGAATAGCGTGACTAGCAGGAGTAGGGAAGTGATTGTTCCATTTTACTCAGCTCTGGTAGGGCCACACCTCAAGTACTGTCTCCAGTTTTGGGCCCCTCACTACAAGAAGGACGTTGAAATGCTGAGATGTGTCCAAAGAAGGGCAATGAAGCTGGTGAAGGATTTGGAGCACAAATCCTATGTGGAGTGACTGAGAGAAATGGCTTTAAGAAAAGGAGGTTGAGGGGAGACCTTATTGCTCTCTACCTGCAAGGAGGATGTAGAGAGGTGGGGGTTGGCATCTTCTCTCAAGTAATAAGAGATAGGACAAGAGCAAATGGTTTCAAATTGCACCAGGGGACATTTAGGTTAGATATCGGGAAGAATTTATTTATTGACAGGGTAGTCAAGGTTTGGAACAGACTGCCCAGGGAAGTGGTGGAGTCACCACCCTGGAGGTATTTAAAAGGCATGTAGATATTGTGCTTGAGGGCATGGTCTGGAGGTGGACTAGTTCCAGTTAGGCTGTGGTTGGACTTGATGATCATAAAGGCCTCTTCCAACCTAAGTGATTCTGTGATTCTATGTTTTGTAGCTTTTCTGGAATTCAAGATTTCATCCTTGTGTATGAGCTCTAGACTATGGGTTGTTAAAGTGCTGCAGGTATACTAGTTTTATTTTGCCTGATGTTTCACAAAACTTTATTGTACAGTTAACAAGTGCAAAGCCCTAGCAGATGGGAGAGACTATCATGTATCTTTCAACCTAAGCCTTCAGGTCTTGGAGCACTTCCACACACCACACTCTTGTTGAATCCAGATGTATACTGTAACTTTGTCTGCCCTGTACACACTGTCTGGCCTGTACACCCGTATTTCCACATCAAGAAGATGAGGTTTCTCCTTGGAAAGAAAATGCAATTTGCTCTAATCATATCCTTGGTGTGGATGACTAAGGTTCAATAACCCTTGTGTGTTTGCCACCTGGTCTAACCATACCTTTTATGACTTTGACTAGTCACAGTTCACTTGCAGATAACAGCCTACATTTGCTACCTACTTGAGGATCAGTGGTGTAGTGGGCCACAGTATTCACAAAAAAATTCAGAGAGTCCTTCACCAAGAACTCATATTCATGGTATAGCAGTATGTTAATGTAAAAGAGTCCAGTGTGATGCATCTATTCTGCATGCATGAATGAATGGCTGCTTATTATATCAACTAACTACTCCTGGGTTCTTTGGATATATTTAATGAGATGTGTCTGGAACAAAAACAATTATTAGATTAATCTTAACCTTTCTTTTTTTTCAGATCCTTGGGGTTCTACGGGCTTTGTTACTTCTGAGAAGTCTGCTGTCATTGACTACGAATAAATAGGTTATTGTTGATGGGAGTGAAAATTTTTCATGTGGTCTCCCAAATAAAAAAAGTTAATGCCCTGGGACTAGCTAAAATTTTATGCTCTGCACTCTTTTATTGCCACATAACTGAGTAACATCAAAACCTTGTTCTTTATTGTCAAAATCATGTACAAAGTTGGGCAAGTGCCCATTTTGCACATGTGCATCATCTGCTTCTGTGCATGTTACAACCATTCACCCAACTTAAGAAACCAATTATCTATATAACCTCTTCTATGTTTCATTACTGGAGAACAAAACATTGCAGATCTAACACTCTCCTGCCTTGGTGCTCTAGTTAAGTCTTCACACTAATTGGTAGCGATATACCTACTTGAAAGACAATGTGAATGTTGAACAAGAGCTAACCTCAGTCACATCAACGGAACCACCTTCCACTTCCCCACTTGCCTGGAGCAGCAGGTGGCCTTTCTGAGGATTTCAAAGGGTATGGAAAAAGTACTGCAGTGGCTTATAATCTTCAATTTAGTAAAATAGGTTTAACTCGAAGCCAGCTCTGAGGTCTCTGTATATGAAGCACAGTAAAACCATGAGATGCTTAAGTCAGTTAGAGCGTCATCAAATTCTATTAGAAAGAAAATTACATTGCTTCAATTGTCTGTGGATAACATCTTTCTACTCAATCTTTCTCATAGTCTACTTAACATGAAATCTTGGAAGAATAGAAACAATTCTTTTAATTAACAGTGTTCTTACTGATCAAGTCCAGATGACGGTGGTGGTGATGATGATGACTATTATTATTATTTTCATTGATTTAATATTTTTAGCTAACTGAATATCTTGCATTGCATTTTGAGATAAAAGCTGTAAACTGCCCACATCATATAATAAGTACATAATTTCAGGTCGAAGTGGCACAGTGGGCTTCTGCACTGGTCTTTGATGTCTAGAGAGTTGAACTCACATTCTGGCTTTGATCTCAAGTGAAATTAAGTTTAGTCAGTCTTGTTTTAGCCTCTGTTCTCCACAGAATAAGTGCTCCCACAGTTCAGTACAATTGGCATTTTCTGTGTAAGAGAGGCCCTAGGCACAGGGTGGTGTGGGGTCAGTGCTGACATTTGCTGGCAAAACTGAATGGGGATGCTTGCATAGCAGCTTGTGTGATGCCTGGTTTATACTTAGTGCTGCTGTATAAAATACACCTACATCATTAATATAGAACAATACAGTCCCAAAGCAGTTGACAGATAGACATGTATTGGTCCATCCATATAAACTATTTTATTATGTTATATGATTTTAAAGACTTTTTGCTTGTCACTTGACTACAGGTTTTTAAATGTACATTTAAAATCTCTCCATTATATGTTCCATCTAACAGTAACTCTCTGGTAAACCCATCAAAGCCTGCCAAGACCACACATACTGCATAGTTCTACCTGAAGACAAATGCAGTGAATCATGATTGATCCTGAATATTCAGTCATTTTTTAGCTTTTCATTTACCTCATTTTTTTCAATCAATTCTTCATAAGTTTTGTTCTGTCATAACCCAGTTTGTGAAACTAATTGCTCTTCAGTTGGTCACTGAAGATGCGATACATGGCCAAGCATCAACTCCCCACGTTTAGCAACATATATTCCCAACAGTACTGATCTGTCTTCCTACTGTGTTCAACTGTTCTTTGTTTTGTCTAATCACTGATGCAACAGTGATGCTGCTTGACATCTTTTTGTGATATCGCCAGATGAATGGATCAGTCATGTAGTAATTGAAAACAGATTATAAAAAGCATTAGAGGAAGAATTGCTTCTTTTTAAGAGTGCTTAAGTGAATAGATATAGCAGTGGAGATGATGTTTCCTACCTCTTCTGATGGGATAACAAAAACAAGACCATACCCATACATCAAAAGAGTATGACCAGAAGGCCAAGGAAAGTGATTTGCCCCCTCAACTCTGCTCTCAAGAGACCTCACCTAGAGTACTAGATGGTTTTAAGGTCCTTTCCAACCCAAACCATTTCATGGTTCTATGAAAATCAATCTTGACTCCGAACTGTGGTTGATCTGTATGTCTTCCATCTCATCTCTCATAAAAGAAAGTTTGCATGTCACCTTTACCCTTATATTAATTTTATTCAGAAAATGTGGAAAACTTCATCACGTGATATGAAATTAAGGCATTAACTCGAACTCAAAAGTGCACTCTTTCGATGCACTGCAGAAATTTTTGTGACGACAGGTGTGTTGTGTGTGTTCCCCTCTTCCTTATTATTTTTTTAGGAACTTCCAGAATAAATCTAAATTCTGTGTTACCCATTTTCCTATTTTTAATAGTTACCTGGTAGTGGATGCTTACACCAGATAAGGAGTAGAAGGTAAGGTGAATATGTCCAGACAATCAACCACTGGAGAATTCTTGAGAAAGAACTTGCTAGAGGCTCATGTAGATGGCGGCTTAAAGACCTGTTTTGAGTTAGGCCTGAAGTCATGCCCCACAGCATCCTCACAAGTTCAGGAAACAGCTCCCAGCTAGCTTTTCTAAGGACCATGGTACCAGTACATTGGTGTCTACCAACTTTTTCACCCAGATTCACTGAGGACTTCTTGCCTCATTTGTGTAGACCCATAAATCTTCACAACATCCAATGATACTTCCAAACTCACCTATCCCTCATGTTACTTGTGCTTTGTGACACATTTTTATTTGGTGGGATGTCAATTATTTTTTTCAGCTCTTTAGTTTTAGGTGACATCACAGCTGCTTCTCTCATGGACATATGAAATGGAAATGAAAATCAGTGACTTTATTAATGATAATAAGTGAATTTTAACCCAAACTTGCAGTATTGTGAACAGTGTATTTGCCTCTTGTTTTGGTTAAAAATTTATTTGCTTGCATGTAGTAAAGCAGTGACATGTCAGAAAGCAGGAAAATAAACAGCCATGTCTCATTCCTTCATCTTTAACAGACAAGCAGCAGGTTAAACAAAGATAGAAATCTAAGGGATTAACTGTCAGCAACAGTTTCTGAAAAATTCTTGCCAGGTGGGAACTTTTCTATTCATTGTAAACATCTGCTAAGGAAACCATACAAATTTCCTGAGGAATAAGAGGTGCAAACATTCATACTAATACACAGATTTCAAGTAAAAGGCTATTTATATTCATAAAAGATTTTTCTGAATTAATCGTAAAACCAGGTATCATGCTCATTTCCTAACACTTGATTACAGCAAAGTAAATGTTTAATTAAATCTATTAAACCTTTCCAAATCATGTAGCTACCTATTAACAGCTAATTATAAAACTCTGCATGCTTTTATAATGCCATTATATCTAATTTCAAAGCATTATTCTTGTAGAATAAGCAAATGTAAGTCACTAAACCAATACTTGGACTCCAAACAACTGCTTAAACTTCCAGATGCTTCAAGTTCAAACCTTTCCCACCTCTGCTATGAAGACGTGCCTGAAGTCTCTGTACACATTAGCGCTAACACATATTCCCTGCATCTTGGTATTTATTTATTTCTGAGAGACAAAGTCTTCACTTGGACACAAAGAGGAGTGAGGGGCAGTTTGGTAGATTGTCTCTCACACAGGCTACTGGCTTCATGAATCCAGATATGACCATCAGGAAGCATGCCTGTGCCTTCCCTTCCCCTCAGTTCTTTGGAAGTCAACAGGTCTGTCAGACTGGAACCCTAACGGTCCTGCAGTTCTACAGGACACCAGCCAGTTGGGCAGACATAAAGGGGTGACCAGCCCATAGAGAGGTGTTTGCTGATGGGTGTGGGTAAACACAGGAAAGTTTAATTGCATGGTGAGTCAGACATAAGCCAGTTATTTCAGGAGGCATGTAACTGTGCTAGTATCATGCTGCATTTTGGAGCTTCCAAGCTACAACTAGAATATAGACATATTTGTTTGCTCCACTGTCACATCTATTCAGTTTCTAAACCAGAATTGTCTCATCTGGTGGACTATTTATATCAGTCATGGAACACAAAGAGAGATGAGGGCTGTGGTATGTGTTACTTCTTATTTCCTTGCTCTTTCCTCAGATCAGATAACAGTCTGATAACCAGACATGGTATGAGGTAGTTTGGGAATGGTCAGTTCATTTATCAGTTACATTTTTATAAAACGGAGACAGCTTTATTTTATTTTATTTTATTTTATTTTATTTTATTTTATTTTATTTTATTTTATTTTTTATTTTTGAGTCTGGCTGGCTCTGAAATTTACCTGCATGCCTCCTGTCTTAGGGATCTTAGCTGTAGAGTTGACATGCCATCCATCATGTTGATGAGTGTTGATACTTCTAGAGTATCTGAATTCAGCTAGGGGGATTACGGTGCCAGGGAAGAAAAGACTAGGAAACAAAGGAGAATCTGTCAGCCTACTGGAAGGAGCTATGCTAATCCTCTTCGGGGATATCTATACTGCTTTTCAAATAACTTGTTTGCAGTAAGAGTGATTTTGTTAAGGAAAATATATAAGGCAATTCCTCAAAAGCAGTGAGTCCAGTGAGATATTGAGACATAGGAACTAGGCAAATAAATATTCAGGAAAAAGCACCAGCTAGACAAAGCTGATAGATAATGTAGAGGACAGATGACCTTGTTGGTTTAGTGCTGGTCTAAACTTGCAAAAGTCACGTTGCTTCCCTGCTTTGACAAAAATTTCCTGTGTGACCACATGCAAACTGCCAAAGCCAGATATTATAAGGTGATTGTGATTTACAGCTTAACCTTAGGCGAACACAATGTGTGTATGAATTTTGGAAGAAATTAGGTACCTGACTAGAAGCAGTTGTCTAAATACCTTCATAAACATTGCCTCTAGCATCTTTGTGTCCTACTGCTAAATGTACTTCCATACCTCTCAGAAGTACTGTAGGAATGAACTACTTAAGTAGTAGGCTGATGAAACATGTTTTGGGCATACACATCTCAAAATGAAATGATGCTCTAGAAGAACTTATTTTTCTTCATGGACTATAATGGGAAACTGTAGATATCACACTTTGACGTCTATAATACACTTGACTAAATCAGGGCAGATAAACCATGTTTTACATGGATAAATAATTCCTAGGAGATAGTATGGAGTTTCCATGACACTACTGTCAGAAAATGAGTAATGAATAAAACCTTGTGGTTTATGCCCTCTGAAATGATCTCTATGGATTTAATGGACATAGCTTACAAAAGTCACACAGAAGCCTGTAGGACATCCTTTTTTGTTGCTTGAGCATTACCTCTGAGAAAATGCAATTTTCTGAGCAGAATCCTACCTAGCTTTTTCTGTCATCACAAGCTGGATCCTTTTTATTGCCTGTTCTTGAAAGCAGTCAGTGGGGAAATGTTTCAATCCAAGTGAGAATGTGACTGAGCTTTTGCTTTACCCCATTCTTTTTTTAGCTTCTCGTGGAATTGGTCTGGTTTTCTATATACTACACACTAAATTAAAATACATGATGAGCCTGACAAGTTAAATTAAGTTGGGAGTGTGTGGCTGTGCCAAGGCTGTTACTATAACATTTACAATACTATGTTGCCAGAGTATAATCTTGTTCAATACCCAGCAGACATATCTCTAACAGACCCAGTTCTACCAGTGGCTTAGGTTGGTTTGTGCAGTTGTCCTTATCATCAGGCCAGGTCATAGCTCATCGAAACAACTGTACACAAAGGGATTTTCATTAAAAAAACCCCAAACACTCAGTATTTATCAAGTGGATGTGAAGAGCCAGACTGATGGAACAAATGTTATTTTAAATACAACAATATTTCAAAACCTTTTTTGTGGATCTACATGTTTTAAAATTACCTAGTGGATACACACCTGTGCATTAGTCATCGGTAGTTATGCCTGGACAAGAACGTGCCTAGGGGGTGTGTATGTGTGCATATATATGAAAAATGTTGCTTTAAACCAATATGCTTAATATTTCACACTGTAATGGCCACTCACAACTTTCTTAGGACAATAGTGAACTCCTAGTTACCTTACTACCAGGCTTGCAAATTCAGCCCAGGTTTTGGTAATGAAAGTAAGCTCTGCCTAACCCAAGTTAGTGGGTTCTACATTTCAGACTGCAGTACTTCCTTGGAGATGCATCAAATACAGGTGTCCTAATGGGTCTGGCTTATAGACTCATTTCTGTCAAAAAATAAGCAGCTGGAAAGGCCTCATGCAGAAAGGAAAAAGATTTGATAAGCAGTTAGACAGTGTTTTATCATTAAATCCTGTCCCCAGTGGCACTCCTAAATGAATATTTTAAAATTAGGACTTAAACTCCTAAAACCTTAAGATGTTTTGGTTGTCCCAAGGACAGTTTATCTTTCTATATTCTGTTCTGAGCATTACAGCATAGTAAATATTTAGAATTAGCTAACAAAGCTATTGATAGATTTGTGGTAATGGTTGGAGTGTATTAAATTTGACTCCTTCAAATAATTAAAAATGTAATTTGGGACAGATATTTGACCATTCTCTGCTTGCTTTAAGAAATGAGCAGCTGCTGTAACACCTTGAAATTTTTGCAGTCTTATGTACAATACAGAAATCAGAGTCAGTCATCTGCTAAAAGTTTCTGAGGAGTGGTAAAACAAGAAGGAAAAATATTCTATTGATATACTATACCTGTGGATATATAGATAAGGATAAAGACTGAACTTGCTTAGATGGTAAAAAGAACTTTACACTAGGAAAGCAGCTATCACTGCTTTAAAGTCTCCACCAAAGATTGGTAAAACCAGCAGCTATCATCCAGTTTATCAACGATTTTTATAATCACAGAACAGCATAAATTTCAGATTAACATAGTAGCATTCATCTACTCTACAAATAAACTTGGGCACTGCATCTTGGGGAAAAGAGGAATATCTGAGTCCTAACTGTTTTTCTATTTATTTGTGTTTTCATTTTTAAGAAGTCAGTCCCTCTGCTTCCAGACAAAAAAGAGGAAGAAAAAAGTGTACTTGAAGCGAAGAATCCAGACACATTTACAAAAATTCAGGTCTATGAGGCATGAGCAGTTATGAGAGAATTCATTATACTTTATTTTCCCTTGTAAACCTTTGTGGTCAGAGAGGATCTCTGTAGAAACCAGAGGAATTTTACAAAAACCAGACACTTCTATTTCCCTAATGTCCCACTCTTCATCATGCCAAGAGGTTTTAAAAATATGTATATACTCTTTGCTTAAAATAACGCTCTGTTTATTTCACCCTGACAAAAATGTGCCAACTGTTTTCTCCACTAAAAAGATTACTGAAATCCATAGGTTGGAATCACTAGAGAGCTCTGCAGCAATTTGCTTCGCTGAAATACCGTGTGGTTTTCCTTTTACTTTCTTCTCTCTCTGCCTCATCTCCCTATCTTTTTCTCTTTCAGCAATGTGGTTCTGCACATAAGCTTTACTAAGAAATATCTATATATTAGCAGAGGTAAGAAGCAGTCACTGTAAAGTGTGTTATTGATATATACATATATATACACACACACACTATCAGTGTATTTGGGCTAATGATCTAAACTGTACCACAGCTAGAAATCTTCAGATCCTGGACACTTGTCACATTGCAGTAACATCATATATGAGAGCATACAGAATATATGTACACACATATGCACATATGTACATATATATTCTCATGTATATGCACGCTGAAATGAGGGCTAGGGCTCATACATTCTATAAGGTCTTTTTACAGACCATAAATCAATTTATTATGAGCCTTTCTGCTTCAATATTATGAAATGGAGCCAAAAGGTTTTTTAACATAATATAATGTGACTTAAACCAAACATGAAAAAGCATAAAAAGAATGTTCAGCTGGGGAAGAATTCATGAGGACCAAACAAGAAGAGCTTTCATAAATCTGCTTGCATGCGTGAGGATAAAGGCAAAAAATTAAAGGTCAGTTCATGTGTAACAAGGCAATATTTTGCACATGTAAACATGGCATGGCTTCGCTGCTAAATGATGATATGAAGGGGAAGAAGTAAACAGTATGAAAAATAAACATATCCCAGAGATGATGAACGTAACCATGGTGAGCTAGAAACAGTCATGGGATAATGCTTGTGTACTGGCCTCTATGTGAAATGTACAGCATTTGCTTCAGTGTACTGAAGGAAGCTGGACAGGGAAGGGTTAGTGAAGGCTTTGCAATAAGCAGGGAGAGATGATGAGCAGTAGCAGTCAGGTGCCAAGAGTGAGCATAGCCATTTGCCTTGAAGTAGGGACAGTTGATAGATAAGCACTTTAAATGCTCAATGAAGAAAAATGAAGAAAGTGATTTCTTCAAGTCTGCCAGTAAATCAGGTGTTAGAATCTGGAGCTCCTTACTGCTAGATTTACATTTATATTCCGCTAAAATAATATGGAAAAAACATGGAAATGTTGAGCTTATGCTTAAAGTGATCCAAAATGCAGGTTATTCAATGTCAAATCCAAACCAATTGATTTTTCAGATGAACTGATCACTGCTTGTTTTTACTTACACGGTATGTCTGAAGTTGGACATGCAAAAATAGCAAACACCAACTAAACTGTTTATTCTTCTCTCTTTGCATTTACTTAACTTTTAATAGGAATAATTTCTATCAACTTTCAGAGAAAAGTTCTAATATGTGGAAAGAAGATTACAGTACATTTTCAGTTAGGGCACTGCACAGAAATTGGAAAGTCCTGTGTGAGACCATGAAACCTTATGGAGGAACAATCTTAGCAAAGAAAGGACAAATAGATGCCAAACTTTCTATTCATCTGAAATGCAAAAAGTTGCTGAAATCTATCTAAATTAATGTTTGTTTCACTGACATTTTATGAGTTGGAGGAAAACTTTAAGAGTAATGAAAAAATAGTAAGATTTTTCAGTGACAACAGTGAGTGGAAGAGCACAATAATTAAGGAGGAATCACTGTCTTTTAAAGATCAGTGTGTTCTTTTGCTTTATGAATATCAACATCCACTCTGTAACTCTCAGCAAGATGTAGAAAGGTCTTTCTGCATCTTATTTACCTCTTGCAATAAGTGCAGCTTCTTGTG
>VZTU01019910.1:5275-26421 GCA_013400835.1 Zapornia atra | reverse complement strand
GCTGAGGGGGTGTGGGAGCGAGCCCTGGGGGGTTACAGGCCCAGGCCCGAGTGGGATGAGCTCTGCAGAGCCCAGCTGGCTCCGTGGGGCGGGCAGGGTGGGCGCAGGGTGCCCTTCCCCTGGAGAGGAGGCTGCAGGAGGCTGGCAGGGACCCTCCGGGCATGAGTGGGGAGGCTTGAGCCCCCCTGCCAAAGCGTTCCTGGGGGGTTGGGTGGCGTGGGGGGTGCAGAGGGGCTGGTGCCAGGGGAAACCTGACTCCCTCTTCCCTTCCCCTGTGTTTTGGAGCCTGAGCCGTGAGGCAGGTCACCGGCCTTGGGGGTGGCAGTGGGGCCCGGGCCTGCGGACTGGGCAGGGGCAGCCGAAATGTCTTCCTTCAGTCAGGAGGAAGGTCCTCCTCCTCCTCCTCCTCCCTGGCAGAGGCCCCTCTGCTGTGCGTGGTGTTGGGCGAGGCGAAGGTGGCTTCTCAGAGCCATTTGCGCCCGTGGGAGGCAAGATACTGTGGGAGCATAAACACCTCTGCCTGGATTTATTCTGCTGGCCCAAACCGGGGCTGGTAAGAGTCACAGGGAGGGTCTGGGAGCCCTTGGATGGCTGAGGGTTCTCCTGATCTGCAGACTTAAAAGGCAGCTGAACCAGTAATACCCAGTGTGGGAACTGGGCGCTGCCCTCGTCCCAGCAGAGGGGTGGTAACGAGGGGTGCAAACCTCATTTGGGATAAAACGGGGCACTTTTGGTCCTTAAACCTGTGAGTCTGCCTCCTGCCAGCGTTCTGCAGGTCTGGCAGGGTTCTTGGAGCAGTAGGGAGCCGTGTTCCCCTTTCCCACAGGCCCCCAGCCAGCTTCTTCGTGCCTGTTTGTGGTGAGGACCAGACTGGCTTCCTCAGAGCCCTGGGATTTGGTGAGATCCAGGTGTCCCTCCCGGGCTGTCTGGCAGAGTGGCTGGGCTGTGTGACGTGGTGGCACTTGCACCCAGGTCACAGCAAGGGGAGACTCAGGGCTGAGCCTCAGCTGTGTTCCGTGCTCTGGGTGTTGGTGCTCTTCACACTTCCAGCTCCTCTGCCTGTTCTGAAACGAGTTAATCCTCGTGCTGGAGTTGGTGGTGAGCTGTCTGGTGGGGATGTCTGTCTGTCCTGGCTCCTGAGCTGTCTCCTCTGGGCAGTCCTGAGGAGACACTGGCTGTGCTGGGTGAGCAGGCGCAGGGGGAGCTGTACCTGTCTGTCCAATAGAGCCAGTTCTGCGAGGCAGGAGGAGACACTTGGCTCTGCCTTGGATGCAGCAGCCACAGGGCTTCAGGCCCCTCCCTGGCACCCCTGGACAGAAGAGCTGCTCTCAGAGTGGCTCAGTCCCCTCTGGGATCAGGGGGATCATCCTGGCAGGTCTGAGCACAGGGTCCTGAGCTGCAGGGCCCTTCATAGAGCACCCAGAGAGCCTCACCCACTCCCAGCCCCTGCCAGGGGCACGGCGCTTTGCTGATCCCCCTGGCCAGGGCTGAGCATGCAGAGGGGGAGCTGAGCTTGTGGAACAGACCCAGCTAAGGGCTCCAAACAGGAGCACCGGGTGCCTCCCCCACCCCTGGGGCCAACGCTGCCCTTCCCAGCCCGCAGCTGCCCGAGTTCCAGGGGTGCAGCAGGTTGGCACCCTCAGCAGGGCGCCTCTGCCCAAACTCTGCCCTCCCTCCTGGTGCTGGTGGGGGGTGTCCCCCCCACCCCCCCTAGCGTGGGGCAAAGCTCCTGCTCCTGAGGTGGAGGCAGAAGCTGACCCTCGGAGCAGCAGAGGTGGGAGCCCCTCCACCGGTGAGCTCCTCCAGCAAAGCAGGGGCTGGGACGCAGCTGAGGGTCCTGTGGTTTTGGGGGGGGGCACTGGTGGACCCGCAGTACCATTTCCTGGGCGGGAACTGGGGTTCCCTTTGGAAAGTAAAAGCTGCTCCTCCCTCGGCTCCGCTGGAAGGGGCCGCTCGCTGCTCTGTCTCAGAATCATAGAATCCCAGCCTGGTCTGGGCTGGGAGGGACCCCAAGGGTCACAGAGCTCCAACCCCCTGCCACAGGCAGGGACACCAACCTCCAGGCCTGGAGCTACACAAGGTTGCCCAGGGCCCCAGCCAACCTGGCCTTGAACACCCCCAGGGATGGGGCACCCACCCCCTCTCTGGGCAGCCTGTTCCAGCCCCTCACCACTCTCTCTGTAAAATACTTCCCCCTAATATCTAATCTAACCCTTCCTTCCTTTAGTTTTAATCCATCCCCCTTGTCCTGCCATTATCTGCTCTTTTAAAAAGTTGAATCCCCTCCTGCTTATCAGCTCCCTTCAGGGACTGGCAGGCTGCAGTGAGGTCCCCCCACAGCCTTCTCTTCTCCAGGCTGACCCAGCCCAGCTCCCTCAGCCTCTCTCCGTAGGGGAGCTGCTCCAGCCCTCTGAGCATCTCCCTGGCTCCTCTGACCCCTCTCCAACAGCCCCACATCTTCCTTGTGTTGGGCCCCAGCTCTGGACACAGGACTCCAGCTGGGGCCTCCCCAGGGCAGAGCAGAGAGGGACAATCCCCTCCCTGTCCCTGCTGCCACCCCTCTGCTGATGGAGCCCAGGATCCCATCGCCCTTCCCAGCTGCCAGAGCCACTGCTGGCTCATGTTCAGTTTCTCATCCCCCACAATCCCCAAGTCCTTCTCAGCAGGGCTGCTCCCCAGGAGCTCTTCTCCCAGTCTGGATCTGTGGCTGGGCAGTGGCTCCGTGCTGCGTCCCTCTGCCCCAGCCGCGGGGGCTGCTCTGCTCCTTCCTGGGTGGCTGGGGGAGCGGTGATTAACCGTGTTACCTCAGGTCCCCGCGGGCTCTGCCTTGCTTAAAAAGCGGAGCGCTCCCCAGGCAGAGAAATCCCTCACATCTGACCCAGATCTCACTCTTCTGGCAGAGGGCTGTTTGTCTGCCCCCAGGGAAGGAGCTGGCGCAGGGGGCAGGGTGCTAATCCCTGGGGGCTGGCTTGGAGCTGGTCCCTGCTCCTCAGCTGGAAGAGAGGCTGTGCATGCCCTCTCACAGAGGGGCCTGCAAGAGGATTCCTGTCCTAAAGCTGGAATTTAACCTCACTGACACCCTGGAAAAGCCAGGGCCTGTGTGTTTCCTGAGCAGGGGTCACTGTCTGGAGCTGGGGTCGGCTCAGGGTGGGAAACAGGAGTGGTGCAGAGCTGTGAAACCCAGGGGCTGGAGCCTCCTGCGAAGCCACCATGCCAGGAGAGGCTGCTGTGGGGAGGGAGCCTCTCCCCAGCTTTCCCCCCCTGGGCTGGGGCAGGGCTGGGGCAGTGCTGGGGCAGTGCTGGGGCTGGGTTGTCCTGCTGCTGTTAGGGGACTCGGGGGCTGCTGGTCACCTGGCACATGGAGACCTGCTCCTCATCCACCCCCTGGGCTGAACACTGGCTGAGCTGCTCACCCCATGCCTGGTGAAGAGAGGCTGAGGAGAGGGTGTGTGCTGCCCAGAAGTGTCCAGATCAGGTGGCAGAGGTTAGGTCTGCCCTGGCTCTGCCCCTGGGCTCCGGGCAGCGTCCCGTCCCGCTCCTGCCTCAGAGCAGGGCAGGGGAGAGGGAGATGTGCTCATCCAGGGCAGTGAAACCAGCCCTGTGTCCATCAGTGCTGGGAAAGGACCCTGAGCCAGAGCTCCTTGTCTCAGGCTGGATTCAGAGCTCCTTGTCTCAGGCTGGATTCAGAACTCCTTGTCTCAGGCTGGATTCAGGGCTCTCCCACAGCAGCTCTGGTGCTGTTGGGTTGATGTCCTGAGCGTCACTTATGGGAACCAGTCTATTGCTGCAGGGAATTGCAGAGCTGTTACTCACTGCTCAGTCTTCTGGCCAAGATGAAGTGTTCCTCAGTGTTTTACCTCCCTCTGGAGTGCTGTGTGCTGAGGGCAGGGTGCCTGGCCTGGGGGGCTCCTCCATCCCCAGTGCTGTGAGGCAGAGCCTTGGCTTCCACTCCGAATTCAGGCCAGATTTCTGCAGGTTCCCCTAAGAGCTCCCTGAGGGAAGCAGGTGAAACCCCTGGGCTCTCCCCCCCTAAGAGCCATGGCAGAGGTTCCTCACTCCTTTCTTTCCCTGGCTGGTGGAAACAGGGTTTCTACTGTTGTCTTTAACTTTCCCAGGGTCCATCTCTGTCTCTTCAGGTGGAAACACCAGTTCTCTGTGGCAGCCCTGTAACCCCTTTCTGTTTTCCCTCACGTAGATCTCAGCTTTCTGTGCTGCTCAGTGATGTCCTTTCGAAGAGGTAGATGTGTACCTGTGTGTGCTTAAAACACCCAGCATGGCTCCTGCCCTCCAGTAACCAGCGCCGCCGCCTCCCCACGTAACTGCCTTGGCTTCTGGGGCCTGATGAACCTGGGGGGGTTGTTTTCCCCTAAATCAGCTGCTGCAGCTCACAACAAAAGCCTCTGCTTGGTTGAAGTGTGTTGTGTAAGCCCTCTCCTGACATCTAAACCTCTCTCCACGCCCCTGTGTGCGCCAGCAGGATGGTTCCAGCGCCGCTTTTGGGCTGTGGTTTCTGCCTGGTCTGGGCTTTGAAGGGGCTTTGTTCCCATTGGCAGCCAACACCTAGGGGTGGGGGTGGGGATGTGGGGGTACTGACCCCAGGGGGTGTTTGTTTTGGGGACACACAGAGGGATTTGCAGCAGAGGAACAAAACGAGGGGAGGGGGTTGGAGCTGGCTGTGTCCGTGGTGCCGACGTGCCACGCGTGCTCTGGGCAGCGTGTGGTGGGGCTGGCTCGGGCTCAGGACCAGCAACTGGTCGTGCTCTCACTGGTGGTGCTGCTGCCTGTGGGCAGAGCCAGGGTGAGGAAGGGGAGTGTTCCCATTTCTGAGCACAGAGAGGGAGTTTGGGGAACCCCAGCTGCCCCCTCGCCCCGGCTGCTGGCGTGGCTGCCATGAGCCGGCAGCAGAGCCGTGCCGCCGGTGTGGGGTGTCCTGGTGCTCAGCTTGCCCTGGGCTCAGGGTGTGTTTGGGTGTGCTGAGGTTCTCACTCTACAACACAAGGAGCAGCAGGAGCCTGTCTGAGCAGCGCTGCTCAAACTCAGAGTGAAGGGGGAGCTTGTCCTGGCTGGAGGAGCCAGGTCTGGCCTGATGCCTGTACACACTCCTTCCAGGTTCACCCGAACCCTCACCAGGTGCCACAGCTGCTCTTCAGCTCTTCCCTGGTTTTTCTGTCCCAGTCAGGACCAGTATGTGCTCTGGTGCTGGCTGAACGTGATCCCAGCAGCGAGGGCTGTCGGGAGGCAGATGGCTGTTTATTTAGGGGTTCAGCTCCCAGTGACCAGCCCTGAGGAACGCTCTGGAGCATCAGCACTGCTCCCAGGGACGTGGGAGAAAGAAGGAAACTTCTTGGGGCGTTGTGAAGTCACTTCTGGACAGCACTTTCTCTCCCTGATCCCTGTCCTTTGGCCAGAGTTACCAGCTCAGGTGTCTCAGGCTGTGTTTCCAGCTGCTGGGCTGGGTCTGGACACTGGCTGGGGGAGTCCTGTGCTGTGAGGTGTTTGAGCAGCTCCAGAAATAGCTGCTGCTTGGAGATGACTTCATTTTGTTACGTTTCTGCTGGTGAGTTTAACACCTTCACTCCTCCAAGCAGCGTGTGTGTGGGATGGCACAGAACTGCCTCTGCCTGCGAAGAGGTGGAGAAAACTGAACCATTTTCTTCTGGAAACCTCTGAATTTTGTCCTCTGACCTCAGGCAGTAAGGTGCTGGTAATGGAGAGCTTGTTTTGGCAGGAGGACACACACAGACCCGTGCGCAGTGTTGGTCGGAGCCCGGCAGAGCTGCCTGCTCCTCCTCAGGCTCAGCTCTGGGCTGCTTGTTTTGGCTGAAACAGGAATTACCTCTTTCCCAATCAGTGGCAGATTCGTTTGGAAATGAGCAGGAGGGAGGGGGAGCTTCCTGCAGCGGAAACTGGGCGTGCTGGGACTGGAGGGGTGGTGCAGCCACGCCGATGCTCTGACCAGGCGCTGTGGCTTCCCCTGGTTGACTCACCCATTCTGGTAACTGGCCCGATGGGACCGTCGCTCTCACTCCCCACATGGCCCCATGAGGGGCTGAACCCAGACACTGTGGGACAGGAGGAGGTGGTGGAGCCTGGTCCCTGCTGAGGTGCTGCACAGCCTCCCTAAAATCACGGTGAAGCCTCCGTGGTGCTGCCGGGGACGGCGCTGCCGTACGTTGGGATGCCGGCTCTCCCGGCCAGGGTCTCGGCTCTGATGGGTGGTTAAGGAGGGGAGGTGTGCCAGTGGGTCCCTGGCGAGGTTCAGGCAGCAGAGGGATGTGCTGGTGGGTCCCTGGTGAAGTTCAGGCAGCAGAGGGATGTGCTGGTGGGTCCCTGGTGAAGTTCAGGCAGCAGAGGGATGTGCTGGTGGGTCCCTGGCGAGGGAGCGCTGGTTAAACCCTGGTGGGACACACACTGGTGATGAGATACTAACACAGTCTCCAAGGTGATGCAGTTCCTGGTGCTGCTTTGGTGTCACTTAAATCACCAGGCTTTTAGTGGTTTCCATTTACATAATTACAGATACTTGCTTAAAGGAGGAAGAGGCTTAATTGCCACCGAAGAGGTGCCACGCTGGGGTGCCTGGGATGCTGCCCTGGGCCCTCACGGGTCTCAGCGAGTCCAAAGGCCTCGTGCAGGGTGGTGGGGTCGAGCTGTGCTGGTTCCTTCCTAAGGCAGCAGGTCACAGAAGCTTCCTTCCAGCTCCAGGGCTGGTGGACAGGGGAGGAGCAGGGGGAGATGAGAGGTGGAGGGGGCAGCCAGCTCCTCAGAGCCCCCAGTTCCGGGTGGGGAGGAGGAGGAGGGAGCTGGCTGTGAGGAGCTTCAGGCCCCAAAGTTAGAGCTCAGCAGGACAAACGTTGTGGCTTTACAGGGGATGAGGGGTGGGGAGGCAGCTGGAGCTGGTCCCTCTGCGCTCGCTCTGTTCAGCAGCAGGCCTTTCTCACAGATTAATTGCTTACTCCTCGTTTGCCTGTGCACTGAAGTGGGAACTCTGATCATGGGGTGCTGGGTGCTGCTCGGGGACCTCTGTTCCCCCTGCCCAAGGGGCTCTGTCAGGCTGTGGTGCTTGGTGGAGCCATGGGTGGGGGCAGAGGGGGCTCCAGCAGAGGGGGCTCCTCGCTGGGCAGGAGGGGTTCCCGTGGGGAAGCTTGCCCTGGGAAGGGACTTGCTGGGCCCCACGCTGTGGCTGGGCTGCCCTGGGGGAGTGGCTGCTGGGTGGCAGTGATTTGATAATGCTGTGGTGAGGCTGGAGGAGTCAGAGAAAGGAAGGGAAGGAGCTCAGCTGGTTTCCTGGGCTGGAGGCACAAAGCAGGTCCCTGGTGTGGGGCTGTGCCTGGCCAGGCACTGTCCCTGTGCTGGGGGCTCGGTTGGGCTGGTGGCTTTGTGGTGCAGAGGGGCAGGTTTCCTCTAGTGCCTGTTACTGCATCCAGCCAACCCCAGGCACAACCCCAGGCACAACCCCAGGCTGCAAGATAACTCTGCCTGCGTCAGCTCGCGGGTATCCGGCACCACAGCGGCCATGGAGATCTTGGCTCCAGGCAGCTGGGTTGATGTTCTGGGCTGTCTGATGGAACCTCCTGGAAATGATCTGAAGATGAAGCCTGGTCAGTGGCTCTGCAGAGCGCTTGGCCCTCCCAGCTCTAATTCCCAGAGGGCAGCAGCCCCGCAGAGCTCCGTGGAAGGCAGGGCAGGTGCTGGTGCTGCCTCTGGAGGTGGCCTGGTGTGTTTGTGGGCAGAGCCTGCCTGGCAGCACCCCCACAAAACCCAGCAGTCAGCAGGGTAGCGTTTCTCTGTGGCTTGACAAAAATTCTCTGGGCTGTAAGAGGAGAAGCTGGGAAGAGATCAGCTGTGAGTCAGTGCTTTCAAATGCCTTCAGCTGCTCCTCCAGAGCGAGGGCTGCGTCAGGCTTTCGTGACGCATCGTAACGATGAACCCTGGCTGAGTCTGGCTTTATTCTTTTGACAGGATCCTCTACGTTCAAAAAGTCACTCACCCCTGAGGTAAGTTTCTGCCCACCAAGCTGGTTTGTCCCCTGACTGAGAGAACACACAATTCCAGCTGCTTTTCCAGCTTTTTCCACATGAGGGGTGAAGCAGGGGGTGGAGGCACAGCCAGTGGCAGGTACCTCCTTGGGAAATGAGAGTGTTTCTCCCTGCCAAAGGAATCCCTGCTCACAAACCCCAGCTTGTGCTGGAACTGAACAGTTCTGGTGCCACCAAAACAGCACGTGGCTCTCCTGCTGGGAGCAGGAGGCGCAGCTCCTTCTGGCTGAGAGGCACCATGCAGCAGCCGCCTGTGTGAGAGAGGATGAGTCAAGCGAGCTCCTGTGGCATGAATCAGAGCAGGATCCACCACCCTCCTAAAATCCTCCCTCCAAGACTCGGGGTTGCTGGCAGAGAGCACAGCGACCTCTGTGGCAGAGGGGTTTCTGGCTCAGCTCTCACCATCCCTCACTCCCATCCTAGATGCCGGGTGGCTCTGGGCAGCCGGGCTCGCAGACGATAAAGAAAGGGCACAGAGGAGTGGACTCCACTGGTGAGACTACCTATAAGAAGGTAAGTTGCCTCTGACACAGCTCATCATTTGCCTGTATGGTTCTCCTCTCTGTGCTGCCCAGAGCAGCAGTGCCTGTGAGTGGGTAATGGCTGTTGGTGTCACAGAAGGAGACCTCGAGGGAAGGGAGCCAAAGGACTGTGTATCTGCTGCTGGGCTTCTCTTGTGTCACCATCTAAAGAGGGGATTATTTGGAAGCTGTGCCTGTTAGCAACACCTCCCAGGGCTGCCCTGGCGTCTGGGGTGCTTGCCATGCTCCTGGGGCACAGTGGTTTCCACAGACCCTGTGGCATTGCTGGAATTGGCTTTGCGAGGGGAGGTGGTTAGAGAGGCTGTACATGTGGTCACTGCTTCCTGTCCATTGGCCTTCACCGGGCTGGGATGAGTGTCTCCTGAGTGGGGCTGACTTCTGGGATGTGGATGAGAGGGGTGTTTCTCTCTGTGTGTGAGTGAAGCTGCTGCTTTGCAGCCTCCCATCCGGATGCAGCTCCAGCTGCCTGCTGGGAACCGGGGCGGAAGGGAGGGATTCCAGCGGTGCCTCTCTGCAGCCACCCTCTGGTAGGCTGCCCGTGTGAAACCACTTGTGTCCCAGCACCCCCAGAGGCAGGAGCTTAGCAGTGAATAGGAGAGAGAAGGACAAGTCCGTGGACATGCCTGAAGTGTTTCTTGCAGGGTCCCAGCAGCTGTGGGACCTGCACTGGGTTTATCTGGGGATGAGATGAACCGCCAGCCTGTCTGGTTCCCACCCCCTGCTTTTCCAGGGGTGGTGTTGGGGCTTATTTTAATTCTTTGCCCTGTAAAAAGGCAGCCAGCTGCTCCTGCTGGCCAATGGAAGACAAAAATACTCGTTCCTTGGCAACCTGGCCCTGTGGCTCTGTGCTCACACACAAGGCAGCATGGCTGCTCTGCACTGGGAGGTCTGTGGGGCTGTCCTGGAGTGCCAGCGGGCTCCACCAGGTCTGTCCAGCAGCTTGGGCCTTTAAGGGGTGAGGAGGGAAAGTGCAGTCCAGTTTCTCCTCCTTCCCTGCCTAACACTGAAGTCAAAGTTGGATAGGAGCAGGTAGCTGAAGTGGAGAAGGACGCTGATGACAGGCTGGGGTCAGGGCCAGTTTCTGTTGCTCTCTCCAGGGAGCCACGTGCAGGGATCTTGGGGCTGTGGTAACAGAAAGCCCCTAAGTGGGAGGAATGTTCCCATTTGTTTTATGAGGCTTCAGGAGGACGTGTGTCTGGGGAAGCTCCTGCAGTGCTTGTCCCCAGATACTGTGGTGTCCTCTGCTGCCAAGTGCTTTGATCTGCAGCAGCTCCTTGCACGTGGCAGGGCGCTGGGCTTGGTTTGGCTTGAGGAAACAAACACAAGCTAGCTGGATCCTGAGCTTGTTCTGGGGCCAGTTGCTTTATGTAGCAGCCAAGTGAAGTGTTCCAGAGCTGCAGTGCACAGACCCAGCCTGCACCTGCTCCACAGCCCCAGCGTTCCCAGCAGGCTCTACAGCGGAGTTGGGATCTCTGGGGGCTGAGGGGGGTTGAGCAGGTCTCATCCAGGCTGTGCTGGGAAGGAGAGCCCGTGTGCCTTGGGTGCTGGCCCTGCCTGCCTTGTCCTGTAGAAGACCCAACTCTGTGCCCACGCTGGGGCTGGACAACCTTCAAAGCTCCTAGTGCCAAGACCCAGCAGACCACGGTGTCAAGCAGTGTGGTTTTCCCTAGGGAACAAGATCATCTGTCCTGGATGTCTTCCCCCCTCTGACTGCAGGGTGTGGATGTGAGCACTGTGGGAGGGTGGAAGGAAGGTCAGTGCTTTTAAGGACCAGCTGGACGTTGATCCCAGCTCAGGTCTGTTACTGGTTGACCACCCAGAGTGCAGACACTGAGTCGGATGCTGTCAGTGATGCAGTGGTGTTCCTGTCCCCACAGTGAGAGAGAAATGATGGAAGCTGGAACCAGTAGGTGTAAAAATATCCCAGCTGACAGTGCTGTTGCAGACCAGAGGCTCTCTCTTCTTTAACTCCTTTCATTCCTGTTTCCAGTCTGCTCCTCTGCATCTTCTAACTCCTTCTCTTTGCCCTTCCAGACGACGTCATCTGCCTTGAAAGGTGCCATTCAGCTGGGCATCACACACACAGTTGGCAGCTTGAGCACCAAACCTGAAAGAGATGTCCTCATGCAAGATTTCTACGTAGTAGAAAGTATTTTCTTCCCAAGGTTGGTGGTTGCTTTCTTCTCCCTGGGGACTTGGGTAGTGAGGAGCAGCATGAGTTCCTGCCCCCACTGGCACATGAGGAGGCGCCAGCCCAGGACAGCTGGCTCTGCCCTGTGTGTCCCTTTTGGGTGGGTGCTCCCTAGCCCTCTGGGGCGTTAGAGCAGCTGGACAGTGAGGGTTTGTTTTCAGGGCAGGTTCAAGTACAAATACTTGTGTGTGCTTCTCTCCTTGATCAGTGAAGGGAGTAACCTGACCCCAGCTCATCACTACAACGACTTTCGGTTCAAGACCTACGCTCCAGTGGCCTTCCGCTACTTCCGGGAGCTGTTTGGGATCCGGCCAGATGACTACCTGGTGAGCTGGGGGCGACCAGTTCCCCTCTGCTGTGTGAGCTGTGTGATGGCAGCTTGTCCTTGTCCCTGTCTCAGAGCTACAGGGTGCTGTGGGGCACCGTGGCAGGCTCCAGCAGCATGGCAGCGGATGCTGCCGTGACCTTGGGCTCTGCCTCTGTCAGGATGTAATGGGAGAGCTGAAGTTCCCTCTGGCTGTGCCTCTCAGCTCTGCCTTTCTCACCTTCTCTTCCTCAGTACTCGCTCTGCAACGAGCCGCTCATCGAGCTGTCCAACTCTGGGGCCAGCGGGTCCCTTTTCTACGTATCCGGCGACGACGAGTTCATCATCAAAACGGTGCAGCACAAAGAGGCCGAGTTCTTACAGAAGCTGCTGCCTGGCTACTACATGGTGAGTCCCCTTGGTGAGGCTCCCCCAAACTACCAGAGCGAGGGATGCTGCTGTGTGCTGCCTGAGGGTGTGAGTGGAGCTCTGATCTGTGCCCCAGCTGAGCGGCAGCTTCTCTCTCCACTGTCTGGTGCCACGATTAGGGACTAACACCAGGTCCTGGGGTCTCGGGCCCTTTGGGGAGGGGGCAGGCTGATGGTAGCCTTGTGAAAGCAAAGAGCTGCCTTTGGTTCTGGAGGGAAGTCGGGTCTCAGCCTGTGCAGGGCCCCGTGTGTGACCTGAGTCCTCGTGTTTGTGCGCAGCACAGCCCGTGTGAGCCACTCTCTCTGCAGGGTGTTTGGCTGTGAGCAAGCCTGGCCCTGCAGAAGTGCCTTGGGATTTTTGGTGGTGTTGGGGTCACAGGCTGAATGTCTTAACTTGATTCTGAACCCACAGCTGTTCCTGCTGTGATTGTATCCCAGAACCACGCTCTTTGTCCTCAGAGCTGTGCAGTGTTTTCTGCCCACCAGTGCCAAGTGCAGAGCCAAGCACAGGGTTTTCCTTTGCGCTGAAGCTGTCCTGGCTTCACTCCTGTGGGAATGAGCTGCAGACTCCTTCCTTCCCTCCTGCAACCTCAGCTTTGCAGAGGGGTTATTACCAGCTGCAGACATCGCCCCTCGTGCCCTCTGCTCCCTGCCTGTGTCTCCCAGCTCCCTTGGCGATGGCTGGGAATTGCTGCCAGCTCCATCGATACTGGAGCACGGGAGGAAGCCAGTGACTCCTCTGCAAGAGCAGGATGGCCGTGGAGGTCTCTGAGTGGCCGTGGAGGTCTCTGAGTGGCCGTGGAGGTCTCTGAGTGGCCGTGGAGGTCTCTGAGTGGCCGTGGAGGTCTCTGAGTGGCTGTGGAGGTCTCTGAGTGGCTGTGGAGGTCTCTGAGTGGCCGTGGAGGTCTTCGAATGGCTGTGGAAGTCTGTCTTTGTCTTTGGCATTTCAGAACTTGAACCAGAACCCGAGGACGCTGCTGCCCAAGTTCTATGGACTGTACTGTGTCCAGGCTGGAGGCAAAAACATCCGCATCGTGGTGATGAACAACCTGCTGCCCCGCTCTGTCAAGATGCACCTCAAGTACGACCTGAAGGGCTCCACCTACAAACGCAGAGCATCCCAGAAGGAGCGGGAGAAGGTCTTCCCAACCTACAAGGACTTGGATTTTATGCAGGACATCCCTGACGGCCTCTTCTTAGACTCTGACATGTACAATGCTCTGTGCAAAACGCTACAGAGAGACTGTTTGGTAAGTGGGAGGGTGAAGGGTGGTGTGGAGAGTTTATTTCCTGTTTTCTCAGCCTTTCCCACGAAAAGGAGAAGGCTGCTGCCACCCCTGTAGCTTCTGCCTGTTGACTTGGAGAACCCAGAGGGGGAGGTTTGGTGCAGATGTGACCAGAAGCAGGACCCAGACCCTAGTTTCATTCAGTCCTTCCAGCCTGGATTAAACCCAGCGCTGCCTCTGAAGGCAGAGGAGGCAGCCTGTGCTGAGGCTGTGCTCTGGAGCAGGGCAGGGGCCAGGCACAGCGCTGGGGTTCCTGAGTCTGGTCTGCAGTTGGGCAGCCCTGCAAAAGCCAGTGCTGCTCCAGTCCTGGGTAGGGTCTGCACAGGATTACCCCCCCCGGGTTTCCTCTGGAACGCTGTAGATGAGCTGAGTGTGCCCGAGCTGTGGATCAAACGCTCCCCTCAGTGTGCTCAGGGCTGGAGCCAGCACGCTGACTGTCTGAGCGCCCGGCCCGCAGCAGTGAGCCAGCCTCTCTTGCCTTCCTGCCCAGGTCCTGCAGAGCTTTAAAATCATGGACTACAGCTTGCTTGTTGCCATCCACAACATGGACCAGGCGCAGCGGGAGCACGCGATGGCAGACGGGACGTCCCAGGCCGACACGCGGCGCCCCGCTGCCCAGAAGGCCCTGTACTCCACAGCCATGGAGTCCATCCAGGGGGAGGCCCGGCGGGGCGGCACTATCGAGACCGATGACCAGTGAGTCCCTGTGGGTGCTGCTCCCCCCAGTGAAATGCTGTGTGGAGCCAGGGCTGGGACCTGAGCTTGGCTAACGGAGACGTGTCACGCGGGGCAGAGGTCCTGGTGTCAAACCCCCTTGTGCTTCGGCTTTGATCTCCCTTCCCTAACGTACACAAGGCTTTCCTGCCTCCTCTGGTGTTTGCCTGTGGCTGGGGGTCAGAGAACTCTCAGCTCCAGCTAGTTACATCCACCCACATCCAAGGCATAGAGAGGGCAGTGTGGGGTCAGACCAGCAGCCCCTGAGTCCAGCTGCCATCTGGGTGTGAAAGGTGGGGAATGGTCTGTGCAGGTGCTGGTCTCCTCCCTTGGGTGAGCTGGGATTAACCCTCATGTTCACTAAGATTATTGGTGTCCAGGCTGGGCTAACTCTTGCCTGGTTCCTTACCTGGACAGGGGGTACCTGCCCCCTGCTCCCCCTCGTGATGTGGTTCATGTGACGCTGCAGTAACGGTGCTGCTAGGGTGGGGGGGTGTGAGACCCACCCCCCTTTCACGTTGGTGCCCACTCCTCTTCCAGGATGGGAGGCATCCCAGCCCGCAACGCCAAGGGGGAGCGGCTGCTGCTCTACATTGGCATCATCGACGTGTTGCAGTCCTACAGGTAGGAAACGTTGAGGAGCAGCTCTGTGC
Organism: Zapornia atra; assembly: GCA_013400835.1. Taxonomy (NCBI): domain Eukaryota; kingdom Metazoa; phylum Chordata; class Aves; order Gruiformes; family Rallidae; genus Zapornia; species Zapornia atra. The sequence goes on along the minus strand of VZTU01019910.1, from coordinate 12,264 downwards.
TGCCTGAGGGTGAAGACGACCTGAGAGCCCCTGTGGGGATGCTGGGACTGGATTCCAAGAAATAGTTAAAACACAACATTTTGGTTTTAATTTACCAGTTGCTGTTGCCTTGAAGTCAGGTATTTGGGGAGCACTTCCCAGCTCTCACTCAATGTTTCCTTTGTGTTCCCAGAGTAGGTTTACTCTTAGGAATTGGGGTTTGTGAGCTGTGAGGGTTGTACACAGGCTCTGAGCAGGAAGCAGCGAGGAGAAAACAAGTGGTGGTTTAAAATGGCCAAAGCCACTTCTCCCTGTGAGCTGAAAACCAGCTGTGAGGCTCACCCATCCTGGTGCACAAAGGCTCAGTTAAGGTGCCTGCACGCCCTCCACACGCCTGGCTGTGCAGCTCCCTCTGCAGAGCGAGCCCTGCAGCTGGTCCTGGGGCACTCTTAGGAGAGGGAGGACGAAGGGAGGACGAAGGGAGCCTGGAGCCAAAGCAGTTGGGGTTGGGGTTAGTGTGTCACCGTGGTTGGAAGCCGGGCTGGGTACTGAGCACGTGTGATGCGACACACACACCCCAGTGTGAGAACTGTTCTTCATTCCACCTGTGCCAGGTTTGTCAAGAAGCTGGAGCACTCCTGGAAGGCGCTCGTGCACGACGGGGTGAGTACTAAAACACTTTGTTGTTAGCAGGGAGCCCAGCAGGAGCCGTCCCTGCTCCCTGGGGCACGGGGGCCTGGGGTGTGCCTCTGCCCTGTTGCCACAGGCTCATGTTTGTCCCCTGGGCTCTGCAGGACACGGTGTCTGTGCACAGGCCCAGCTTCTACGCCGAGCGGTTCCAGCGGTTCATGTGCAACACGGCGTTCAAGAAGATCCCACGTAAGCACCTCGGGGGTGGCCACGGTGTCTGGGTTCTCCTGTCTCAGCAGCTGTGGTTTAGGAAGGTGGATGACTCTGCAAGTGCTTTAGGAAGTCTGTGGTGCTCTGTCACCCCTTCCTTCCTCCTAGATTGTTCTTGACTCACGGATGTGACCTTACAGGAGCTGTTTCATCCATCAGCTCGTTCCTTCGGGGCACGGCCCTTGAGCCAGACTCTGTCACTGGGAACTTGCTGTGTTGGGTCTTTTTATTCCTTCCTGAATGTGGCAGAAAAATGCTTAGTTTGTTCTTTTCCTCCTTCTGTCCCTCAGTAAAGCCATCCCCTTCTAAGAAGAGCCGGTCTGGCACGACAGTCCCTCGCCGGAGCTGCCAAGGAGGAGTGCCTTCCCAGCCACACATGTCGTGTGAGACCAGAGCACAAGTGACGACAGAGGCAGATGTAGAGCAAGGTTAGTGCCTGGGCTGCAATAGAAAAGCCTGGGGAGGTTATTTTTCCTCCTGTGTTTGTCTAAATGAAGCTTGCTGCCCCCTGAGCTGTGCAAGACACCTCCACATTGTTTCGTGGTCTCACCAGAGTCTCTTCTCTGGGGTTGTGGGTGCCAGAACCTCAGGCACACCAAATGGGCCATGGTGGCACCGCGAGGAGGCCTGGAGGAGCTGTGAGCCCTTCAGAGCCTTGGCTGTTTCCAAGCATTCTGTTGTTTATCTGGTGATAAACTTGTGTTTCAGTAGAAGCCAATCTCTGCTCACAAGCAGGGTGAGAGCAGGTTGTGGAGGTGGGGAGCTGTTTCTTCCTGCAGTGCCTCTTCCCAGCCCCCAGCATGGCCTGTGCTCCCCTGGCAGTGCTCCCCTGTGCCTCATCTCCTCCCAACAGCCCCTGTCTGTGGGGTTTGTGTCAGGGATGATGCTGGGTGAGAGTTGTGTGGGGTGTTGGGCTCGGCACGGAGCGCTGGCTGCAGGGCTGGCTCCTCAGCGCTCGGGGTCCTCGCTGCCTCAGGTGGGATCCAGCACGGATCCCCACCCCTGGCCGGTGTGGGAGCTCGTGCCACACGATCCCGCTTGTGCTGGTGATGGAATAGTCTGTATTCAACTCAGGTTCCCACCTTGGTCGCCCAGATCTCCTGCCCAGGACCCTGCCAGTGGACGAAGCCAACAGCGACTCCATCGCAACGACCCTCTCCACCTCCTCCCTGGGCAGTGGAGGCCTCAACTCGCCCGCCAACAGGTGAGGCTCGTGGTGCTCGGGGCATGGCAGGGCCAGCAGCTCCTGGGGTCAGGTTCAGGGGCCAGGGGAGGGCTCTGTGCTGCTTTACAGGTGTTTGGGGTGTGCCTGTACCCCTGTGTATGGTCGGGGTGCCGTGGTTCCAGCATGTGCACGGAGCATCGTGTTGCCGTTCCTGCACGCGGTTCTTCACGGGTGACACAACTGTGCATCTCCTGCTTGGGCTGTATGGGGTGTCCAGTGGCTTTTGGGTCCTCCTGTGTTCTGTACTCGATGGGTTTGTTGTGCAGTCGAGGTAATTGTGCTAATTGGAAGTGATGTGAAAGTGTCCCTGCCAGAGTGTCTGTGAAGAAGCATCGTGGTGATGTTGGGTGACGCTGGAAGCGGCTGCCCTGGGGGGGTCCTGCGGTGCCTGGCTGGGGTAGCACCGAGCTTCTGGAGCTCCTCGGGCTGCAGGGTTGGGTGTGGATGCAGCTCAGAATGTCTCAGAAGCTGAGCTGCACCGGGGAAGCTGGGGGCTGTCCTGGAATGTTGCATTCCTTGCTGAAGTGGTACCAGTGGCAGGGACGAGGAGGAGCTGTGGTCAGATGGTGATCCCTCTTGGAGAAGTTGGTCTGAGGTGTTCCCTTCTCTTCCTGGAAGCTGCAGGAAGCCACATTCCCCATCCCCGAGCCGCTGCCTGCGCAGTGGTGCTGATCCAAGTGCCTACTCCCCCCTGAGCTGTGGGAGAACGAGGTGCACTTGTAATTAACACCTCTCACTGCCCCTGTAAAACACAGAAACTTCTTGGTAGGGATCCTAAACCAGAGCTGCTCCTTCCCAGTGTCAGCATGCCTGAGGGGTCCTTCTGCCTCCTTAACTGCGGGTCTCTCTCCTGGTGTCTCTGGTAGGTCAGTGGGCGTGCAGGTGCATAAAGCTGAGGATTTGCCTAGAGCAGCTGCCGGCATCTTCCTGTCTAGGTGAGGGGAGGAACCAGCCTCTGCCTGTCTCCTGCCTGGAGGGTGTGCTCAGGGAGCTCTGCCCAGGGATTTGGCCCGTGGTGGTCGCAGTGGCTCTGTGCGGTCGGCTCCTGGCAGCGCTGTGACACCCCTGTCCCTGTGCCCAGGCTCTGGCAGGAGTGTGGTGACACCAGCACGTGTCACTGGGAGTGGAGGTGCTGGGCTCTGGGCTGTCCTGCAGCACGGGTGGGGAGCTGGGCCCCTCCTTGGTGAGGGGCACTGCTTTTGATCCTGTCGCTTAGTGCAGGGCTTGGCAGTGCTGAGGTAAGGGCTGGGCTTGGTCTTTCCAGCCAGAATGATCCTGTGATCCATCCTGCAGCCCTGTGTTGCTCCTTGCTGCTCATTGAGACCCATCTCAAGGGCTCTGTGGCCGTAACCAGCGCTGAGCATCCTCCCCTCTACCTCCTGTGCAGGTCGGGGCAGGGAGCTGGGGGTAGAGAGCTCAGCGGGGTGGGGGGAAGCTGGAGCTGCTCAGAGTGAGCAGGAACATGGGTGAGGCAGGGGGAGCTCTGCCTTCCTGCCCAGGATCCCCGTGCCTCCGCTGGGGTGTTTCTGTGTGGGGTGACGTGTAGCTGGGTGACTGAACAGCTCGATGCTTCCTGTACCCTGGTGATGGATTAGGACAGCTGCTGCAGGCAGGCTGGGACGAGCCCAGGGTGCTCCCTGCGAGCCCAGCAGCCCACAGCGTCTGTGGGCAATCCCAAAACCCTCCTGTGTGTGCTGGAGCACCCTGCCCCCTTGGCCTTAGCTGTCCTGAGGCTTCTCAGGGCCCAGGTGAAGAAGCTGCAGTGCCGTATCCTGGGTGGGGAGCGGCTCGAGGCCCGAGCCAGGAGCTGGAGTTCCTCAGCCAGGAGCTGGAGTTCCTCAGCAGGTCGCAGCCTTCAGCTGTGGCTTTGGGAAAGCAGGGGGTATCTGTGCCTCAGCCTCCCCTGGCAGCGTGTCACAGCCGGTGCTCAGCACACTGTATCCTGCTGTCGGGCCACAGCTCCCGTTCAGGGTGCAAGAGGTTGGTAAAAGGTTTGCTGGGGGCTTTTTCTAACAAGGGGCCTCTGCCTGGAAAGGCTGATCCTGGATGAGCTCCCCTGAGGTGGTTTCTGTGCCCCCCTTTTCCCCCGTTTCTGTGGTGTACAGAGCTGCTGCTGCTTGGCTGAGCGCGGAGCCTCCTCCCCGGTGTCTGAAGCTGCCTCAGGCTGGGGGGGGGATGACTCCTGCTGGTGTTTTGGGCGCTCAGCCCAGCAGGGACCATGCTGCCTGTCTCAGCGTTACACCTGCCTGGCAGACAGACACCTCTGTGCTGGGGTGTCCCTGTTAGCTGGGCCCAGCAGAGCAGCCCTGGAGACTCCACCTGACAGATCTGCCTTTGTTTCCCCAGCGGCTCCCCGGGGCCGTCCGTGCCCGAGCACTCTGCAGAGCTGAGAGAGCAGCTGGAAGAGCTGCAGGAGACAGAGATAAGCTTTGTGAGTACTCCTCTGAGGTGGATGGAGAACTGTGGGGGTTACAGGGTCACGCTGGGCACTGAGTGGGGTGTCCAGGTCAACCAGAGCGGGAGCAGATGGTGTTCATCCCCCTCTGATGTGCAGGGCTCAGCCTGCCTTGTGCTCAGCACCTTGGTGCTCCCAGCACTCATCTGCTGCCCGACTGCCTTCCTTAGGAGCAGGAGGCAAAGGGGAGACGTTCCTCCCTGAGGGGTCTGAGGGCAGAGAGCCAGTGGGCTGAGCCTCACCACGCTCATCCTGCCATCCCAGCGCAGTGATCAATACTCCACACCCCCTGGGCTTCTCCAGACCACCCCCCGCCTCAGGTGGGGCTGGGCTAAGCCTGAACCCCACAGCCCCCTCCGGGGCAGAGAAGGGTGAGGGGAGCACCAGGGAGGGGAGCAAACCTCCTGCTGCTCTTCCTCTGAGGAAGGCAGACCCCATCCCCAGCATCTCCCCCTCTCTCCTCTCCTCCCCGCAGTGAAGCAACGCCGAGGCCGCCGCGATGGAAGCAGATGGTTCTGTGCTCTGCGTGGTCTGTGGAGTCTGGCAGCCTTCAGCCCCCGTTGCTGACTGTATTTTCTTGTGTTGTTTTTAAAAGAAGCTGTATACTGACAGAAACCTGCAGCTGGCAGCTGGGCCACACGTAGTGGAGTAGTATTAACCGAGCGAGCCAGCGCAGCTGCGCCTGGGGCACCTGGAGCCTCCTGCCAGCACAGCCACCGCCGTGTCCCTGCTCTCCTCCTGCCTTTGAAGCCTGGTGAGGGCCGAGCCGGCTGTTGGGAGGAGGAGGAACCGCTCAGCGTGGGCTGGAGCGCTCTGGAAAAGGGATCTGCCTTTCAGGGAGTGAGCTGCTCTCGCTGCCACACCAGGAACAGGGGCGGCTCTCCGGAGCCCCTGGGGGGCAGGGGCGGTCGTGCCTCTCTGGGGTCTGCCAGAGACACTGGGCTTTCCTTTTGTATTTAAACGACTTTTTAATTTAAGTGTTTCTCTGACTCCAGTCATATCACCTCTCCTTGGTCCTGCAGCACACTCAGCCTCTGCCTTTCTGTCCGTTTAGAAGGAGGGGTTTTTCAGTGTTCCCCTGAGCGTGCCCCGTGAGAGGCAGGAAGGGGGGGCAGCCCCTCTCCCCCTCCAGCTGCTCCTGGCTCCCTGTTCTCAGCTGCCTCCGTGGCCGGCAAGGGGAGCTGTGTGCTGTGCTGTGCTGCTCAGAGGACTCTGAATGAGCTTTCCAGACTCCAGGGAGGCTTTGGATTGCTTTGTGTCCCCCTGGTTTTTAAGCGAAGCCCTCTGCTCCCTTCCCAGCCCCAGGGGGGGGCAGAGCTGTGTCAGGGACACACTTTTGTAAAAGTCTTTCTTAAGCAAAGGACCAAACGCAGCAGCTGCCCCGTTCCCCCTCAGCCCCCCCGGGCAAAACCCTGTTTTTACAGCTCCTCCCTTTTGATAACCTGCCCCCATCGCAGCCACAGGGGCTTGAAACTGAGATTCGTAGGTAAAGGGGGCAGACTTCACCCCCCATCCAGAAGCGGGGGGGCACGTTCTGTGTCCCATCTGGAGCAGGAGCTGACAGGAGGGCTGGTCCTGCCGCTGCCCCGCAGAGAGCTCAGAGCAGAGGTTGGGCTGATGAGCTTTATTTTCACTAAATGCTTTTTTAAAAGAAATGAAGTGACCCTCCCCCACGTTCCTGGTGAGTTAGAAGCCTCCCTTCTTTTTTTTATATATATATATATATATTAAAGTAATTTAAAGCTTGCCCTGGCAGGGGGTCTGGGTGCCGACTGGCAGCACCTGCCAAGGACACAAGGAATGTAGTGGTGTAGAAAGGGATTTGTTCTTAGTTGGTGTTTCAGAGCCAAGTCTCTTCCCACCCCCCACTCCAGCCTGTCCAAGAGGATGCGACTCAAGCTGATATTTTTTAAGAAAATGCTTTTTTTTTTTTTTAAGAAGAAGAAGAAGAAGAAAGGGTGTTTGTTTTTCCCCTCTGAGCCCCTGGGGGATGGCCTTACCCCCGGGGATCCCCATCCAGGGGGGTTGGTGGAGTGTGAGGACGGTTCCTGTTGACAAACTGTTTGACTCTCAAGGGCTCTCAGACCTCCCGACACCCACCCAGCGGCACCAGCAGCGGGAGGCGGGTGGGCTGGGGGGTGCCCACACCCCCTCTGCGGGGCCCCCCAGGTCCAGGCCCCTCCTCGCAGCTGCCCTAATGTCTATATTAGACTCTCCCTGTGTCCCCCCCGGCCCGGGGCTGGTGCTGGTGGCTTTGGTGGGGGTTTGTTCCAGTGGGAGGGGAGGAACCTGCTCTGGATCTTTCTTGTCATGATTTAATATTTATGGAGTTGTATTTCAGTGTCGTTGTCGTTTCTTTTTTGGGGATGGAGTCCTGGGGGTGGGGGTGACGGACCGACCTCTGCTTTGTGGTGGGTCCTTAGGTGCCTG